>NW_019060662.1:48673-77699 GCF_000696155.1 Zootermopsis nevadensis | reverse complement strand
TTAAAGTCGAAAGCCGGTTAAGAGAGCTCTCTTTTACAGGACAGTGCACTGAACTTAGTGCTGCCGTGTTCATATCTAGACCTGCCTCGTTATTAGCATCTACTGCAGTTTCTGTATGTAAACAGATCAATCTGTCACAACGGAACACTTTTCTTTGTTCCTGCTTGCCGACTGTTGCTTCTTCACAGAAGCAGTCCTTTGCTGTGGGCCGTGTCGCTGTTGTGTCGTTAACGTCTTCAAATTAATGAGAGCGCGCCGTGGGATGTGCACCATCAGAAACCTGAACCGTTTCAGCATTAAATCATCAGCGTTTAATGAAAGGAAACTTTGAGAGACGAGACACTCACGAAGCATGGCAAGAATAGCTGGAGCGGTTGGAAAGTGAAGCTGAAACAAGTATTTTATACACTGTACTTTCCTATTTCTCTTGCTACTGATTACAGTGATTAACCTGCTTTAGAACTTTCGATGCACTTAACGTGTCAACTTCCCAGCTATGATATCAATTTGGCATTGTTCACATCGTGCTGAAGAATCCTAGTATGTCCGAGACCGTTTATTCGATTTTATAACATGCTTTTCTTATGTTTAAGTTTATTAGTCCCATTTTGAATCCCCAGGTTTGAGAATCTCCCACTGTCGGCTGTTCGCAGCTGCCCTCAATATCTTGAGGTCCGTAACGTGACGAGGCTCCATGCTGCTGTGGAAAGAGACACGTTAAACAAGGCCACATGTGCTCTGCGTTTGTTGTAAATTATCTTGCTTCGAATTACTTTCTGGGCATTGATGTTCGTCGAAGTGTCTTAAGTTGTCAACCATAGGTGAGTGTCTTTCTCGGTAATCTCTGACTAGAATCTACCTTCCACTTCGAATTTTGGCATAGTTTTAATTTAATTTAAAATATTTAAAAATATGCTATACAGGTCTAGGGACCAATATATTTCTCATTAGACTATGATCTGGACGACCGAGTTTCGATTCGTAGCAGGTCAGGATTTTGACCTATGTCACAGCTCCCATACCTGTTCCGGGTTCTACCCAGCCTTCTATTCAGTGGGTAATTGACTTCCGTCCTTGGCGGTGAAGCAGAAGAGGAGTGAAGCTAATCACCTTTTACTGTCTAGATTAAGAACACGTGGAGTTATACCTTCACTGCATTGTACGTCTGAATAGCATGGTGCTTCCTTGAGTATCAGGGACAACTTTACCTTTTCATAGTGTTATGCATTTACGTACATAATGTTTTATTCCGCCTGGTGCGTCACGTTTACAGAGCTGTAATTTTCGCTGGGTTTTAAGTGATGTTAGGTCTAGATAGAATTTAATGATAGTAAGATTTCAGGTTCTCACGGTGGCGAGTATGATGATGGTTGGTAAACTTGTAGCCAACTACACGGCGCAATAATCCAGAAGGCTATTCTTAGCAATACCCATTTGTTTCGACCGTGGTCTCTGTCTCTACGGCTATAAAGACTACTTCCACGTTTAATTGTAATTTTACTACGTATACACGCATGTATGTCTGTGCATATATCGGCTTTGTCGTTTTTCTGTTCTTGTGGAATGAATCGAAGGCGGTGAAGAACGACACCGTCCACCCTTAACTAAAACCTGAACTGCCAATCTTGTATCCTCCATTGGTCTCATATTCTCTTCTCCCAAACAGGATGATTAAAACCCTTACCCCCTTATATCAGCAGGCCCCTCCTCCCCTTGTTAGCTGCCGCAGAAACAAAACGCTTTAATATTATCAGAAGCACGTGATTACGCGTGAATGTTGAGTGAAAGACGGGTTTACTGTATCGAGGTCCCTCAAAATCGAAGGTAGCGCTGTTGAGTGTATTACGCGACACAATGATTTTTTTATGTGTCTAACTTTACATGCGTAGTTTTTATTGGAAATCATTAGTCCCGTACCTGGTTGCGTACTCTGATGATGGAGACAATTTCTACTTTTGTGTCGAATTTTATTTGAACTCAGAGCTCGGCTGCAGTTAGTACATGAAAAAGAAAATATTGAGGTCCATTGCCGCATTCACAAAATTCCGCCACTGGCCCCTGCGCTGACCTACTTGGATCCAGTCCACACTTTTATATCCGATATCAAATATGTCTTGTTTAATATTTTCCTCATATTTATGTCCTGGTCTTCTAAGTGATTTCTTCATTTGAAGGTTTTCTGCTAAAATTCTGTACTCATTTATCTTCTCAAGAAAGCGTGCTACATACCTTGTCAATCTCATTATTTTTTATTTTATCATTAATAGCGTAGGTTATTGGTGAAAAGTACAAATTATTTAGTTTCCTTTTGTATGATTTTCTCCATTCTCGTGTTAATCTTCTTCCTTTGATCCAAGTACTCTCTCTTCAGCACTTTGTTATTAGAATCGGATACACAATTCTTAGCAGTTTTCTGTGTTGTGAAAGAGAATCCTTGTTATTTATGTGTAGCTTTATCAGTAAGAGTAATCCTGTCCTGGAGCAATCTAGCTAATCAACTGAAGTGCTGTGCACACTGAATATATTAACTTCCGAATTATTCATAAAATTAAATGAGAAGCATGCTACCGTTGGTAATATCAGCGTAGAAAGGGTTAATGTGTTCACGTTTATTTTAGGCACACAGAAATTGCAATTAATACAGAATATGTTACCAAGAGAATTTTATATTTGCATATATAATTATGCTGTTTTAAGCACAGACATTTTTGTTTTGCCACTGAAATTCCGTCACCTACCAACGAGCTTAAACAAATACGGATCCCACAGATTAATTTTATTATCTGCTTTGACGGCCGCTGCATTACACCGCGAAACGCCTGTATTAAAATTCTATGATGATTTTTAAGTACTTATTTAAAAATGTCTCCTTTTAATTAAAAGGTTTATAATATTTTGAATAAGCATGAATACATTTCTGTGAAGCTTTTTATACCCCTGAAATAAGCACGTTTGTTAGTGTGTTTAATAATATAATTCAACTGGTTTAGTACTTACGACTGACAGTGATGATGGCATTTTCTAAATTTCCCTCGTTGGTTGCGAGAATCATCAATCACTGCCTATACAAGGAATGAAACGTAGAATAAGAATAGAAAAGTATTAGCAAAAAGATGGCATGTCGACGAGGCAGATTCTGTTGATTTAAATTGGTTTTCAGTCTTGAAACTCAACTTGACGTTCAAACGAAGCCCCATATCCGTACACGTATATAGAGAAAAACACGTCGGAGAGGAATGAATTTCATCGGCTGAGAATTACGAACGAGAATGAAATAAGTACGTGGATTGGACGAATACAGCACCAGGGCAACGTAGAGACACTTTTTATGGGCTGGGAGACTGATGTTTGGTTTCCGACAGAAACAAGACATTTGTCTTTTACGACAACTAGGCCATCTCTGTGATCCACTCAGACTGCTGTAATAATGAAAAAGGGACTTTTCATTTGGAGATAAGGCAGCCAGAGCCTGAAGTTAACCGTTCACCTTTGTCTAATGCTATTGAACGTCGCTATCAAGAGATTAGCACGTTCTCTCTCTTGTTTGAAGAACCGTGTTCTGACTCTGCCTGGAACGCGGGTTATCATCAGATTCCTCCTGTATTTCTTAGGCACTCGACGGGATAATAGGCCAAGCATTAAAACCGAACTTGTAGAAATGCAGTTTGTGAATGTGGAATGTGTTTATCTTACTCAAGATAGGGTCTAAGAGATTGCCCTTGTGGTGATCGTTGGTGTCCTATAAAATACGGCGAATCAGATTTTCAACAAGAAGCTTGTGCCGTGGAAATAGTTTAGATGCAAGGAGAAGCCGTGCTCATTCCCACTCACAAAACTGTGCATTCATTCTGTGAAACGGATACCAAATTCTATCAAATTACGTTTAGAATATTTGGAAATAGAACATGAAGACAGACACATGAACAGGTGGAGAAACAAATATACATGACTTTTTCTTTTATGTTTTCGCTTTGTTACACTAAACACAAAGATCACATTAAAAGAAAGGTTCGTACGTCAGAACTTCCATCCAATGATCCTGTGCGGTGTGCAGAGGTTGAAACAATGTGAGTTTGTAACATTTGAGGTTTTTACAGCGGTGAGTATGAAGATTTCTGTCTTCTGGGTTGTTGCGCTGTGTAGTCTGGTCGATGTTTACCAACGTGTCAGAGGTCATACTGCCTCCGTCATCAGGGCGATACAGCGCAACAACCGAGAAGACAGAAATCTTCACAATGTGACTTTCCACGAATCCCAGACACTATGGCCTCTATTGTGTATGCAGTCAGAGAAGATTTTGCTGTTTCTTGTGGAGGGAGAACGGTACTGGAATCCCCATTGTTTCCTGCAGATTCACAGGGTTGCAAGAATATCTGTGCCTTGATAAATGATGGTGTCACTACAAGTTGCGACGCAGAAAGAGTCAAGATAGCGAGCGCGGTGCTGTAGCAGTTTCAACAGTGATTAAAGTCTTTGAATTTTTTTAGCATTTCCGTGCTACGTACGAGATATCTCACACAGATATATTTGCCCATCTACTCTCGGCTTATTGCTTGTGTGATAATGCCAGTAGAATAAGCCAGTCTTTTCGTCTTTAAACAGTTAAATCTGTTTGATGTGTTACTTCCGAACCACATTAACAATGAAGGAATTTTGTTCAAACTCAGCATAAAATTTAGTATTAAATATACTTGACGGTACTTAGACTCTATGTTTTGTAACAAAGACTCACTTTCATGTAAAATGTTGAATATGTTGCACTCATTTTGAGTGTAAGGTATATAATGTTCGGCGTAGAATCAATTCTTGTTTTGAGACTTAGTACTTTCTAGTAATCTGTTTCGCTGTTATCTGACTTAGTGACTCTGACTTACTGTCAAACTTCTCAATTTTTTTCCATACATACATTTTCAAATCTACATTCTAAATTTATTGTCGAATTTTCCCCTGTATACGATTTTTTTTGCAAAATTGGTGTTGTGTTGTTTGCTTGAAGAGGTGCTTTGTTTTTATTTTTATTTTAATTTTCATGGATGGACCATTATGAAGAACGCTTTAATAAAGTGTTAAACAGTAATCTAATGCTGCTGATCAATATGGCCGAAATCATCGTAAAAGAACACAAGAAAGTGGTCACTGAACAAACAGTTGATGTGGTATACTCACGTATGTGCCGGAAAAACGTTGAAGGAAAGTTCTGGTCACAGAAGAACGGAATGGATGGACAAACAGGTGCTCTATTAAATGTAGATGAAGAAAACGTTTTGCTTTAGGGCAACTGATGTGTTTTAAATAAATTATCTACAGGCCTGATATGCCTATCAGGGTTTAGTTTAACAGTCAGAGTTGAATTTTTGCAGTGATAAAATTTGGTGTTTGGGCTTGTAACGCCGTGTGGTATTGTAAGAGGGGGGGGGTACAAATGTTTCGGAGAAACGTACTGCCACCACGTTAAAGAAAACTTCTAACCTGAGTGTGGTTCCCTCCGAAACGTTTTAATCTATTCAAAATTACACGATCTAAGAGCCCAAAGACTATCATTCAGTATAAAAATGTAAGATATTCAATATAATTCATCATTCTGTCCTCGGCTTGCTACCCAGATGTTTTGAAAGTTGCTTATGTGTCTCGAATTGAAACACAGATGTGTGTGTAGAAAATTAGAGGCTGTCTCGCTAATGAGTCCTGTAACAATAATGGACTGGCTACTCGATATTATGCTGTCTCTTTGACGTGCTAGCACATTGGCCTATATGTGATTGCTGTCTGTAGTGAATTAATGGCGAATTGTATGCTTGTAAATAATGTAAAATTATAGCTGCTACACTGCTACAGGTCCATGCGATCTCTTCCATTTATTGTGTGAATACTAATTGGCATAATTTCGGCATATGTCTTTTTAACCTCTAATTCGGGCTACGCAGGTTAGTTCCGAAGGTAACATGCTTGATAAAAAACAAAAGAGTTTCTTAGTGGGTTGTTGAGAGGAAATAAATGTATTCTTCTTGAAATGGTTGGATTTTGGACTCATAAAACTTATTTCATCAATTCTCAATCAATCAGTAATTTATTAAATTGAGTTCTCTGTACAGAAAGCTCTGTCCAACGCCAGGTTCTTTTCGGTCTACAGCTCCAATTCGAATACGCGTAATGATTATACTGAAACATGGAAGAAGAAGAAGAAGAAGAAGAAGAAGAAGAAATGTCCACGTGACAGTGTTGCAGAAAGTTGCAAAACAGAATTTTGTCTCACTGCTGTTATCACTTCGTTAACTGTATTTAAATGTGCACAGACGCATTGGAATCCAGACTATTGTTGCGCACAGGTGATAAACGTTGGTGTGGAAATTAATAATATATTTATTTTGATTCAGTTGATATCTATTGCATTTAGTTTACTTCCCACACAGTGGGGAGTGTGTCTACAGCCTGTTTTAACATTCAGCAACTGTGCATTTTGTATTAATGGATCTTGTGCGATTCTTAGCTATTATTTTCTTAGACAGTTAACTAAATGATTTTTGTAATGATGAAGTGTTGCGTTTTCTTAGCGGTGCGGAATTAAGTCTTAAATAACTTTTAGGTGAGCTGCGACTTTGGAGTTTTAAATATAGTTTCTATATCTTCACTCTTCATTGAGCGGTCAGCATTACAATTGAACTATTCATATTACGACGTTGTTCTATGCGAATAAGCAACATGGTAATCTATTTGTATTTATAATGCTCATCTCAAAAATAAACTCCAGTTGCTAGACAAAAGTTTAGAAACATCTAGAAAGCTGTTTTATTCTGCAACATTTTCCAGTCTACATTGGCCTACTGTTTTACATAAGGCTTCATTCTGCGTATAATTCTGGGAGAAAGAGGGTAATAATTTTACCCTTGATACTGGCAAGTAGACAGCAGGTAGATACACAGGCTTCTGCTTGTAAAGAGGATCACGGAGATGGACTATACTGCGTTAGCGTCTCTCTTTCTCTCTGTAATGTGTCGAAATTGTGCAAGCTCTGAGCGTTATGAATTAAACATGGCAGGTCGGATGGATCTCGTCATCTAGGGCCACAGGAAATGTCCCAGTCGTGTTAAACCTTACGAACGTGGGGATTTATATATTTTCACAGGAAAATGACATGTTACAACGAATATTTCTTTTTTTTTTGTATAATTCTGCTGTGAGAAACCGCATGCAGGAACTTCGGATCGGTGCTGTGGATACCTGTGCCTTTCACACACGTGATTTATTTGATTTTGTATAAATTATTTACGACTTTATAAAATGACATAAGGTATTATGATCATCATGGACCAAATAGCCTTACATTCCATACTAAACAATAACGCAAGAGGTATATTTGCTGAAATAAATAAATAAACTGATAGTGCTCAGGTAGTGTCTGTCGAAGTATGAAACTTTCCTTGTGTGGTGAATGTTTAAACAACAGAAAAATTATGTAGGAGAATTCAATTTTAGGCTATAAATAGCTTCGGTTTTACTCCTTTTTTTCTCAATCCGTCGTTTGGTCAACTGATAATGCAATAATTTTTAACTTCTTTCCCTTTTCCTGAAAACTTGTGGCCACTTTAGCTGCCGTGTAAATTTTCCACACGCTTTTATATTAACGTGGCGGTTAGCAGTTTCGGTGGCAAGGGAATTTTTATTGCAACAGCTTCTTTCTCTCCGGCCAGTAAGTCCTCCAAGTTTTTTACCCTCCTCCGAGGTACATCATGGGGTTTACGAAGGTCGATACAGTTTTGCAGAACGTCAGAGTAGGCGAGAGTGGCAAGGCAAATGATCATTACGCGCTGCAGTCCTGGTCCAAGGCACTGAGCAGACACTACGTACCTCGCTGAATAGCGTACTGAAGAAAAAGGAAAAGAGAAACTTAAATCAGTGACAGAAAGCAGCGACACTGAAACCCCTTTCTTTATAATTTCCTTTGTTTCACTCGCCCCTTCTTTATTTTTCCTCACTCTCTTTGTTTTTCATCTTCATTAATTCTGCTGCGGAAGACCGTAAGCTGATATTTAAAAAAAAAATTTTTGCAGGAAACTGTCTCAAAAGTTATTCAGTTAATATGAAATCACGTTCTCCGGCTATCAAATTAAAACTTTCATTAATGGTATGGAATGATAATGTTCTTTCTTTGCACATGTCATGTTTTGCCTAGCAGCGGACACAACTAGATGTTTATTTTCATTCGTATTGAAAATCTGGAAAGTGTGCACCTTTCTGGTAATGGCTTTCAGCCGCAAAATTGATTCTTTTCGGAATCGGTAGCATGTACTCACGAATAAATGAGTTAAATTCATGTACAACATGCCTACACAAGATTATACTACATGTACATGCATGCATATTCTCATATTGGTTTTGCTGTACATGGATTGCAGTTCTTTGTGAGCTGTGTTAGTGCGATGCTGTGACTTGAGACTAGGATGAAACAAAATAGACTGTTCATATCGCACTTCTGTGTTCGCCACGCGACCCTTTCCCGTTCCCTTTCGCCAAGCCTCAGTCCTGTGGGAATGTCTCTGCATCGACATTGGATAGGGTAGCAGCGACAGGCTTGAAAATCTTTCTAGCGAGTTGAGAAACTCATTTCATTTCGTTCTGTGTCTCTGCTCATTATTAATCAGAACATTTATTTTAAAACGGTCAGCCTAAAAGTCCCTGGTTTGGTAGACTTAGAGTAAACTCAAGCAAGGATGAAGACGTACTCCAATTTGCAGAATGAACGTTGGTACAAAATAAACGTAATTAAACGTCGGTCTATCTCTTATGATAAACATGTGTTACTGCACATTGGCACAAAAACTATTTCAGCATACTTCAATGTAAGCACAAGTCGTTCTTCCTGCACCATGGGATTTCCATGACAGTTTTTCCATTTCTTCTGCATCTTCTCGCTTGTCACACTCAAAATATAATCAAACGTTTCAACTTCCATTCTTAAATATTCCCTGATAATCTTGGATCGGTTAGTTATGAACATGGCGAACGATTTCACCACTACACTTGAAGGGCGTTATCAGGGGAAATGGAGCGAATCAATGATAGCTGATTACTGCTGGTCGGTGGTAAGAGATGCCCCTGAGGTAAAATACGGAAGAAAGGCCAAAAGACAACGTCTATAAGGTAGGTGAAAAATGTTAAACATTTGCATATCATATGGACGAATTTATTGGTGATATTTTACAAAGTACAAAATATCTTCAAAACGCGAACTAACTAAGCTTTTTTATTGTCATTTTCGAATTTAGCGGACGAAAATACATAAGAATTGACTAGTTTCATTTCCGATATATACAACTCATTAAAATTTGTTGTCTAGTGTAATTTCTTAACTTCTTATAAAGATGGGACAGGGATGAGTTAGGATCTGCTGCACAGGTCTGCCGTACGTGTTTCGCGTGGCGTCAAATCGTTGTGATGGGATTCTGTTCTGCAGTATTCAGGGCCCCCTAAAACGGAAATGAAGTTAATGTTAACTTCAGTTCGATTTCAACACTGACGTCACAAAAAGGTGGAATAAAGGTGGAACGAAATGAAGTTTCAAGAAGATAGCTCTTCTTCATCTATTATCGCTGATTGTTATTCCACTAGTGAAAAAGACCGGTTGAAGTTCAACGCCGAACGATTTATTTCGTCCCTGTTTCTTAACCTTTTGTTCTTTTTCTTCATAAATTTCGCGTCTTTATCTCTTTCATTGCTTCTTCCTGTATTCATTTCTTTCAATTTCGTCAAAAACGAAACCTAGGCCTGTGTACCACATGCTACGTACTACGAATGTCAACATTTTGGTAGCCCAAAAAGAAGTACTTTTGAAAGCTGCCGAATGAGAGCAGCAATTCTAAAATGTAATATTTTGCCGTCTAGTGTCTTTACTGAAGTGAATTAGAGTTGGAAATTGAAGGGAACTTAATACTTTGTTAAGGAGAATTTGAGTGTTTTCACGGCGGTGAGTTTGAAGATGTCTGTCTTCTGGGTTGTTGCACTGTGTAGTCTGGTAGAAGTTTCAGAGGTCCTTGCTGCATCCATCGTCAGGGCGATTATTGTAGCAAGGACCTTTGAAACGTCAGTAAACTTCTACGCGATGCAACAACACAGAAGACAGCCTTCTTCACATCATTTGTTACTGGTACCCTGAACGACATGTGGTAACAGAAATATTGGACGCAGTGCTCGTTTTGAAATGACTATTTTTATTTGAAACGCCTTTTGATATTCTGAATCGTTAGCGAAGTATAAGAAAAGTATTTTCTGAATTTACTTAGTGTAATTCTAAAAAAGATACTTATTCGATTTCGTAGTTCGTATCAAATGTGGGAAACACTTGTAACTGATTGACGGAGAGATTGAGCTTCCAGTTATATGTCTCTCTTGCGAAGTTCTGTAATATGTTCTAAGCGGAAGAAAGCGAAATATTGAAACTACAGAAACATTCTTTTGTGTCGGAGGCATATTTTTCCTTCTGTGTCGAATTGATGCGTCCATCATTTATTCCAGAAGAGGAAATATCAACTTGAACGAATTGAGAGGTCACTGGAGGTGTCGATCAAGCTAATCAATTACTAAGAGCGTTATAGAGCGGGCATCATATTGACCGCCCCACACAAAACAAACCACGGGTGTGTAGCCAATACCAATAATTGGCGAGCTGATATTAGCATGTGATGGACGCGCTGCGGGAGGGACTTCAGAATATGAATTTCACAAACGAATAAACTGCAACTGATTGATAATTACTCACCGTTTCAATTACGAAGTAACGGATAATAGAATTTATACTTTTATAACTGATACGTTCGAGACCTTGAACACAATTTTGAGAATCACATCTTTCGAGAAAGAGGAAAATAAGAAAGCGGAGTAGTGAGGAATCTGAAGTAGAAGGGACGTAGAGGACAGTAAGAAGAATTGGAGTAGAGGAAGTGAATAAAACATGCATTCTCCTCCGTAAGTATTTTGCATAGAAAACCGTCGGTCCACAGAAACCTGCTTGTTGCTAACAACTTTGATCTTTTGACGTAACATTTTGGTGTTGATTTCTGTCGTCACAAAAGTAATTAATCCTGTCGTATCGTAATTGCTATTTAATATACATACTTTGCGAACGAACGCTTGAAATAACATTTTGAGGTCATTTGAGATTCATTTGCTTAATTAACAAGATACAGAAAGGAATATAACGCGGGATACACTTGATCATGGTTAAAATAAGATGGAGAAAAAAATTATGCCTCGTAGACAGATTTCTTATATGTGTAATGTATTTAAAAGCTCTGTCTAATACATTTGTGTACATCGCTGAATAACATGACATGATGGTAATGAGTGTCGAGCAACGAAATATCTGGAGTTGATTAGTCATGGTTCGTTTCAAGAAAGTATTCCTGCAATTTCACGAGAGACTGAGACATACCTTTAAAAAAAACTGTCAGGATAGCCAGTGATTACCGAGATTTGAACCAGTACCTCCAATATACGTTACTCTCACACATTGCTGCTTGTTTAATGCAGTTCATAGAGTTAAATAGAGACGCCAACAAACATGATTCTGGTCTACAGAAGAGCTGTAGCGTATGTACGTATGTGCCCATCACACAATCTCTCTCACCTATTCGCTATTCTTCCCACCGCCTTCCTGATCCCAAATGCGCGGAGGGTGTTACATTGTAACTTGGGCGATAGTTTCTTTTGCTATATCGTCAAACATTCCCAAACAGGAAAGTCTTTGCTTGCCTCGTTTCGAAAGAAGTTCGAACATGGAGTGCATCGGCTACAGGGCTTCACTCAGTATGTTTAAAGGAGACTTATGGGAAGGAATGAGGATTATATGCTTATAAGGAAGCAGGGTAAAGCGGATGTAGACCAGATATAGACTGTAGCTCTATATTCTCGCGTCACATGCATGTCATTCGATTTCACATCCTCGCTGGCGTACTCACAAATGTATTCAACCGCTCATCCATTCACCAATTTCTTTTTTATACTCACTCTCGCAGTCACCCACTGACTGTCACTAATCGACTCATTCTTTTCACTCACTAACTCGCCCATCCAACGACTCATTCATCACTCACTGACGTCATCCACTCTTTTTGCTTAACCCATTTATTCTTTTACATATGATCGTACTACGGACCTGTGGTCGTTAGAACACAAACGTTTAATGTTAGGAGGATTTGGCCTTTAACCCGAGCGATCTTACAGAATAATATACAAGCCAGAAATGTGTCAATGATGACAACTTGGCACTTTAAGACGAGAATTGAACCAACTCCACAAATTTAACAGCAATTAATATAGACCTGTTTTGAAAATGGACAATATATAACATGATTGCGGTCCACAATCTTTATGGAAGAACGGTTGAAATACTACATATGTAGGCTCATAAACTCTGTGACAAAGCTGATTACCGGTGTAGATGTGCGTTTTTGGTGCCAAAATTATTCCTTCCTTACAATTCGTTAATTTACAGAGTAACGAAAAAGTGTTTGAAACTAGATTTTATCTATGTGTGCTGTATGTGTATTATCATACGCCAGTATTTCTGTGACTGCTGTTGGTGATATGAGCTCCCTACTAACAGGGAGTTACAATAGACTTGTACAAAGTGAAATGAATATTGAAATAAATATTTGGTGTGGTAATACGTGCAGACACACGAAAGGTACGAACCATCAACATCATGCTTTCATTTTATGCAGTTAGTTAAAAATGAATTGTAAGCAAGAAATATCACAGAACATACTACAACACAACATTCAAAAGCTTATTGTAGGTAATATAACACGTTTCATTATCATCGATAACACCGTTTAGCGTTTAATTTATCAAGAAGTCATTTTATTGCGATCTTGTAACCGTACAAGCCACGTACACATAACCACACGTGTAAAACGAAAATATTGTTATGGCCATACATGGTCGCCCTTGGAAAATCCAATTTCGTTGTTGAATGTCTTCAGGATAATCATGAACTTGTAAGGATTGTTCTGTAATGTTATTTTCCATCCACGTAAACGGTTCTGCAAAATAAAGATTTACATTTTGAATCGCTCTGTACTATTTTACAATATTCAGACAATGAAATTGGACCAGCTTTTGTAATTGAATGAATAATGGGACTGCAGTGAGCTCACTGCGCCGAATACTCGCGACTGTCATCATATTAAACAAATCAGACTTTAAAAGTAATAAATGTTAACTTAACTTATATCATACTATTTCCTACAAAGCAAATACAGGCCAGTGCTTGTACCTGCATCATCATGACTCGGTTTTCCGGAATTTGACGGTGGAATTTTCTTCGCACAAAATGTAATGGTTGTGCCAGTATAAGTCGGTTTTCCTGAATTAGGCGATTGTATTTGTTCTAAACCAAGTATAATGGTTATACCGCCATGACTCGATCTAGATGGTTTTCTGTCCATACAGTGTATAATGTGTATAGCTCATATTCATACTTGGGAAAACCACGAACAACTATAACTGTAGGTTGATGGTGTAATGTTAAATGTTATAGAAACCTATACTGCAGTGCTGATAAATATTATTGAAACTCTGTCCGATATGTTATCAAGTATACGAGTACAGCATTAGCAGTTATTTTATTTAATTATATCTGTAACTCAGCAGCATCAAACAGTCGAGGAGTTCATATTAACCCGTTCCAGCCTTAGCTTTTAAATTGACAGAAATTGAATGCATGGTACTTCCTTAAGTAGAGTGAATATTAATAATAGATCGTATGTGAATCTGTTGTGAGGATGAGAGGTGGGATTGGTGCAAGTTTAGTGTCGAAAGGTGGCTTTTATATTAGTGCTGATGGAACATCGGTTTCTGCTACAAAGGATGTTGAGAATATTAATATTCCTTGTTAGTGTTAGTAAAGTCGCTGACAAGGGTTTGGACGATGAATGTTTGATTACTGGCTTGACTGCACGACTTTCTCATCACCATCCGACTTCCTGTCCGATGAGAAACAGGTCCGTAACCACTCACATTCATCTGGTGTTGAGGTTAAGGTTCATCGTGCGCATACCACGCCTTCATAACGTTGTCCGTAGACTTTTTGAAAAAAAATACGGTGGGTTTGGTAATGGACATTATTTGAAATTACACATTTTATTTTAGGATTGAAAGTGAATCAGAATATTTTCGCTGCTTCTTTGACGCCAAGTTTACTTTCGTGTTTTCCCCCCTTAGTTTTCACGCCACTACGCTGTGCGGATTACTGATATTGATGGAACAGTTTCGAAAGAAAATATTGAACACTGATCTGTATTTCAAGTGTTACTAAGAGCTGTTTCTGATTTCGCCCGACAACGAGTCATTTTGTCATCGACGACAGTGAGTTTCGAGAAAACGAAATGATAGATGTGTTTCTCTCTTTCCACGGGCCTTTCGTTGGACATGCGAACGTTGATAAATATGTCCCTTGGGAAATTTTCGGTTCATTCGTGTCGTGATTGAGTTCGATTCCGATATAAATTCTAGGGAGTTAAAACACAATTAAATTTAACAGCTGGAAGTGTTTAGAAAGGCAGGTTAATCCAACTGTGGTTTGAATTCTGTGTCGACAGAATAATTGAAATAAATGCTATCAACTGTAGAATGAAAACGTTTTATATGACGGGATTTACAAGTTCTGATTTAACCATCTGCCCAATGACAGATAATTTGGTAAATAGTTGTTTAATTAAGTTCATGGAACTTGTCCTTGAAAATGTAATACCTCTCAGCTGGTCAAGAATTTTCTTTCTTTCCTGAGATCCAAGGGTTCATTAGATTTTTCACAAAACTGAAATTAGTTAATTAATTAATTAATAACCTAAGTAACTATGTGACTAATTGCCCATGTAACCGAGTAATGAAGTTACTCATCACTAACTACTTAGTTAACTAACTTGCTAACTAATCTAACTAAACAAGTAAATGATTAGGTGACTTAAACTAGCTGACTTGACTAATGAATTTCCGGCAACTAACTACTTAATAAATATCTAACTAGATATATAAGCTAATTAATTAAGTAACTAACCAAACTACCTCCTATTTAACCAAACAACTTGCTTACTTGGTTTCTAATTAAGCTAATTGAATATGTAACTAGCTATTTATGTCATTAACTAAATAACCCAGCAAGATAACAAAGTTGAATGATCATGTGCATAGGACCGACGACGAAATATTACCAAAAGAAGCTATAAACTACCAACATAAAGGAAATAGAGATGTGGGATGACCTAGGAATGGACGGAGAAGCGACAGCCTGATTCTTTGTAGAAAGTGATTTTTTCATGTCCTTCGACCTTTTACTTATGTCAAACCGATATTCTCTACGCGGCTTATTTATCTCCTTGATGATGTAGGCAGAAAGCACCTCTGAAACAGCGTCCTTCGTCTGAGAAACAGAATTCAGAGGAGTTAGCGGAAGAAGTCGACGATTGCCTTGAAATCATACACGAATACCTCATGCACTACGTTTCCTGGGGTTCCAACCCGATGTTGGAATAAAGGTTTTGTGACATTGCAGTGAAATACGTGCGCGCAGTGATAACCGTATGCTGAGGTTTCCTGGGGAAGTTCTATACATCAGCGTCTCGTCTTCCTCTTGGTGTGTAATTAATTCAATAGTTTTCTGTGTGTATGTTCCTTCCTACGCTACGAAAATGAATTAACATCTGATTTCCTTATGAATGATTCAATTATTCGCCACGTCAACTCCATATACGATATAGCGCGTATTTAAAATGCATTAGTGAAGGTATGTTAGGGAATAACATTTTATAAATAAACAAGAGTACATAAACCACTCCACGGTACAGGGTGTGGCTTGAACACGTAAGTAATACGGATTGGGGTGAGCAGTGCAGGTCTTGCTTGAGATGTTTCCACCACATATGAAACCCAAAATTTATTGCAGTGATGATAAATTCGGCCACTAGACCATATCCTGCGTTACTTTAGTGTAGCTTACATCTCCATATATCTCCAAGTTTAATGTTATCTCTCGCCAATATCCACATCACTGATGTAATATCCTGTGCTCAGAATTTCAACAAGATACACATATTAGTAAACATGCAGTGGAATGCATAAATACAGTAAACCCTCAGTTAATTGAACCTCCATTTAACGAATTTAACGTACACCGTCTGGTACTAACAGTTTTTATCTGCACTCGAGACATTATCGTACGTTTTCGGTTTTAGAGCTTAATAATTTCTTTACACTGAAATGTTTTAATAAGCCTTGTATCGTTGTAGGTGTCCAGTTCGTGTTGTTAATCTGTTTAATGGTGTTTAAGTATGCATTACTGGCATCGTAAAACAACTGTGTTATGCGACGGACAATCGACATTACCGGACACCCCTTCCTCCTATTAGTCCGTCAGGTCGTGGGTTTACTGTAATGCAGAATAAAATAACAGCAATGTACATGTACGTAAATGTCCAAATGAACAAACAAGAGCGAAATAAATGAAAATGCGTAAGAAAATGTAAAAATATGACGCAAGTTTAAAGGTTTAACGCGTGTCTTGTTGTTTCTAAGCAGCCTGCACGTGAAGTGTTTTATATGTGTGTGTGTTTATGTGTAGACTGCTGCATTCATTTTGTGTTCCTCCACCTCGCTGCTAGTCTGTGCCCTCTGTCGATACAAACTCGAACTGACTACATAATAGCACTCAATCTTCTCCGGAATTCTGTTATAAATTGATGTATATTATAATTTCAAAAGCCTCCATCTTCTGAATAAAATGACAGCATTGATGAGAAAGTTATAAATGCTCTGTTACACTGGCAGCAACGACTCGGGCTTACAAGTCTGTACCCAGTTGGATTATGCGTCACCTTATTTCTTCTCTCTTTTTTTCCCCTTAATTCTCCCGTTTTTTGTATTTTTTCTTATTTCGTTTTTATTTATCGCCTTTTTATTTGTTTCTTTCCTTCATGGTCTTCTTTCTATTCATTTCCTACTTTCGTTTCTTTCTCAGCTAGAATTAATTCTCCTACACCATAAAACATTCGTGCAGTTTCGCCACATTCTCCTCTAATAGGGGCTCGTTACACTTCTTTATAATGATCTCGTGGTTATTTCAATTTCACATAAGTTTTCTGGAATTAGCAGTTGAAATTTTTAAAATGAATGACGTATTAAATTAAAACTTGAAATAAATTTTCACTTGAGCTGACTGCAAGTGAAGTTTCGTCCCATGTTACTGAGTTTTTATAAAAAAAAATTTTTTAATAAAATTATTATATAATCTCAAATGTTAATGTTGGATGAATTATGGCCAGAATTCGAATCTTTTTATGGTACTCAGAAACAAAACCTTAATAATTTTTTTAAATTCATGACATCGATGCATCAGCTGCAGACAAAACGTTTGTATGTGTCCTCAATCTTTTCAATTTGTCGGGGTAGTTGAATTATGGCACTGTTGTTTCCTTACAAATCCTTGCTTATCATTCACTATAATTTTCAGACCTAATTCGATAGGCCTATATGTAACCTCTGCAGTAGAGACAGTGACATTAAGTAGCCTAATGATGAATCAGGTATAAGCTTGTTATACGTTTATTTTAAGAACTATAGGTAATGGGTTCAGTCGATAGAAATATGGCAGATTGGTTAATTGATAATTAAGTACATGGTGTTTCGATGGAAGAGTTCATGCCCTGTATTATGCTATATCGTGGCAATGGGGCTTGAAAGATGTCAGACAAAGCATAGAAAATGGTTTATTGTACGTTATTCCGGGATCTCGCCTTTGAACTGTTGCTACTTATGTTAATGTTTATGAATCACTCAGTGAAACGCTAAATTAAGCAGTCACTCAAGCTCTGAATGTAACGTTACTGCGTGTTCGCTCTACGAATGCATGATGTGAATAAAATTTTGTGTTTTCTTTTTTCCATGTATCTAATCACATTTCCAAACACAGTTTAATTTTGTAACTTTAAATGACATGTTCTTCCGTACTGATCGCACTATAACTGTTAATTTACATTAATCCAAAATCGAAATGTGTCAAAATTCATATAAATAGTACCTATCAAGAAAATATATTTCTCTGAAGTCTGCAACTTTCAATAAAACGTTTCTACAGTTAAGGAAAAAAGAAACTTATTTTTAATTACGGTTTATTAGCTTTGATTATTAATAATAGAATTTATGACTGTACAGTGTGGCTTATTATTTGTGTTGTGTTCAAGAAGTATATAACATGAACACATAGCGGAGAAATACAATCGGCTCGCCTGTGCATACAGACATTTAGTCTCCAAAAGTTAAAATAAGACGCTATTTTGCAATCGGGAATCCGCACTGCAAGTTAGGTAACGAATTTAAATTTTGTTCGTGCCTTCCATTAACGGCCCTTAATTAACGTGAATCCGAAATTTACAAAAAGTAGCACATCACATATAATAAAAACCTTGAAAGGTCTACAGCCATCTTCGTACTCCCCGCCGTGAGAACCTCAAATCCCATCTACAGCATTTATTTAAAACATTTTTGATTTTGGGAATATTTAACGAAATACAAGTAGACATTTCCCAACTACAGTGTTATTAGCCTTGCATCAGTGACTATGTATCTCCGGTAAGATTACGGGCTATAAGGTACTAGAAAAAAGTATTTTTTTCTGTAAGCATTCCATAATGTTTTCACCTGTTTATTGTAAACTATACCCTCTGGCCTGTACCGTCCATTAGCTTACGATGTGCGTCAGTGTTTTGCTATTCATAACTTCCATACGCCTTTGTTGCTATGTAAACCCTGTGCGAGATTAGGCTGCACGTGGTATCATATTTCACTCCACTCAGCCTTTACCAATGAAGTCTTTCGTCTTCCAACGTAGGTGACTCTGAAAGCGGAGAAGGTTTGAACCAATCAGGTTTCGTCTTGTTGATTTGTAAGGTGATATGGCGTGTTTCAAGGAGACTACGCGTCTGTGATGGCGCGTGGAGTGCGGAATTGTGAAGATATTACTGTTAAATGGTGTGAATTAATGGCTTTAAACTTGCAGGTTTCTTGGCGCGGAGTGATAATTATTAACGGTAGTAGTATCGATTATTGATTGTTGTTTTACGACGTTGTGCAAACTGTAAAATTGTAATATAGAATCTAGTGAGATGGATGTGAGTTAACAAATGCCGAGTTGGAAGGTTTTTGAAGGTTATCGTGCGTGGAGTGTATTGACCACAGTAAAGTTAAACGAAGTTAAAGTGAGTGTTGGTGCCAATGCTCATCTGGATTACTGAGTACTGGGAAGTTAAAGACGCTGTTTCAGATGCAGTATTTATTGCTGTTGGCAGCTTTAAGAGAGGTAAGATTATAAAAAGTCAACTTGGTTACATCCCGTGCGGGAAGGTATAAACGAGATCTTTGTAATGCGGTGACCAGATGTGTTAGTTAAGTTAAATGATTTTCTGTGAGGTTTTAAACATAAAACCCAAATTCGGTTACGTACACCCTAGTTATTTATACTCAGTTTGGTTAAATAAATTATAACTTTCAGTTATCATTAAATGCTTAAAGTTTTATAATGTTGGTATAAGCTTGCGAATTATTTCCTCATACAAATTCCAACTTTGCCCATTGATGGAGCAGAGATCCGATTTGTAGACTTACAGTGAACATTAATTTGTGGAACAAATTCAGTTGATGACCGGAATGTGATAAACATTACCTGAATAAATACCAGTTCCAGTATTACGATATTTTACTTGGACATTATCAGTTGTAATAATGCCAAATGGATCATTTAAGAAGACTGTAGAATAACGAATTCCAGAAATTGCATGGACCCGTGTTTCATTTTCCTGTATGAAATGCGTGGAAACAACCATGTGAAACCTCAACTGTGGGCCTTTGCACCATTCAGTTTTATATAGACTATCGAGGTAACGCTGCACACACATTTATCCTCTCGCAAGGTATCTCCCAGCTTCGTTGAGGCCACTCGGCAGTTGTTCGGTAGTGGGAGGGAGGTAAGGAATAGCGCATAAGGCTTCTTATGCCTCCAGTCTTACCGTAACATGGCTGACTCGGAGATTTTGACGCCCAATATAACCTCGGCATCAAATGCGGAAGGGTGGCTGATCACCCGCTGCTATTTTTGCTATTAAATAGCGCACAACGTCTATTTTTGGAAGGCTCATTGAAGCAGAGCCACCTGCTGGCAGAGAGAAAAGTCCATTCTTTTTCCCTGGAATCTTACGTGGGTTATCCATGCTATCTCTGCCCTATTTCCTTGTGAGATAATGCACATTTAACGTAGTTTCAGTTACCGGTTATTCTTTTATTTAATGTAGGCCTAATATGTGGAAGGATCTAACACGTGAATCGACGCATCGGTATATACGATTAAACACGTTGTCCGAAAAATATTTGTTATTGGGAAACAAAATAGCGGTATTACGCCTGGTTGAGGAATGTTGTGATTCTCTAGCTGGTCACTTAATACTACTACCTGGTCATGTCGTCACTTGAAGACGGCAGCGTAGGTCGTTATTGAGACTGGTACGAAATTTATTTAACCATGTTTATATGTATTAACATCGAAAAGTTCGATCTCTTTAAGAGGTTTTAGTTTGTATTCAGAATCTAAGCTGTCACATTTTTATGTCAACAAATTACTGTAGTTTTAAATTTTGTTACCGTTTGACATTTGAATTTAATTTCGCTACCATTAGTAACTCACTGTTTTTCTTTTACGCTGTTCCTGCCCCTAGTATCAGTCGTAAGTTTCTTGGAAACATGAATTTTTGATGTGCCTCCCCTTTCCATGTACTCGTTCCATGAATTCTGATACGGAGATGTTTGTGGTACTGGATCCAGCATCCGCCCGTTCTAAAGCAAATTGCAGACTTGATTTTAAATATTTAAAGGTTAAACTTACTTTACAATTTTGTTTCTGATTGCATCTTTAAGGGCGTTTATTATGCTAAACGACTAAAATGAGGTGCTCTGAAAATTGAAAGTATTTTTTAGTTTGTATATCAAGTTTCGAGACCACCAGCCGATTCCAGTGGCAGCGCGTACCCGATGATGTTTTATTCATACTTTGGAATCACGGGTTCGAATACCGCACAAGGCATGGCTGTATGTTCTCTCTCATTTATATGATTCCTTTTTACAACTTGTATGAAATTAATGCATAACGAGAAAGTTGTATCCTTTCGTCCAATTACTGAGTCTCCGAAAGAAACCAACTGTGTCGATAAAATTTGTTTCTCTGAGTCCACACTGAAAGTAGTTGGGAAATTTACATTTTAGTAGACTGTCCACTGGTCACTTTTACGCAATCCATAATTTTTTGCGCTGTGAAGTGTAATGCCTGTGATACGAGTATCTTCGCAACCTTAGGTTGTACCTTTAATTTATGAACATGAAAGTGCTCCGAGATATTAAATTAGCAAGGAACGTATTTGGAAAATTTGCATAGTTTCCTTCATAATATACAACTTTTAACGCCTGTTTGGTGGAAGCGATTTAATCCAGGCGTCAGGCCAACTAGTTAATTGCGTTTCATCAGCTGTGAAATCAAGACTTCCCCTTAAATCATTCCATTCTCATGAACTTGGCTGCTGACCTGCGTTAAGTATCGAATCCTAGAATTTGTGGATCATTACATCCACTGCCTGTATAAATACTTTAATGGTATGATTAGAGATGGAGCCAGAAAATTGCCTTGGTTTTCTGGGTGGTAACGCTGCGTGGACTTGTAGGTGGATATCAAGGTTTCGGGAGAACATTTTACATCTATCTTCAACCCTGAAGAAGGAGACATTATGTTTCTTCGAAACGCTGGTAGCCTATATACCTGCATACCATCATGGTGTTACCACTCAGGAGATAAACACCGACATCCTTACCGCAGTGAGGACCTCAAATTTTATGGACAAAGTTTACTTTTAGTTAAATCGACACTTCTGAATCATCATACGTCTCTTACTTCTTTCTGCTGCCAAGAGGCAAGTAGACCTCGGGGGAGAAGGGTCCAGAGTACACTCAGATGAGTTGTTAGTGGCGTCTCCATAAGCACGATGAAAGAAAAATGTCTGAATGTGTGTAGGGGAAGGCATTCGTGTTTATAATTGGGAAATTCTTAGTAAATGAAGGGAACACTGAAATGTTAAATTGAATTCCCAACGAAATAGTCACTCTCAGCTGAACGTACAGCTGTTAAGTCGGTTGTGTTACGTTTTATTTATACTTCGGCATTGCTGTCCGCTGCATACTTGCCCAACGATGCTGCAGACTGCATTGTATATTCCAGAAACCGCTGTGCAGGAAGAGAGTTCACTGGATGCATTAAACACATGCATAATACATTGTCTTTGCTCTCTCACTCTGAGTAAGGAAGTCGTGGTTTTATGTATGTGCGTTTCCTTCTACTGTATCCTTTGTTCAAAATCTCTAGCACGGTAAAATGAGAGGCGTAAGAAAATACTGGAATTGAAAGCTGGAAGTTTGTGTGACTAAAAATGATCAGGAATAAATATGCGTCTTTAGTCAAGGCCGTTCTGTACAACGTAAAGTAACTGGAAGGCCGCAATGAGAAGTTTATTTTTGTTCCTTTGATGTGACGAATACATAAAACATACGATCTAGGCATTTGGAATTTTGTTGGCGATGTGAATACTTCAGAAATCCTTGTGTTTGTTGAAAAGAAGAAAGCTGCTATGGAAGGAAATGGTGACGTCATATCTGTTGTACTGGGGCCTCCCAAATACGACCAGGAGTCCTAAATACTTGAACGGGACATTCGGATCCAGTTTTTAATTAAATCCGTCCAGTAATCACGGAGATATAGCAAGCCGTCAGACGGGATTGTTCCATGCAGCTATTTCGCCGAACAGATGGCGTTTTGTTCAAATCTCAGTCTGGTATTCCGCATCTAAAGCATGTCCATAAGACAGTAGCGTAATAACAATGTCAGGATTCGATTCCCGACGTCGGTGGTATCATCTGACGCTTTTGCAAATGAATGTTACATCCCCGATAAAAGAAGTTTTCTTCTTTTTGCACTGTCATCCCGTCTTCATAAAGTAGCAGGGAGTTTTGTTCCTATGTACTATGAAAGCTCGGAAGATGCTGTAAGGCAAGCAGTCTACAATACAGGGGCACTGTACACGATGATGGGGTGAAAGGGAGGGGGGGGGAGATAAGTTTCTGGATACAGAGTAGGGGAAAAGAATTCTTGTGAGAAGAAGGGGTAGATTGAGGGGGAAGGGAGACTTTATTGGCTTTTAAGACGAAACGTAATTAAAATGTAGGGGGCTTGTCGGCTGAGTTGTGCCTGCCTTGTCTTGGTGATGAATGAATAGCTGGGAGCACCATCAGAAGGGAACTTGTTCTTGGAAACCCCCATCCCTTCACGCCTCAGGTGACGTGTATAGCCTATAAGAGAGAAATTCGCGCTCGGCTTCACTGTATGGACAAGTCCGTGACCCCCTTCCTGCCCCCAAGATACTTTATTTTCTGGGAAACGACAGGAAATATACGCATATGGGTCGCCATCGTGTATAGTTTTCTGATAGAACATTTGGTTCTTTATTTTTTCGCAATAGAGTACGTGTGTATGACGGCGATTCTGGTATGAGAACGAACTAACACACACATGCGTTTGGCTGCTGCACGCGGACTGAAACTTTTGACTAGCCACTTGTATAAAGGGGTAATCCTTATCACTTAGGTCCCGCAAGGGACAAGTTGCCTGATGGGCACCTTCTCGAATCAGTGGCAACAGCCCTTAGTCCGGAAGGGCGTAGGCCTTCGGCCAAGACAACAAATCCCGTTAGCGTAAGCGCATCCTCGGTAGGCACTGTTTTCCGATTTCAGCTGTGCATTTCGTACGTTGGAATTGTTTAACGGAGCAACAGATTAAGGATCATCATCTTGTAGGATTTGAGGTTTTCACTGCGGTGAGTCTGACGATGGCTGCCTCTTGGATTGTTGCGTCGTGTATGCTTCGTGTAGTTTGGTAGATGTTTACTGACCTTTCATAGGTCTTTGCTGCCTCCATCATCGGCCTTATGTATCCAAAATATGAGGTCTTATGTGAGTTTAGGAGATCGAGCGTGCGGACAGACAGACATGCTCTGTCTCTCCGTTAATTTTATTTTAATGGTATATAGAACGTGTAAAGAGCTGTTTTGTGGAGTGGAAACAAGATTTCACTTCATGAAAATTACTCTTGTGTTTCTTAACCGGCTTATTTTATGTTTAAAAACTTGGCGGTTATGACCACGTTATTAGTAGTCGTTGACTCTTCTTACCTTATATTTACCCAGGATTTGATGGGAAATCCATTAGAGAAAAGTTTAAAAGTTTATGTAAGTTTCTCCTTTTACTGAAGGGGATGTTTGCTGCAATTTTGATAGGGAAGAGGGTGAGAGTAACGATTTTATATAACGCACCCCAAGACGAACAAACAGGCACGTCAGAAGTGCTTGTGTAAGAGACGAAGCAAGAATGGTAATGAGCGGATGGAGAACACAGTTTACACCCGCATTCCTATTACGGTCAAAGTGCCATTGAGACAGACAAAAAGTACAATGGGAAATATGTAATTTAGTCTTCTAAATCAACAAAAAATAAATCGAAGTTACTGCGAGTATTCTGACGACTTTTCATTAATCACACCAAGATGTTTGGAGACTTGCCTCATTTAACGCGGATCGGATGTTATCCAGACGAAACGCCGAAGAACGTTGTTTGTGAAGACATTATCAGCTCTGTTATATGGACCAAACTGATAACTTCCCATCCGTAACAGACTTGTCTTACTTGCCTTATGTTGGAGGCAGTGCCCACCTCCGAAACGTCAGTCAGCTTCTACGATACGACACTGATATATTCTTATATGCTTCTCTAAGAAACTGAAGTTAGTCTTAAATAAATGTGTTTAAAAACAAAAGTGAATATAAGAACAAGACGTATTACATCTGATACAAAGACAATTAAAACATTGTTTAACCTTTCAAAACCCACTTGTATATGTTCTACCTACTGTAACAATCAATAACTCTAGCTAGGATTTATATATTGTAGAAAGTAGGTTTACGATTTCTGTCCTTTAACTCCGTGAGTAGATAATCAGACACAGTATTGAAATTTGGGGGGGGGGGGTTCTTTATGATATATGGGGAATCTGTATGCATGAATACGAGTATAATGCCCATTAACTTAAATTTATTATTGAGTTTTACATATATATGTAAAAATAAAAGTTTTCCAAGTTTTGGTATAAGATTTTATTTACAAGGTGTAGCGGATTATAAATAGTTGGCATACGGGCGCGGGGTTTCTCAAGATGCCGGATTTTCCACGGTAGAGCGCACTTTATGGTTCTAACTTAATTTTGAAAACATGTCGCTTAAGTTGTTACTGTTTTAAAGCCTCTATTTTGTGTATATTTTGGTTCATTAACGTTGGATCGCGGGTGTAATATTACACTGTTAATTTCCAGAGATTAAAAGTTACACCGAAAGGTAGCTAAGAAACCTTCGTTTTGTTTCAATATTATAGAGTTCAGTGCTTATTTAGTATGTGTGCCTACGTACGCATGCGTGTGAGCGTGCAAATATTTATGTCTATGTGTGTGGCTTAAACTGCAGACAGAGCGCAAATATAAGTTTTATAAATTTCAAGACTTGAAGATTGAACATCATCTTGAGATTTTTAGGTTCTCACGGCGGCGAGTATGGAAATGCCTATCTTCTGGATTGTGGAACCCGCGTAGTCTGGTAGAAGTTGACCGTAACTTCAAAGTGATTACTGCCTTCATCCTCAGGGCGATATCGCAGTAATCCCCTAAAGCGTCGGTATACGTCTACTAAAGTACACGCTGCAACATCCCAGAAGACAGTCGTACTCGCGGCCGTGAGAACCTGAAACCTCACCTGTTTGATTGATGTGTCACTTTTTGTGGTTTTGTAATAACTTCGTGGCTGTGAACGCGACTGTGAACTTAGCCAGATAGTTCTCATTCTGACTTTAATTAAGAATGCAGATGCCATCTTTTGTTTCTTTATTACTATAGTAACTTATAATTTCCGTTGTTGAAATCCATAATTGGGAGTTTGAATTGTCCAGAGACGTCAGGGAAGTTTACTCTCACTAATTTTATTAAATTAAGAACTTATTCATAAATTAAATGGACAATATTGCACGAGGTATCTCGTTTGTAGCATTGTTAAGGTTAACACTCCAACAGTGAGTGCTTTCAAGTACTTGATCATGAAATGGCAGTCGCAGTGTGCCAGTCATCGTGTATATTCGAGAACTCTCTCATTCTTGCCTTTCTGACGCCCTTACATTTCCCTAGTCCCATGGCAATTCCCAGCTCGGAAGCCATTGTTCTCTCTTCCATGTCTCTGGTATATAATTCTGGAAGACACGACGTAAATTCAATAATAGTTTGTAGTGCAGAATGCATAAGGAGAAGGAAATATAAAGGGTTGTGAATGCAACGTTTCTTGTTCTGTGTTCACGCCGTCAGTTGCTGTTAACTGCGCGATTAGTTGAATAGGACGCGAATAGGAAACGTGTAAAATTTTATACTTTGAAATTATATGGAAGTAACGGAATCCGAAAGCATGTTTACAGTTGCGTGTCGCAGGCGCGTGTTAACATCTGTTATGAACGGGCTTAAGAAATTACGTAATGAAATGAATACAAACCAAACTCAGTACTAAGTGCTAAGTGCTTACAGGTAAGAAACTAAGTATAACTTTGTTTGTCGCTTATAGCGACTTTAGGAATTCCATGGTTTCCGCAAGGAATGCGAAGGAAAACTAACATTTGTCGTAACTTCTGAAATCGAAAATTCAATTTTGCGAAAACCGAAATTACTCAGTACTAAGTAATCAACCATCTCGACCGTGTTTTCCGTGTAAAGTTGAATGTTTAGGACGGCAGGTAATTTCTTAATCCGGGCATCCGAATGTTCTTCACAAAAGCAAGGCCGCTGGATTCTGTCTTGAGCGAACTCACTCCACATATCATTTTCAGACTACTTTTGTGTTAACAATCTGAACGTCCTTCTTAGGTAACTTAGCAACGGTCTTGATTACAGAACGCCTTTGAATATTAGAAGGACATAGAAAATTTCGATAACAAACCCCATTGGAAGAGCTTATGTGTGACACCTAGGCTAATAACTAACTCCGTTGAGTCCAGTTCTTCTTTAGAGGCCAATAATTTATCGGTCTTTTAAGGCCTCCAAAATGCCTCTTCCCTTATGCTATATGTCTCAAATTTGATAGGCGCATGAGTTTAGCATTTCTGCTGTGTGTGGTACATGCCCCGTCCACGTTGTCGTCCATCGCAACCAGCCCCTTTTTTTTCGGGTTTCGCAAACGACGGGTAATTTCTTGAGTAGGTGTTCGACTGTTAATTTCTCAAGAAGGAATCCGCTAATAGTCTAACGGAGACTTTGTTTCGTGGAGTTAATTACAGGAATATCCAGGAATAAAGTTTCTTTGATCTCCCCGCCGTGCGAGGTTTGCGAACTGTGCCGTTGTTAGAGTGCGATGTGTGTCTGACGTCGCCTGCCCCTTCCAGAGTTCACTAATGGTTCCCGTTTTCTTTGAGTGCTCCAATTAGAGAGTATTAGCGTCCCTACGATCGCTCTGCGTGTTGTAGGGCTGATGGCGTTTCTTAATCCAGAGACGTCGCATCTCCGGGAGTCATCTTCCGGTAAACGACGATCTAAGCCACTTCGTCTCTGGAAATACACAGCATGGAACGACAGGCAGCGAACTCTTATTTCTTATTGCACTCTACTTTTCTTACTTTATAGGTAAAGAAAGTCTTATGGTTACTTGCATTTATATGTGTCCCTTGAAAGCATATTAACCAGTTGATGGGGTTTTATGGAAGCCTGCTTGAATGTCATGTCACTAGAGACCGCTACAAAATTTCTGTTTCTTTAATTTTATACTACCAGTATTACTAATATGAAAGTTGCGCAGACGTGGAGTCTGAACATCACTTGGCATGAATAAACTGTAGCAGGTTACTGCCTGTGTCTCCCAAATAATGGAGGCAGTAAACTAATCAGAAATATTGGTCATTATCTACCAGATTGGGCCTATTCTATAAGAAAGGCAACTACATAAATCTTTCTTCTTTGTGCGTATAGTAGGCCTAAATTAAAATCCAAATGTTATTCGTAATTTAAATCTTGTGTAATTAACTTGGGGCTTCTATATTGCCGTATGAAGTTCGTATAATCCCGGAGATTAGCATATTAAAACTATTTCCGAAATCTTTGTACATTAATACGCGGCTTGTTCTGTCATACTGAGTGTCTAGGAACAAAAGACCGGGGAGAATATTTGAACCTCAGAGCGGGAAATAATAGAATGATTAAACTTACACAATGAGGAACTACCTAACTTGGATTCTTCGCCGAATTTTATTAAACGCAATTTAATCAGGGAGAGTGAATTTGATGAGAAATTTAGCATGCGTGGAAATGAGACATTCTTATAGAAATATGACCGAAAAATTCAATGTTCACTTGGGACTATTAGTACATGTGAGATGAAAATGTTAAAATAAATCTTGGAGTGACAGGTTTTGAAGTTCTTGTATGTGTTCAGCTGTCTTAGGATAAGGTCAAATGGAGGTTTTGCATGCCTTATCCCTTATTTGAAGACTTGATATTCATCCCAAGCTAGTGGCTTACGGTCATGTGATTTTTATATAACCGTGCAATTATGAGTGTCGGCCTATTGACTTAAACGTAACTGGACCTCAGCGTGAAGTATATATGCTCGGAAGATGAGTTGGAGATCCTATTACAATAGCATTAAGGTGTTTCGGCGTTCAATCTGTCACCCACTTAGTAGAGGGTAGAGACACAGGTCTCATTAATCTGCCCAGCGGTTTCTTTGATCTGACAGGAGTGTTACTAGCATCTGCTTATGTAGACAAACTGTTTCAATTTCTGTACGATGATGGATGGCAGTGAGGGGGGGGGGCAGGGGGGGCA
>NW_019060662.1:17450-46558 GCF_000696155.1 Zootermopsis nevadensis | reverse complement strand
CATCAGGGCCCTGATGACGGAGGCAGTATGACCTCTGAAACGTTGTTAAACATCGACCAGACTACACAGCGCAATAACCCAGAAGACGGATATCTTCATATTGCTTAGTGTTCTTCACAGTAGTTTGAGTTTGAGTCTAGATACATTCAAAGAACGTATTTAGTACTCAGGGTCATTATCGATTTGGCATGAATTCTAGTTCTATAAACATAAAGGTAAGTCTAAAGTAGATTAAATAAAGTAGCATATCTGAAGGTTCTTTGATCTAATCTAACTTTTCATAATATAATTATTAGTTCAGTAACGATGCTGAATCTCCTTCCAGACTACTTCTTGGTTTCGGAGTGTGCTAGTGTTTTTAGGAAAAACAGTTAAACAACTTCGCTCTTATTTTCGATTGTTGTCCGGACTTGAGATCCGTATGACGACGCATCACGCCACTGACACCTTGAGTATTTTGAGTGTATTTGTGATTGTGTCATTTATTATATGGAATTTATATTTTTGTGCTTTTGATGTTTATTTGGTAAAAAAATAATTAAATCCCTGCTTCTTGATTATCTGTAACTGTTCGTGTTCGTGCTCCTTAGAAAGCCGGAATGTCGGAATTTTAAAATTATAATTCCTTATTAGTTAGATTAGTGCAAGAATTGCTTTCAGTAATTTTGGATTAATTCCTGAATGTGTTATTTTAAAATAGAATATACTAAGAAAGGGACTTCTTCTGGGATCGCATCACCTTGCTACCTGATGAGGTGAAGTGCACTGTGTGGGTTTGTTGTCTTATGGGCTAGTCTTGGTTAGGGGGAAAGCAAGATCTGTTAGTAAGACACTACGCAGGACTGTAACATGTGGGACGCAAACTGTTGTACATTCCCTGCAAATTCCCTCGGTAGTGCCTGTGTTTTTCCCCTCGTATCCGAGCTTATTTAATTTGACCCACAATATTTATATATATTTCCGGTTTGACAATGTTTGTAAATTTTTCCGGTACCCAAGGTTACATATTTTACATTCTAATTTTTCTTCTTCATTCTTGTTTATCTGCCCACAAATCCTTTTCGATGTTTCCCTCCCTCATTGATGATTGAATTCCCTGTATCCAGGTGTTTGGAGGACGTCCTCTTTTCCTTCTTCCAGGCGGTACTCATTCCATGACCTTCTTCCACTTGAAATATATAATATTGATTTCAAAATTTGGTACATTATGATGATTGCGGGCGAAGAGTTTGGAAAGACGTATTTCTGTTAGCATTTGCTTGGACTAACTGTGGAACACTACGAGGAAACTATCGACTGTCGTTGGCGATAGTGTGAGACTGTTCATTTTTGGAACTGGGCCGCTAACGGGTCCATCTTCCGTCCCAACTGGACTAGCGGTGGGGCGATATTAACAGGGGAGAACCGAATGCCTCGGGAGAAGAATTGTTCCCAGTGCCGCTTTGCCCACAGAGTCCTGCATTGACTGCCTGTGCGCGAAGTCTGGCCTCCGCGGCGATCGACTAACAGCTTCAAGTCGGCCGATTTCTGGGCAGATAATCGAAAACTGGATCTCTCGAATACGAAGCAGGAATATTACGAAATACACCGTGAGGTTTTCTGTTACCAAAGCCTACATATTGTTTCTCTTGTGTTAAAATACTTCGCCCATATTTTTATTTATTTATTTTATTTTAACGTTTTTTTATCTGCTGATAATTTAAGGATTGGTCCAGGTGTGGAAAAAGTAAGAATAGTATAGCCTATACTTTAAATTTTACTGTGAAGAGTATTTTCGTTTCTTATAAAATGATGTAGCCGACCTGAAAGTATAGATAATTATAAAGGTTTTTCCTAATAAAAGACAACTGAAATAACGAAAACTGAATAGAACCTTTGTTTGTAGTGTTCACATTGCTGACATTCCATATTTTCTATGGTTTGATACGAGTTCCATGCAAGAAAATAAGGATCCGATTTTTTCAGGTCAATTACCTTCGTTTACCATTCGATGTAACCAACTTGTTTCCAACGAAAGTTTAAAAGGAAATTCGAAGTAATATTTATTTTTCTCGTTTCAGGTAAGACGCTACAAATGACAGTATTTCCAATGAAATTTTCCAGACTGTAAGTACAACTTTTGAAAATAGGAAGATAAACAAGTCAAATGTATACATAGGAGGTGAACATTAAAATGTATTTTCTACTGTAACCATGTTTGGTAATATACTAAACCTTTCATGTTTACTTAGTGAAATATTGTGGATTTTTAAATGTATCTTATCCAATTTTTGGATGTGAATACTAATTATTTGTATTATTAAACTAATTAGATAATTATAAATTTTATGAACATTTTGGCGACATTTATTCAGCTTGTGCTTGTAATCTGTTGGCATTAAATATTGATTACATTGTCTGTACGCAAAAATGATACTTTCTGTAATGTACTCTTGTGGGGCGTGGTATTACCTTGAATTTAATTGTTTCATCTAGTAAGTTAAAATTCGAACGTATACACGCGCCAGAGACGCTGCATATAGTCGAAACTTTAGGGCACTGTTTACTTAATTTTTAATTAGCATAAGACAGGCTGTCATCAAGATAGTACGTGAGAGTAAGGGAGCTCCTGTTGAGTGACTATAATTGGGTACAACCTAGTTTATGCTGTTGATGCTTGCTTACTGTTGGAAAATGTAATGCCACAAATACAGAGTAGACATTCTTTTGCAGATAACTAAGGAATTTTGTGTAGAATTAAAGTATACGAACACGATACCAAGGTTAAAATCTGTAAAAAAAAAATCATAATAACAGCATATTATAAGTTATCTGAGAGTTATAGAAATTTTAAGAATGTGTCCTGGAACAATACGAGCAGATGGAAATGTGTTTTATCGTGTTGTTATTCCGGTTTAAAATTATACTCCCTGCCTGTTTTCGAAAACGTTTACAACTATATTTTTTGACGAAGATGGCTGTCTTGTAGGTTGTTTCACCGTGTAGTCTGGCAGAAGTCTGCCGATGTTTCACAGGTGCTTGCTGCGTTGATGAAAATACAAATTATAAAAAACATTGAACTAAGTAGTAATTAAGTAACTCGACTGCGCAGGTTTTCCTTCAGAAGATGAATGCTATTTCAAGATTTATCGGAACTCTAAGGTCCATCGAGGACTCTGTAAATTATGGGATACATTAGGTTCGCACGAGGATGGAATAAAGGCAAAGTATAAATGTGGAGAAATTTCAGCAATCCTATTTGTGTCGTCACCAGTGTCTGCGAAGTTCCTCAGTTCGGGTACTGTTTGGAAGCAGAGGTTTTAGTTACTACACCTGTACGTTCTTGAGTCGTAGGGGTGTGCTTTGTGTCAGTAATGCCCTCACAGTTCCCAACCCGTGGGTAATGTAACAGTGGGTATGCTAATCATGTACTGAGGTAGAGACATGCTCAGTTTGTTTCTGAACTCCAAGTATAGCGACAGATAAAAGGTACTGGCGTACCCAAAACATTGTAACCGACCGACACTTCTTTCCGAATAAGGAATTGTGGAGCCATGTCTGTCTGGAGTACTGGTCGATATTTTCTTAAAATTTAGTTAAGATATAAACAAAAAAATACTTTAGTAAATAAATTAAATTCACAAACAAAGGATAAAACAGTTATGTTAATAAATTATCCGTAGTATATTAAAAGAAATTTAAGAGTTTTATATATATCTGTAGCCTGTACAATATACTTCCCGTGCAGATCAGGGCTGGCAGAACTAATCAACAATGAAGACGTTGACAAAATTTGTTTATTTCTCACGTGTATTTGTATACTGATATCATACAGAACTGTTTTTAGTTAACAATTATGTATAATATTCCCGGATCGTATTCTGTAGACCACTGTTTCGAATCTCGGCTTATTGGGAGGCTAGCTTGACATGCTTTCGTGATTTTCTTTAGTACCCCCCGGAAAATACATGCATGATACTTCCTTTCGTATTTTTTTCCATTCATAATTCTTAGTGATCCTATCTTTCGATGCGATTAGTTGAAATCGTGTTCTTATGGAACTGAACGTTCAATCAAGTTTGTACATTCCGTACAAAGGACGAAGGGAAATAATTTTAAAAGCAAACTACAAGAGTTACTCTGAAATACTTTATCGTACACGTCGTTTCATTAGCAAAACTTGAGAGAAAAGCCAAAAGGCTGAAACTGGCTCCATAATGTAGGATGAGTTAGCAAGTCGTTGAAGAAACTTAATGTTGACCCTGAAGCGCTTAGAAAATGTTCTGGGTTGGAAACTCTGTCCGTAAGATACATGTATGAATACGAAAGCATACCGACTAGGTAGAGTGCATTGATGTAAGGCGTATTCCTGCATAATTTAACTCATTATTAAATAGCGTGGAGCAGAAATACTCGTAACGTTTAAGTTGCGACGAAAAGTTACTCAACCATTTGAAGGTCGAAGTTCGTCTGAATAATTTTTAAAAGTTCATTTTACATAAATCGGATGGTTAACGCTGTTTAAGGAAATAATGCATCGCCGTCTATTTCGAGAATCATACAAAACCTATAAATACACTCAGTTGTCAAAATGCAGAGTTGACGAATGTTGAATATTTCGCCATTACAAATATAGATTTGTTAATTCTGTTTAAGAAAGTAATCTATTTGCACAGAATACCATGTGAAACAAGTAAATACAACTTACAACGATGCTGATTATTGAGGCAGATGGTACATATAGTTATCAAATGCCTTTAATGATTAAAGGACTACGTAATAATGTTAATATATATATATATATATATATATATATATACTTATTTGTTCGCAGATAATTATATTTAATCACCAATCGACTATAGTTTTGTGTCATAGTCACTGAAAGTTTAACGGCCTGATGCATGGACGCTAATAACCACATAGAACGATACGCCTCGAAAATTTGCATGCACATCGTGAAAGTTGTATCAGTGTGTCCGTGTATTATGAGCTTGTGGACCGTGCTAAATCCGGAAGCCACCATCAGGGCCCTGATGACGGAGGCAGTATGACCTCTGAAACGTTGTTAAACATCGACCAGACTACACAGCGCAATAACCCAGAAGACGGATATCTTCATATTGCTTAGTGTTCTTCACAGTAGTTTGAGTTTGAGTCTAGATACATTCAAAGAACGTATTTAGTACTCAGGGTCATTATCGATTTGGCATGAATTCTAGTTCTATAAACATAAAGGTAAGTCTAAAGTAGATTAAATAAAGTAGCATATCTGAAGGTTCTTTGATCTAATCTAACTTTTCATAATATAATTATTAGTTCAGTAACGATGCTGAATCTCCTTCCAGACTACTTCTTGGTTTCGGAGTGTGCTAGTGTTTTTAGGAAAAACAGTTAAACAACTTCGCTCTTATTTTCGATTGTTGTCCGGACTTGAGATCCGTATGACGACGCATCACGCCACTGACACCTTGAGTATTTTGAGTGTATTTGTGATTGTGTCATTTATTATATGGAATTTATATTTTTGTGCTTTTGATGTTTATTTGGTAAAAAAATAATTAAATCCCTGCTTCTTGATTATCTGTAACTGTTCGTGTTCGTGCTCCTTAGAAAGCCGGAATGTCGGAATTTTAAAATTATAATTCCTTATTAGTTAGATTAGTGCAAGAATTGCTTTCAGTAATTTTGGATTAATTCCTGAATGTGTTATTTTAAAATAGAATATACTAAGAAAGGGACTTCTTCTGGGATCGCATCACCTTGCTACCTGATGAGGTGAAGTGCACTGTGTGGGTTTGTTGTCTTATGGGCTAGTCTTGGTTAGGGGGAAAGCAAGATCTGTTAGTAAGACACTACGCAGGACTGTAACATGTGGGACGCAAACTGTTGTACATTCCCTGCAAATTCCCTCGGTAGTGCCTGTGTTTTTCCCCTCGTATCCGAGCTTATTTAATTTGACCCACAATATTTATATATATTTCCGGTTTGACAATGTTTGTAAATTTTTCCGGTACCCAAGGTTACATATTTTACATTCTAATTTTTCTTCTTCATTCTTGTTTATCTGCCCACAAATCCTTTTCGATGTTTCCCTCCCTCATTGATGATTGAATTCCCTGTATCCAGGTGTTTGGAGGACGTCCTCTTTTCCTTCTTCCAGGCGGTACTCATTCCATGACCTTCTTCCACTTGAAATATATAATATTGATTTCAAAATTTGGTACATTATGATGATTGCGGGCGAAGAGTTTGGAAAGACGTATTTCTGTTAGCATTTGCTTGGACTAACTGTGGAACACTACGAGGAAACTATCGACTGTCGTTGGCGATAGTGTGAGACTGTTCATTTTTGGAACTGGGCCGCTAACGGGTCCATCTTCCGTCCCAACTGGACTAGCGGTGGGGCGATATTAACAGGGGAGAACCGAATGCCTCGGGAGAAGAATTGTTCCCAGTGCCGCTTTGCCCACAGAGTCCTGCATTGACTGCCTGTGCGCGAAGTCTGGCCTCCGCGGCGATCGACTAACAGCTTCAAGTCGGCCGATTTCTGGGCAGATAATCGAAAACTGGATCTCTCGAATACGAAGCAGGAATATTACGAAATACACCGTGAGGTTTTCTGTTACCAAAGCCTACATATTGTTTCTCTTGTGTTAAAATACTTCGCCCATATTTTTATTTATTTATTTTATTTTAACGTTTTTTTATCTGCTGATAATTTAAGGATTGGTCCAGGTGTGGAAAAAGTAAGAATAGTATAGCCTATACTTTAAATTTTACTGTGAAGAGTATTTTCGTTTCTTATAAAATGATGTAGCCGACCTGAAAGTATAGATAATTATAAAGGTTTTTCCTAATAAAAGACAACTGAAATAACGAAAACTGAATAGAACCTTTGTTTGTAGTGTTCACATTGCTGACATTCCATATTTTCTATGGTTTGATACGAGTTCCATGCAAGAAAATAAGGATCCGATTTTTTCAGGTCAATTACCTTCGTTTACCATTCGATGTAACCAACTTGTTTCCAACGAAAGTTTAAAAGGAAATTCGAAGTAATATTTATTTTTCTCGTTTCAGGTAAGACGCTACAAATGACAGTATTTCCAATGAAATTTTCCAGACTGTAAGTACAACTTTTGAAAATAGGAAGATAAACAAGTCAAATGTATACATAGGAGGTGAACATTAAAATGTATTTTCTACTGTAACCATGTTTGGTAATATACTAAACCTTTCATGTTTACTTAGTGAAATATTGTGGATTTTTAAATGTATCTTATCCAATTTTTGGATGTGAATACTAATTATTTGTATTATTAAACTAATTAGATAATTATAAATTTTATGAACATTTTGGCGACATTTATTCAGCTTGTGCTTGTAATCTGTTGGCATTAAATATTGATTACATTGTCTGTACGCAAAAATGATACTTTCTGTAATGTACTCTTGTGGGGCGTGGTATTACCTTGAATTTAATTGTTTCATCTAGTAAGTTAAAATTCGAACGTATACACGCGCCAGAGACGCTGCATATAGTCGAAACTTTAGGGCACTGTTTACTTAATTTTTAATTAGCATAAGACAGGCTGTCATCAAGATAGTACGTGAGAGTAAGGGAGCTCCTGTTGAGTGACTATAATTGGGTACAACCTAGTTTATGCTGTTGATGCTTGCTTACTGTTGGAAAATGTAATGCCACAAATACAGAGTAGACATTCTTTTGCAGATAACTAAGGAATTTTGTGTAGAATTAAAGTATACGAACACGATACCAAGGTTAAAATCTGTAAAAAAAAAATCATAATAACAGCATATTATAAGTTATCTGAGAGTTATAGAAATTTTAAGAATGTGTCCTGGAACAATACGAGCAGATGGAAATGTGTTTTATCGTGTTGTTATTCCGGTTTAAAATTATACTCCCTGCCTGTTTTCGAAAACGTTTACAACTATATTTTTTGACGAAGATGGCTGTCTTGTAGGTTGTTTCACCGTGTAGTCTGGCAGAAGTCTGCCGATGTTTCACAGGTGCTTGCTGCGTTGATGAAAATACAAATTATAAAAAACATTGAACTAAGTAGTAATTAAGTAACTCGACTGCGCAGGTTTTCCTTCAGAAGATGAATGCTATTTCAAGATTTATCGGAACTCTAAGGTCCATCGAGGACTCTGTAAATTATGGGATACATTAGGTTCGCACGAGGATGGAATAAAGGCAAAGTATAAATGTGGAGAAATTTCAGCAATCCTATTTGTGTCGTCACCAGTGTCTGCGAAGTTCCTCAGTTCGGGTACTGTTTGGAAGCAGAGGTTTTAGTTACTACACCTGTACGTTCTTGAGTCGTAGGGGTGTGCTTTGTGTCAGTAATGCCCTCACAGTTCCCAACCCGTGGGTAATGTAACAGTGGGTATGCTAATCATGTACTGAGGTAGAGACATGCTCAGTTTGTTTCTGAACTCCAAGTATAGCGACAGATAAAAGGTACTGGCGTACCCAAAACATTGTAACCGACCGACACTTCTTTCCGAATAAGGAATTGTGGAGCCATGTCTGTCTGGAGTACTGGTCGATATTTTCTTAAAATTTAGTTAAGATATAAACAAAAAAATACTTTAGTAAATAAATTAAATTCACAAACAAAGGATAAAACAGTTATGTTAATAAATTATCCGTAGTATATTAAAAGAAATTTAAGAGTTTTATATATATCTGTAGCCTGTACAATATACTTCCCGTGCAGATCAGGGCTGGCAGAACTAATCAACAATGAAGACGTTGACAAAATTTGTTTATTTCTCACGTGTATTTGTATACTGATATCATACAGAACTGTTTTTAGTTAACAATTATGTATAATATTCCCGGATCGTATTCTGTAGACCACTGTTTCGAATCTCGGCTTATTGGGAGGCTAGCTTGACATGCTTTCGTGATTTTCTTTAGTACCCCCCGGAAAATACATGCATGATACTTCCTTTCGTATTTTTTTCCATTCATAATTCTTAGTGATCCTATCTTTCGATGCGATTAGTTGAAATCGTGTTCTTATGGAACTGAACGTTCAATCAAGTTTGTACATTCCGTACAAAGGACGAAGGGAAATAATTTTAAAAGCAAACTACAAGAGTTACTCTGAAATACTTTATCGTACACGTCGTTTCATTAGCAAAACTTGAGAGAAAAGCCAAAAGGCTGAAACTGGCTCCATAATGTAGGATGAGTTAGCAAGTCGTTGAAGAAACTTAATGTTGACCCTGAAGCGCTTAGAAAATGTTCTGGGTTGGAAACTCTGTCCGTAAGATACATGTATGAATACGAAAGCATACCGACTAGGTAGAGTGCATTGATGTAAGGCGTATTCCTGCATAATTTAACTCATTATTAAATAGCGTGGAGCAGAAATACTCGTAACGTTTAAGTTGCGACGAAAAGTTACTCAACCATTTGAAGGTCGAAGTTCGTCTGAATAATTTTTAAAAGTTCATTTTACATAAATCGGATGGTTAACGCTGTTTAAGGAAATAATGCATCGCCGTCTATTTCGAGAATCATACAAAACCTATAAATACACTCAGTTGTCAAAATGCAGAGTTGACGAATGTTGAATATTTCGCCATTACAAATATAGATTTGTTAATTCTGTTTAAGAAAGTAATCTATTTGCACAGAATACCATGTGAAACAAGTAAATACAACTTACAACGATGCTGATTATTGAGGCAGATGGTACATATAGTTATCAAATGCCTTTAATGATTAAAGGACTACGTAATAATGTTAATATATATATATATATATATATATATATATACTTATTTGTTCGCAGATAATTATATTTAATCACCAATCGACTATAGTTTTGTGTCATAGTCACTGAAAGTTTAACGGCCTGATGCATGGACGCTAATAACCACATAGAACGATACGCCTCGAAAATTTGCATGCACATCGTGAAAGTTGTATCAGTGTGTCCGTGTATTATGAGCTTGTGGACCGTGCTAAATCCGGAAGCCACATGCGGCCAGAAAAAAGCTTTGTCTGCGTGTACTATGTGTATCACCGCTTTGAAATAGATTTACCGCCCGCAACCTGTAGGCCTATAAGTACTCTCCAACGGATTTGTGATCTCCGTATCTCTAACGTGCCATCAGTTGTAGCCAAGGCACCGTAATGGTCCCTGTCTAATGTGTTGCTTGATAAAGCCAAGAAAATGTGCCAAAATATAGGTAATTTCTAGATAAGCTTTTGGAGCAGGAAAACAGTTCTCGAAACTTCCCGCATTAGCACTGTGGGCAGCTCTATTATTTAATAATTAAGCCCTTACCGCTTAGAGAACACAGCACTGCACTTTTACGAAGATCAGTTTGATAGCACTGTTTAAGTAAATAATAGCAGTTCACACCGATAATCATACGAAACATGGTAAAATGCAGACTTATGGATCGTAAAGCAGGTGGGACAGATATGTACCACTGGGTTTCAAAGGGCTAGAAAACAAAATCTCTCATTTTGTTTTTATGTTTCATGGTAACGTGCATTGTCCGTTGTTAATATGTATGAACTATGAACCTGAGTCTGCGGAGTAATTGGCAGTTTGTGCACATGTTGTTGAATATCGAATTTGTTCTGAGCAGACTTGGTCTTTGTGTACAACGGGATATATCGTTGAGAGCATTGAAAAAGTTAAATTATTCAAATCAATCATTGCCACAGTCGTGAAAATATTTCTGAAACTACTACGCCTGTCCGTGCGACATGGCGGCTTACGGTCGCTGCATATTGGGTGGCCTATAAATCAGGAGCTGCAAAATGTGTTACCGGTTACCATGTTACTGCAACCAACAGGCGTTTAAGTAGGGATTAAATTCAGGTAAATGTTTTCTGTAAAATAACTTTTTCCTTTCGCGTGGTTGGTTGCTCAGTTTTTAAGGTCGCTGTAACAAATTTAGTGGATATTCACTTGCGAATAATTTTACAAGATGTTTTATATGCATTGAATGGGGACTAATTAGGTATTAAGTGGTCGTAGTTATTTGAAAGGGCGAAAAATATCAGTGATTCGAGAAACGTATCCCTAATCTCATACTTGTATGTTTAGTAAGAATGAGATGCCAGGTTGTGTTCGACATGAACGATCGTTGCAAACTGAGAAAAATACATCTTCGCTCTTAGACTGGTCGAAGGTAACTGACATTGTATAGTCTCAACGATATGTGCTTTTATTAGTTAAATCCAATTGTGTTGAACAGCAACCATCAATAAATATATTAATATGCATTACTTTTTGATTACTCTTTATTACAAATTGCATATACAAATCTAAAATTTCAGGTTTAATCTCACTATAAATACACTGCAAATATAACCGATAAATACGACTAACTACGATTAACTAAATGTCACACAGCTGATTTATTTTAGTGGCAGATAGCCTGATTATCAGAGACGCGATATGTGGAACGGTGGGTGTCTTCTATTCCTGCAATTGTGTGTTCATGGAGATGTTCTGCCTGGAAAGTTTGTTTGGCACGTGCATTCTCTGTGGGCTTCTATAAGAATTAATTACCTTAATGGCGTTAGCTTACGCACGCGGGGAGCCCACAGGGCTCGTGGTCTAAAACCCCTCGTCATTCAACCTTCTGCACTTGTCCTTCCAGATATACGACGTCTTTAAATGCGAATAGCCAGCTGATGCCACCGATTGCTTTAAGTAATCACCTGACTGTTCTAAACCAAACATTAACCTCTAGCCTAAACTAGACAACATATGAGTAAGGTCTCGAACCCATGACGCTTAGAGAAATGTTATTATAATTAGTATTTATAATAACGAAGAGGTGGGAAATGTGTTCCATATTTTAAAACGTGTCTTCCAACCGCATTCATTGGAGAGCTGCTTTTTTCAGTGGCAAGGGCGAGACGTTTATGTTAAGCTTGTTAGTCGTGTTTATACCGACTAATACTTTGTAAAACTAAACAAAAGGTGTAACTTCCATAGTTCATTGTTACTCAGTGCACTGGAACACAGCAGGGCGGATAAGATAAAATGAATCGTTATTCACTGGCTAAAACGCCTTTCTGGCTGGCTGGAGCTGGCTAACGATACTTTTTTGTGATCGCTCCTGTATGTTCCAGTGTATGAGTATCATCTAACAACAAAGTAAGACTTTTTTTCCAAAGTGTTAGCCAGGCTAACACGATTAACGTGAATGCTCCACCCCTGCCGGTACTCTTTATATTATTGTTAATACAAATCCATTATTACAATTAGAAGTCTGTTTTTCCAAACTGACGACAACTCTACTTCCTCCGCTGTTAAAGCGGAAAGCATTGCATTAGCTGGTCAATACTGTGTTTAAAAAAAAACAAGACAGACTGTAATCGAAATTAATGATGGAGCTGACTAAGTGTTCTGACATTTCCCTTCATGTATAATTTATTGTTGCTAATCTGTTTACGCCACATGGTGTCAGAAATTCTTCTTGTATGTTTATTTTGACTCACTACAGCTTATCTCCATGTTTTCTACAGGCTTATTTCTGTCCATTGCCCTTTAGTTTGTACTTTTATACACTTGTAATTAACTGTGCATGCGATTATATCCCGTTTAACGTATTACATTCTCTAGAGCTGTCCCTATACGAGCCATGGGCCCACTACAATGCCTCTGCTTACGCGGCACAACACAGAAGCCCATAATCCGAGTGGGATTCGAATCCGGGATCCTTGTGTTGGTGCTTCTGACAGATCGGTTACCGGGTCAGGATCATGGCATGCATATTCAGTTAAAGGTTAACGTTACGTTTGTTTTATTGCAAGGGCGAGGCCATACTAACGTGAGGCGTAGTCCCCTTCTTCATCAGTCGCTTCGACGCCTTTGAATTGCGAACATTAGCCATATTGTCTGTTCCGCATTGCTGGAAATAATTGCGAGGTGAGAGTCTAATAGCCAGAGGGGGTTACGTCAGCCTCACTGCCCGCTAGATTACCTGACTGCTCCTGTGCAGACCTCCTCTCTCTATTAATGAGGTGCGTAATCTGGAAACCAGGAGCGTTCAGTTACTGCAGCTCTCTGACGACCCCCTCATCTTTCACCAGCTGGGTAACATGTTGGCCCAGCATCAGCTACCTCATGTTGCTCTCTCTCAATAATTAGATGTCGCTATGTCTCCATATTTCGACGGTTTTCATTTGTTACAAACCAACATGTTAGACTCGAAGAACATTTTGTTTCCTTACTTTCGCGAACGGGCTATTCAGATGCAGATATTACTCAGATGACGTTTACGAAACAAGAAGGATGCTTACCTTATTTTATTTTAAACTATTTTTGGTTTATGAATAATAATATTAATATTTATTAACTGATACTCAAGAAAAGTGTCGGCCGTAATCATAAAATAATCGCTCAAAATAAATATTACAAATGGTGTTTCTTAATAACTAACTCCATAGAGTAGAATATTTCCCAAGAAGCTAATAGCACGCTCAGTTGGCCATGAAATCCCCCGCATTGTATGAAACCTGAATGTTCGTTGCCGTGCTCACAACAGTCAGCAGCCAAGACGCTCTAACATTTCGTAACATGTTTTTTTTCGATACAGGAAGTGTTAGCCCACACCCACCGCAGTACCACCTCTTGTCGGCTGTCCGCGACTGCTCGTTCAGTATATTCGCAGCTGCCTTCCATATCTGGAGGCCGTCTTCATTCGCGGTGATTTTGTCATCATTTGGCTTGAAGGCCAGGCAAGGCGAAGTTTTTAAATTAGCCATCGTCGAATAAAGGCTGAATGCCACGTCCTCAGTGCGTAGGCTTACGCTTTATAACCTTATAAAACATTTGTTCTGAAAACAGTGACTGTACATGAAGAGGAATTTTCCATAATACTGAATTCTCCTGCGAACTCATCGAGTGCTGCACTTATTCGTTGTTGGTTTTAAAAATGAGTTTAAAGGAACATGACCACATTTACGGGAACGTAAGTTTTTCACTGTTAACATTTCTAATGAAGAAGACCAGCCACGCATGGACTAGTCAATTTTTGCACAACAAATGTTTTCATTTCCCGTCTGTTCGCTACTACTCGTCGCTACTTTGAAGATTTCCTTCGTCCTGCAGTAACTCAATTTAGCTGTCATTTTGTTCTGGCCCTCAACCCACTCGCGTTCAATTATCTCCTATTCTCTTCGCCAGCAGTCTTTTAACTGTTTGGAACACGAGCTCAACTTAAATAACGTTAAAAGTTCAGTTCCTACCACCAAGAAAATGCACCTCATTTCTATTACATAGATCACCCCGTTATGATGTGTCATGAAACAATTGTTGCTTGTTCTGCGGAACATGCTAACACCCAACGCTGTGTTAAATTAGGTGGTACGTATAGTTACCACTGTGTTGTAATAATTAGAAAATAATTAATGCATGAATTTTCCTGCAGACATTGTCTTTTCCGCTGTAATTCTCCGAGAAACCAGTTATTTGTCTAAAGCTTTGGGGCATCGGTTGCTGTGCGTGCCAAGTTTATCTGCAAACGGGTACACGATTTCCCCACTGCGACGTATCTTCAGTTAAAGTTAAAAGATCGTAATTGGCCCCCGTGCCGTTTAAAGAAGCAGTTCCTACGCACGGCAGAGTGCCGTGTTTGTAAGATCGCATGAATGTAAGATAACTTTGTTGTGTTCGCAGCTGTGGTTAATGATTTTATAAATTAATCCTGTTTTCAACTTGACACATTTAGTCTGTCTAACAAACTTGGCTCTGTGGCTCGTCTGATGTAACACCGCGCCACAGTCTAGTCGGTGGCGTGAACATGTAATTCGAAAACTAGATTCTGGTAACTTGTAAGATGTGCTGGGCGTGGGACAGACGACTTCGTCTTGGTGGACAAACCTCTTGGAAAACAACCACCCGGAAGACTCAGAAGAGCTGTAATGTTAATAACGTTAGGGTGGTAAAATGTAAGCTGCAATGATATGAGGTGGATGGAGATGCCCAGGACAGCATTAGCGGTGCCGGGTTGTAGATCGGATGGGAAATAGTGTCGTAGGTGCGTTCGGCCCAGGATATTGACTGTCAGCTTGTAGAGAAAGGCGTTTCTCTGTGGATTTCGTAAATAGTAACTTCCGGACTTACGTAGTGGTACAGAATAGTAATGTCTACCACCCAAGAATTTAATATAAAAAAGAACGCCGACGCTCAGATATTTAGCAGTTTTGTTCCGTATTCATGAAGCATGGGTGCGATTATTGGCCTGGTGGCTGGTCGACTAGACAGACAGACTGACTTTGAGTTTTTCCTCAGTTTTCATGCAGAATGCCTTTAAATAATTCACTACCGCTCGTTTCCATAACTTTCACATCTCATTTTTTATTATCATTCTCCCAGTAGACGCTATAAATTATGCAGCTGAGAAATTGTCGTTAAATAACGAAATAGTATGCAAGATCAGTCACAAATATGATTTTGAAGGAAGGCATAAAATGATTGCCACATTTACCTGCATTATAAGTTACTGGTGTTAACGTCTTCATGCGTTAATATTTGCTTTATTTAATGAAGCAGTTTCAAGTGCGGAAGCCAGATTGAGAGATGCAGATTTTATGTTAGTATTCATCGAAAAGTTAAACCGAATTTCACGGTGTGTTACTCCTCTCTCTCTCTCTCTCCTGAATTCCCTTGTCCGAGTTAGATTCTCGGCCCGGAGGCCGGCCATTCAGGCTAAGATTTCTCTTGATCTTTCTTAGTCTCACCAGGCGGATGTTGGGATAATAGTTTAAGTAGTCCACGACTGCTTCCTCCTAAGTCCCTAAATAATAGTAGTTTATAATCGATTTTATATTCCAATTTATGCTACGTAATTTCAGTGTTTTTTATTAAGTAGCCTGAAAATCAGCGGCGAATTTGACCGTAGTAAGACTAATAAAACCACTCATTTCCATCTATGTCGAGGTCTGTAACGCCTGATCACTTACACGCCTTCATAGTGTGGTGCTTAGACACAGGGACGGCTTTATACAGTGTCTGCTATCTGCACTATTATCGGTTCGTGTCCCGATTACGGTACTGTGGCATGCTACTTATTGCGTGCTGCTATGGAAATTAAGTGTATCACGTGACTTCCCTTTTTGCTGCTGCTGGTCTCAGTTCCTTCGTTTTGTTTTTTCTTCTTCCATAATCACGTTCTTAAGTATACACAGTAGAGCGAAAAAATTTACCAAGGGCAAAAAAACTTTTGAGACATTTGAAATATACTGTTTGCATAACTGTATTTGGGGGAGGAGTGATATGGAGTAGAAATGAATAAAACATTACTTAAATAAAAGCTTTGGAATAATCTGAAGCGTGTTTTTTTTATAGTAAGCCTACTTTACTAGATAAACATCTAGTCCCTATAAAATATTCATATTTATTGCTTATGTACAAATGTATAGCAGATGGGTGTTCACCTTGCGAGGAATGTTTAAAATAAAAGAAGGTAGAATGGGTAAATTAATGGTTAGATGCGGATTATCATTGTAGCTGAGGTATTTCTGTTCCCTTCCTACTGTGTAGTATTAGGAAATAAAAGTACGACAGAGGTAAGAATATTTTGTAAAGGTTTTACACTGTGTTATTTCTAACAAATCATAACTTCCTCTTCTGTTTCGGAAGAGTTCTGTAGTATAATGTGGGGATTTTACTTTACAATATCTGTGATCGTACCATAGCTGTGTAAAGAAATATAAAAAATTGCAATTTAAATTAAAGTAACTAGCTTTATTATCTCCATACATTGTCGACCAGTTCCAGTAATTTTAACTATATTCATATATGGTTTATAAAAATAAAGCTGTCCCACTATACGCCATGTAGGCGCTTGGGGGGAGTGGAGGTATAGCTCCTCTCTTCCTTGACCTCGTTACTAGATGGGGGCCGGCTTTACCCCCGGGAAAGGACCCCGGTACCCATTGTAGAGGAGGCTGGGTGGGCCCCAGAGCCGGTCTGGACGCAGAGGCTAGAGGAAGAATCCTCTGCCCCCGTCGGGGATCGAACCCCGGTCGTCCAGCCCGTAGCTAGTCACTATACTGAGTGAGCTATCCCGGTTCATATATGGTTTATATATTTCTTTATTTGATACAGTAGTTATCAGTAATTAATAATATCCCTGCTAGTGAAGGTGGATTTTAAAGAAGCTAGGCTTTACACAGCAAGGTATTTAGCACCCAGAAGTGATATTTTAAGATTAATTTAAGAATGTACGAGGATTAATAGGATTAGAAATAACGAATATTTATAGACCTCTTGGTTGGAACATGTGCAAAGAATGTTTATACACCAAGAGGAAAAAGTATATTGGCCTCCCAAGAATGAGATGGAAAGCGAAAGACTGAAAGGACAGGTTTAATTGTGCCTTGCAGTCAAGATGATAGTAATGAAAATATATACAAAAATTGTAGTATAACTGCACAGAAGTTTTGCGAAAGAAATTAATGCATTTATTTTAAGCAGGTGTTTAAGCTAGATAGAATTAAGTTTTAAGGAGATTGGGTAGTGACGTGTACTTGTTTTGATGTTAATCGTAAGTGTCAATAAATTCTTGTCGCTCTGAAGTGGCTCAGTAATATCGTAGGGCAACCTGACCGTGGCTGATCTTTCATTTCGTTACGCACCCTCCGATTTCATGGGTTTGTGTACTTAAGGAGGGAACGTGGGTGGAGAAACAATTGCAAGTGCTGGTGTTCTTCAAACACCTTCAAGTATTCATATTGTTGTCTCGCCGCGAGGAGTCGAGACTTGAGATCGATGTTATGATTATTCAGTCAGCCCTGGCAAATGAATCGTGAAGGGGAGATTAAAGTAAACAAAAGCTATTCCAAGGGTTGAAGCTATTCTCAGGGTAGAGTAACTTAACCCTTTCCATGTTGAGTTTGTCAAGATAAAAGTAAACATTTCTTTTGCTATATTTTCCTGAAAACTCACGAATCGTGCTGTTGAAAAGCCACAAATATTAAGTGTGATACTGTGACTCGTGCAGGGAAATGTTTCATTTTAGTGATGATGCTGAACCATACATCATTTAAAGCTGAAGACTGTAATGGTTCTGAACGAGATATGTCGTCTTTATCAATTGAAGGATCATGTTTACAACTTTAGATTGTGTTTAGGAAGTGATTGAACCAGGGTGATCCATATGGAAGGATGATTATGAACGATAGATTTTAAAGGAAAATCGTGTATATTGTCAATTTGTAGCCTCAGATTTCGAATTTAGGATATTGGGCCTTCATCATGTAATTTCCGTTGTTCCTGTAGAGAGTTAGTATTGACTCGAGGAAACCAAGATGCTCACAAAATAATGATGGTTAATTTCTTGCAGAATGTCTGCTTGAAAGATTGTGAGGAAGTGGATGAAAGTAACTCGTGTTTTTAGAGTATACAGATGGCATGCATGAGGAAGGAGATACTTAATCGACATTGCTTATTAGCTTTGTTTTATAATACGGGAGAAAATCACGGGAACTGGAATCGAATCAGAAACATCATATTCAAATCGGTATTGATGTTGATGTGTTGGGAAAAATAATGAATGTCATAAATAGAATGTATGAGATCTGTTAGACGCTAGTAAGTTTGGTCAGTGTACGTTTATGCCTCGTCACCAGAATACTGCGCAGAATCAAAAATGGGCAATACATCCTTCGAATATCTGACATTTTTAATATATTTGGGAACGTGAGGAAGAGACCAAAATAAAATAAACATAAGAAATTAAGATTAAAATAAATTAGGAGTATGATTACTGCCATCCAGATCAGAATCTGTTCTTTCCGTTTGTATGAAACATAAAGATTGAGACATGGAAAACTATAATTACACTTGTAGGATTTGAGGTTTTCATAACAGCGAGCCTGAAGGTCTTCTGGGTTGTTGCGCCTGTAGTCTGGTAGAAGTTTACCGACGTTTCAGAGTCAGGGCACAACAACCCAGAAGACAACCGTTTTCGATAATTGCACTTGTTGTGTTACATAGGTGGGAAACGCGATACTTCGCCCTACTGAAAGAACTGGTGTCTATTAAAGATATTAGCGTCCAGCTGCAATGAACCTTCGGGTACCAGAGACCGGGGGTGTTCTTGAGTAGCCGAGCGACTGAGCTTCCAGCAAGGATTTTGTTCCGTGGAGTTAATTAAATCGGAGTAAATAACAGGATTATGTAGAGTATTACGTAATTAGGTACTTCTTTATTTCCACCAAATATTATTAAGGTAATCAAGGCTAGACGGATTGCCTGAAAGAGAGACTTAGATATTGGTGGAAGGATGATATTAAAATTGACAGTAAATAGGAAGGTCGTAAGGTTGTAGGCTGCAGTTAATTGAATCAGGACATGGATTGGGGGGGGGGGGGCTTTGCTGTAGTGTACACTGTATTGGATGTCTTGGTTCCGGATTAAGCAGATGAGCGGCTAATGCTTCTCAAGAAGGACTCTCATACGTATATAATAGTCTCTGGCCCGCACATGCCCATATCTTGCTTCACCGTTCCTTTAACTTGTAGTGTCTAAATTTAAAATGTTTGTAGTTTTGGGTATTATTTTGAAATTTGCACCTGTAGACGTTTCCATTTATTTTAACGCTCTTTCATTGTCAAAATCTCACTTGTCTTCTGTGTTCATTGGGTTTTATCAATATTAACAGACACATCTAGTCTAATAGCCTGTAGTTTTGCATCGTACTAATCCTTTCCCTTTGAGGACTTTATTTTCTAGCTAAAAGAAATATTTTAAAAAATTTTTTACTAGTTAATTTGGTTAAGTGAACAAATTGGCGCAGAAGGCTCTTCGTAAATATGTCAGATAATCGGCTCGTAAAGGGACTTGATGTTTTATGTAGCTTACAAGTTTACTACACAATTAAAAATGCCTGTCAATAAACGGTATCCTAATCCAGTTGAATCTGTTTTATCTTGGCGCAGCTTACTTATCTAAGATACGTTTATTTAACATAATCCTCTCTCTTCTGTTTCTGCCAAGCAGACACATCCCTTGAGAACTTTCGACTAGAAATTAAAGTAGTTCTATTTTTATACATTTCATCTGTGTACAATAAATGTGTTACATTAGTATCGTTAATTATCTTAAACGTACAGACTTCCGTCACGTAAAATATTCCAAACCATTACAGTTGCAGTATTTTTATTATAAAATACTGAGAGTGTTATAAGCCTTGGTTAGTTCTGTCGGAAGCTGGCCACGTTATCTTTAAACCATGTCAAAGCAGAATGGCATACGAAGTTCCTGTCTAGGGCGATCGCATGGGAGGAATTTCCGTACAAGTAGCAGGTTCAGGGTCGAGATAGGGCACGCTGTGCCCCAACGGTATAATATTACAGGTATAAGGACATACAGGCATCAGAGACCCGAGTGACGTATCATATGCGAGCCTGTTACTAGGGAACTGGAACCACGGAAGACGCCGTTTGTTACTAGGGAACTGGAACCACGGAAGTCATCATAATCATAAGTGGTCTAAAGGATATGCGTTACTATTCGAAACTCTCTGAACTGCATGTAAATGCATGTTTATCAGCGTCCTTGTAAAGTTTTCACATTTATATCTTGCATATAAAATACAAATTATATGTATGTTTGTATGTTGGCTTATATCTCGAGAATAGATACGCTAATTAGTAGCAAAATTGGCATGCTTATTCCTTGAGACCAGGAAGAGATTTTAAACAGATCAAAACTCCGGAAAAGTGTCCTGAGTTTAGTGTCTTTCACGATGGTTCCTTCAATTTGCAAATGAAGCACGGTGTTAGGACCGAAGCAGTTTTTTCGCCGGAGAGATTACATGGAGAAAGGTCACAACCTCGAAAAAGTGCCCCGGATTCTAGCCTAGGTGGATTTGGTTTATTGATCTCGTAAACTAACCTTGACAGAAGTTGGAAACTCGACAACTGGCATGTTTTAATCTTTAGATTTTTAATTATATTGATAGATACCGGTAATGTATTTTGAACAGAATGACAATACGCATTTTCGGAACTTGATATCCATTTAATCTTGTCCTTGAATATAATTTTGAATTGTTTCTTGCGTTGAAAAATACTCAACTGTGCCATGCTTTCGAATGAGCTATCATTTGACGTAAATATTCGATATTAATATGGATATATATGGTATAGTAATATAGTTCATGACGTCCTCATCATATTTAGGATCATCCATTGCGACGCTGTTGGCTTCAACCGCCACGGCTCAAACCGATTTTAAACTGGTTGGTTGTTGGTGCGAACTGACACGTAGGCGCGTCCCGTGAATTTGTACGTGAGGTCTAGAATGCCCTGGTTCGCGTTTCCGCATCAAAGTGTGGAATCGTAGCAGAGTACTTTGAGCTACCCAGCGCCGTAACTGTGGAGCTTAGAACAAAGGGACAGGAAGAGAAAGAGATAGAAGACAAAAAAGGTTTTTGTGCTGTTGTCTTCATTCCGAGAGCAAACAGGACGCAAGGGAATTTAATTCGATTGTCCCTTTCTGCTGCTGCTTCTGCTGTTGTGCCTTCACACAACACATGACTCTCCTCACACTGCCTCAGCCTGCTGGTGCTTATCACAGACGATTTTCTATTCTAAAATGCGCGAAATTGATAATGTCTTCGGGCTCACCGCCGTGAAAATCTCAAATCCTGATCACATAAGCAGGACGCAGGTGAGCAAGACGAACTTCGTTGCCTCGGGCTTGTTAATAACAGAAAGGACTGAGGGCACAAACCGGGGTTATTTTGGGAGCCACAGTTAGGTCGCGGAGAACGGGAAATTCTCCAAAATATCTTGTAGTGGTTGGATGTACTAAACTACCCCAGCCACTGCAGCAGGTTTAGAGGAGGTAGCCCAAGATCATGTCCATTAACGGGATTTGTGATGTGTTGAATCTTCGGAGTCAGCCGGGAGAGCCCGGTCATGATAATGACTAGGTAGGGCCTTTACTACCGGAGTTCGATTTCCGGCAAGGCAGAAAGTTTCTCTTAGCCATGAGTGCCTGGACCAATCTGGGACAAATTAGCCTCATATCCAATGGGTACTGGGGTTCTTTCCTGTGGGGTAAATTGACCGGGTCGTGACGACGACCACCACTCACCCCATCTGGTGCAGAGGTTAAGGTTGCCTGGAGCTGTAACTTCATCTCCCTCCGTACGTTTGCATGGCGTTGTGATTAGTTGAGCAATTTGCCTTTAGGTACGAGGTTCTAGAATGTTTGGGATAGAATTCTGACGCTGCTGTTGCATTGGGAACAGGCAGTGCTGGAGGACAGTACACTACTAGAATTGCCCCCTTAGTCGCTCGGACATTGGACTCTTGCTTTAAACTGTAGTGAAGTTCGGGAGTCCTTTGTGTCCTGGCGAGGGAAGGGTAGTGTTCTTGTGACCAAGAGGGAGAAAAAGTTGATGCAAGAACAAAGACATTGTGAGGAACGCCAGGACCATTCAGCCGCAATGGATGAAATTATTAGCACGTAGTTTCGCTTTATCTGCTTTGTTTGGCATTGGCGTTTTTGTTATCGGTATAGGTGTGGTAGAAGTCAGGCTCGACGTAAGTTACTTGCGACGGATTTCAGTACGTTAAACATCAATCAATTAAACCTAAGTTCACGTGGACAGTTCTCAGCATTCAGTTTGTGGCATCAGGGTTATGTCACCGTGTAATCTTATAGAAGGTTTCCGCCGTTTCGGAGGAACCCTGAAGATACGGAAGCAGCGTGGTCCTCCGAAACGTTGGTAACCACTTTCAAGACTACATGGTGCAAACAGTTCAGAAGACATATTATGACTTTGTATGATTTGAGATTTTCACAGCGGTGAATATGAAGATTTCTGTCTTCTGGGTTGTTGCGCTGTGTAGTCTGGTCGATGTTAACCAACGTTTCAGAGGTCATACTGCCTCCATCATCCATCTACCAGACTACACAGCGCAACAACCCAGAAGACAGAAATCTTCATGTTATGACTTGCCACTGTTAACTGAATCTCAGTTCTGTACTATCCTCGTAACGTCCGTCTTCTCTCATAATGATCAGAGGGTTTGATACCCTCTTTCTGCTACATTAGTTGCCCTCACATCTCCATGTAATGCCGAGGTCTAGAAGGCATGGAAGTTTACCTTACCATCGTCTACCCATTCCTAGTGTGGTACACGTGTAGCCTAGTAGAAGTTTACTGACGTTTCAGATGTGCATGCTGCATCCATCATCAGTCCCTCTTTGCCACTTGGCAGAGTTTTCTTTGTGTCGCCAGAAATTCTTCAAGGAAAGAACTGACCGCTTGTGTGTGTGGACGCGCCTCGTAGGAACGGGGCCATTTCAGAAGAATGAAAGCTGCGTATAGACGTGAAATGGCAACTGAAATATCGTAAGTGTAAATGTTTCCTCTCTTGGTTAAACTGCCCTGGTTCCGAGGATTGGGTTCTCCTTCTTGTGCAGTCCTCTCGCTCTTGTACAGAACAGACGTACACAACGACAAAAAACAAGTTCATGCCAACTCTGTCCTGTGCGTCTGTTTTAATATGGCGGATCCAAGTTGGATTAACTTGTAACGGCAAAAACAATACAACCAGTGCGTTGCTTCCAGTTATTGTTATATATGGCAGCTACTTAAATGGCTTTACATTTTAGTCTGGAACCTTCGTTACATTGAACAAGTATTATGAGTGTTTGTGTAAATGACCTCTAGGACTTCGGACGCAAATCCTCCCCATAAATCAGGATGTTTCTTTGTGATGTAGGATGTTGGTTGTGGAGAGAGAGAGAAGCATTGGTAACTCGAAACAAGTCATATCATGCAGCATTTCGGAATGCAATACTATAGTTGGGATGTAAGACGCTTCTGATAAGATTTCGAAGGAACACACAGACTTACGAGAGCTGCCAGTGTCTGTCCGTCTACCCTTTTTATGAGCATCATGTTGCATAGGCCTACATTATTTGGCCAATTTAAAATTCAGTAAGAATATTACGGCACTTTTGTAAATTTAACTGCAGCATGGCGGTCGTGGAGATTTCTAAGTGAATCATTTATTGGAGATCTTGAAATACTGGGTGGTGATATATAGAAGGATGCAATTTTTATTATATATTATTAATAATTGAAAATCAAACATATCTTATATTTCTATAAAATCACAATTTTGCCCCTTAAAGAATGAAGTTCTTCTGAATTATATTTGAAAAAGTTTCTTTCTCGCACATCATAAAGAATAGACAGTCTGTAATACCCTGATCGTTGAATTGCTGGTTTGAATCCCACCTACGGTACTTGATATTTGTACGACTTGTGTGGTTTATTGCCTTGTGCAGATACAGTCCCCCATACAAGGATTTGTTGTTTTAGAATTAGCTGTAAATCGAACAAAACATGATACCTCAAAAATAATTCGGTTAGTATGTGTAAGAAAACACGTGTTATCTCCATTACAAAGCCTGTCGTTTAAAGTTTAAGATGAAATCATTGTGCTGTGAGAACCAAAGGGAAAATAAATATATGGACGATTTATTTAACGTTGTGATGAGTTTTGCTGCTGCACTATCTACAAATTATTCCCCACTTCTCACGTGCATAAGGGAAATTGCCTCTCGGGCTACGCAAACCCATACCTAATCGCGCTATTAAGTTGACAGTAGCGGAGAGTCACTCTGCATACATGCAGTATGATTTCGTACGACGTACGACGTTGCTGTTATGTAAGCGAATGCATTCTCTATGGAGTTTTTTTTATTATTAAATTTGAAGTTTGGATATGTATATTAATGTTGTGAGGGGAATTATTTTATTTGTTTTACATCGGGTCCAACGTAACTCCCATTTTCCATAAATTGAAACGGAACTCATGGATATTCTCAAAAGATGTCCATCGGAGAAATATTTTGTAAATTGCTGCTTTTATTGGAAACATTTTTGGTACAGTGCCGAAATAACAAATGGTAATAACTTAATGCTGTCCGATTAGCTTTGGAGGAAGTAAGTCTACGCCTACACGATAATCAGCGACAGAATATGAAAAATAGGAAAACAATTGTCCAAGTGTTGAGGGAATTCAAAACATTACATTCTTTAATTGAGGAACGATGTGAAAGACTCTGAACACTGGAGCTGTATAAACGAAACGTTCAGAAGGTTGGGCATTTTATGATTTGAGTATATTCCTACCCGCGTACGTAAACTTTTAATGTGATTTTTTTTCTTTAAAGCCTCGTGGTCGGATATCTCTGACGAGACACAAGGTTAACATTAGTCCTTGTAGTTTATGTCACAGCCGCTAGATGGCGGGGCAGATAGACATCATTTTAGGTTGCATGTTGAAGGAATCGGAACTCATTTCGAGTTGCAATGTGCATTTCCGAAATATTGTAACAAAAGTTTACCTGTTCGACAAAATGGCCGTGCAGCGAAGATAGTGAGACGAATTTTCAGTCTGGTGATAATGTCTCAAGTATCCGTCAAGATGGCTGTTCCTAACGGTGGCAGTATTTTGCAATTCCTGCTCGATACCACCTGTGATCCGTGGCACAGCATCCTGATCTAACTTTCCTTAGCAGTACGTAAAACTCAACGGCCGCTACGGGTTTCACGTGGTCATCATTTTCTTGTTTCCCCTTTTTTATTTAAGGTTTTTTTTTGGGGGGGGGAGGAGGTTATATCCCGCGTGTATAGTGTAGTAGTCTCGGGTTGTATTGATCTAGCTACTGCATGGCCCGGCAGTTTCCTCCCCTCCCCCGTCAGCCACCCCTATTTCACCCCCTGCTGTATTAGATAAACACCATCTCGTTTCTCGTCGGCTTCTACATCCCTCCCACACACCGTTTCTTTCACCCCGCCAAACATTTTCTACTTTCCTATAATAAAATGGTCCTTTGTACACGATACCATATCAAGCACAAATACAGAGTTATCGTTCGTCCGACCAATCCTCCAGCCTTCCATCTGTTTAATTATGTACATACATACACATTTTATTTCGGTCTGTGGAAAAGAAATATTATTTTATATGCCTCGATGCTGGGATATTACTGCAGTGGTTATGTATACCTAAGGGACTGGCAATCTAAAAGATTACTTTGGAAAATGTTACAAATTTGCATGCTTTGTGGCTTGCATAACATAGAAATGTGTGCTCCCACCCAGATCTGAAAAGAGCTTGACGCAATTGCTTGCTTGCGTGTAGCGATGAATAACACCCCCTCCTCCCAACACACCATTTAGGTAGTGATTCAGGAAGAGACGACGTGGTTATGTTTGAAGTTTTCAGCTGATGAAACTTGGCTGCTGTAGGGATAGAAAAATGTCCTGTGTGTGGTCTGTAACAAGAATTACCTAGAGCAGGAACGGAAATTCTCGTTTCCGGTTACTTGCGTCTGTGTTGAAGGCCCATTCCACCAAACAAATGGACGTATTTCAGGTTTACAGCTGATGAAACGTTGCTACTGTAGGAATAGAAATATGGTCTTGTGAACTTCTGTAACTAAAATTGCGTGATACGGGAATGGATATTTTTGTTCTTGGTTCCTTGTTTCGGCGTTGATCATGTGGTTATATCTGAAATTCACGGCTGATGAAATGTTTTGTAATAGTTTTAGAGTTTAATAATAACAAGCATTTGCAAAATTTAATATTTTCTTGGTTTCATTAAGAAAATCGTTTCACTTTGATAAATTTTGAAAATTAATCAAATGATGTAATATATATTATGACATTGTTGAAAATTTTAGCTTCTTTTCCTATGTATACGTTTTGTTTCAGCTGTTAGCTTAAACCCTATTTCTAAGACAAATTTCTTTTCGTTTATAGAAGATTTTAAGCCTTATAATTTACGATATTTATGTTCCCCTGTTAATTAAAATATGCAGACTGGAGGGACACCGGGCCGCCTGTTAAAAGCCACTTTTCCAACTGACAGCTTTCCAAAGGCTTACCATCCACAATTCTGTGTGTATATCTTGACACGCCAGTCATAAAAACAATTGGTCGCCCGTCTAAGTCACGAAATGCATGGTTTTGTGATATCATATCCACCGAGGTCTGTGTGGCGACCTGGGTGCTCTGTGTCTGAAATCTTCCCCCAGAGTGAGGTAATACTGATGCCGTGGCCGATGTTTACAGCACGGCAATATACTCTGCACGAGGGATGGAAAATGACCCGGATGCATTAATTTAATTACAAGATTGCCCGTTGTTCTTGGGACAAGACACGTGGTCTCCCTGAGCGAAACCAATCAGCTTGCTCAGTAAGTGTGGATGTGTTTTCCTTGTAGGTTCCCGCGGGATATCGTAGAAAAGTGACTTCCAGTGTAAACGTGTCAAGTGCTTGCGGGGGCCGGGGACAGTACAGTTCAGAGGACTCTGAAGTATTTCCTCTGCGTTACGAATGAAATAGTAACCACAAGTCCTGTACTGGAAGGTTTCTGCAATCTTCAGAAACAATACTTTGCTTGCGATGTTGTCGCCTGGCTTTCGTATCACATGCGGGACAATTATTAATAACAAGCTCTAAGCTCATAGTTCTCTCCATTTAAGCTCTGCTACAGTAATCACATTCGTCCTGAGGGTAAAACAGCCTAAACGTATAGCGAAGTAAATGCCAAATACAAAGTTATCGAGTGACTTAATATAGATTATCCGGCATTTCTGTCCATGTTGTTCCCCTTTTATTTTGTGCTGCCTTTGTTTCCTTGTTTCTTCCTTTGCTATTTCTTTCCGTACGTATTTATCTTCTTCTGTATCTACTTTGCCCTTTGTATACTTATCGCCTTCTTATGTAATAATTGAGATTTTCAAGACTGTGTGAGTACAAATTGTGATGTCATTTGTTGCGCCGTGTCGTCTTCTGGTTGCATACAACCGAACTTCAACTCTGAAAAAGGAGGCTATTTGTTGCTACGAAACGGCAGCTTTACGACCCTAAGATTTCATGGCCCAGCAGCCCAGAAGAAAACAGTTTTTCTGATATATTTTATGTTTTGTTTCTTTCGTTCTTTACTTTATCCGCTTGTTTGTTTTCTTAATTGTATTCATTGTCCATCTTTCTGTGTCGTTTTATACTATCAGTTCTATCTTTATTTTTTAAAATATTCACTTTCCAACCCATCCAAATCAAACCTGACTTCATACGCCCTCAATATGAGACATGTGACCGTCTCTTTGCTTGCTTAAGGTACCCAAATGTTGACACCGACGCACAGCTCATAATTGCAGTGGGTTCACTTGACTCTTCACCTAGCGGAATTGGACAGAATTGTAGTTTTTTTGGCCCTAATCGTCCCTTACGATATGTTGATAAAACTGAATACGTGGAACGAAGTGGAGAGCTCGTCAGTCAGTCTTAAGTGATTATGTGTAGCAGCCTTTATATATTTTTTTTAAATATGTTCGTTTCCGATGTGACGTACTTTATTCGCGTTTTTAATTTGTTGCAGATGTACAAAGCTATCATCCGACAGATTGTATTGAGTGTAAAATTTAAATTTGAGATTTCAGAGGTTAAAAAAATTAAGATTGTTGTCTCTTGGGTTGTGACACTGTGTAGTCTTTTTGGTGATTAGCAACGTTTCGGAGGAATATATCATCTCCACCTTTCAAGCAAAAGAAGATGAAAACGACTGTTTCTTCGGAAGCGATGGTAAACCAGCTGCAAGCATAATCAGAGTAAACCTGAGAGACCAGAATTCTAGTCCTAATTGTCTTTATGTTTCGTTGCATGTTAATCATATCTAAAAATGTTTCGAGCTGTTTTAGATCTTAATGACGTTTACATTTTCTTTCGTGCACCAAATTTTATAACACGAGATTTTTGTCAGAGAAGTGATAAATTTCCATGTGAGTTCCATGTAAAATATTTATTAGGCTGTACTGGAGCTATATGAACTAAAATTAGCTAAATTCACCCGAAAGCTAAATGCCCCCATGTAATCTACACTATGGAAATACATCGAGAAGTTTAAAAAATAAACAACCAAGAAAGGTAGTGTGTGGCATAGAGAACAAGTAGAGAAGAATGAGGGCAATGCGTTGCCGCTTACAAACAAAAACTTTGCTTCTGAGAGCAGCGGAAGGGTCACAAAAAATCTTTTAAGGAGCTTGGCTCTTAAAGAGCA
>NW_019060662.1:2691-16539 GCF_000696155.1 Zootermopsis nevadensis | reverse complement strand
ATCCTAAGCCCTTCTTGCTGCTGTGACAAAAACGCCTGTGATTAATAGAGCCTTAGGGACTTGGTAGTGGTTGGTTGACTTGTGTGGGGGCAGGGGGCGGCTGGCAAGTGTTGTGTGACACAAGCGTCTCGCCATCGGCTTTGGAAGGGGGCTGAACTCGACGGCCTAACACTGTTATCACCTGAAGAAGGAGCAGAGCCTCTTGTACTCTGAAATTATAAAGAGATGCTGAAGTTTTAGCCGCGTGGTAATATGCATTACGTGGGGGATATAGTAATTGCTACGCCCTCTTTTCAAAAGACGAAGAAGACACAAATATGCATGTCTGAAGCATTACTGGAAGTCCCATTGTTTTCTGATAGAATACACATCTTCTAGCGCAGGGAACGTTAAGTTCGAAACTGTTAATTTAGTTCACAGTTTTGATATATTTGTGCCATTTACATTGAGGAAGTGTGTATAAAATGAACTCAAAAATGAGAGAGTCGTCTCTGTTGTTCTGCACGACACATAAGATAGTACCGCGGAAATCTGTGTCAGATGAAGGTAATCTCTCCTCTCGTAAATTAATACATCAGCATTTGGCTGTAGAAATTGATAAAAAGGAACATTTTTGTTAAAATATTCGTTCCCGTTCTTTGCCTAGAACCTGACCTGGAAACTTCGAAGTAGTCATCAGGGTGAAAGGAAAATAACGAATGGCTCTCTGATACCATTTCTCTTTGACGATGACGTAACAGACTTGTAGTTTTGTTCCAAGATTAGTTGGTGCTATTGTTGGACTCAGCAATTCTTGTTGCTCTCGTAATTGCTTAGCCACTGTATTCATCCCTGCTTCCTTGACCCATAGCTGTTTTATTACATGTTTCTTTCTGGGCGTTTTTGTTAACGGGCAACTGGCACATCTGATAATTGCGCAACTTGAATGGGGCTTCACTGATGTGAACTTAGTTTGCTGGTTCTTGCTTCCCCCTTCATTGTACGTCATTTTCTGGCTGTTGGAAAGTTGCTTCTTGCCCGTCCGAAATCCGGGGAAGACAGTTTTGTTTAGACGGAATTGTGGAAGAAATTGTAATGCATACTTTTTCCTCAGGTGCTTCAGTGTACGTGATGAAAGCTAGACAAGCTATAAAGTAATGAGTAAAGTACAGTGAGTGTTCCATTCAGATCCACCATTTCCCCTGTTACAGATCCAAGGTACATTAAACTGTCAGATGTAACATCAAAGTTCAAAGCCGTCGTCATCTACGCCAGCACTGCTATCGCGTTTAATACAGAATTTGTTCGCAGTTCTATGCTTATGATCTGTCTCCATACAAAATTTCACATGGTTTCCAGTCCCATTAATATTTGTCATAGTACTGGAACATAAATATAATTTATACCGGAAGTGAAGCGTTTGTTAACCGTGTTAGCCCGGCTAACACGTTGAAAAATGAAAAACTAAAACGTACTTCCGTGTTTCAGTGTTACTCCACACACTGGAACACAGAAACATCTGACAAGCTGACAACTTCTGGTTGGCTGAAGTTAAATAACGATGCATTTTATCTGTTGTGTTCCAGTGTATGGAGTACCAGGGAGCCACGGAAATAAAACATAAGACTTTTTATTTTTCCGTTTTCAAATTGTTAGCCGAGCTAACACAGTTAACATGAACTCTTCGCACCTGTTATGCAGGTATTTTACCCGGCCGCTTAGTATTTGGTGTATATAATGAATATGTAAAATTTCAGGATTTCGATCCATATAAATACACGATGAAAATGGGACTCCTATGGGAAAAACTTGCAAGTAGGGCAGCTTAATATACAGGGATAATAATATCCTGGTGACAGAAATCCGTTCAAAATTTTGGCAGAGAAACTTTATTGTGAAGAAGTGGGAATAAAATATTAAAATGAAGATTTCTGTCTTCTGGATTGATGCTCTGTGTAGTCTGGTCGATGTTAACCAACGTTTCAGAGGTCATACTGCCTCCGTCATCAGGGCGATGAATTAGTATGAAGATTTCTGTCTTCTGGGTTGTTGCGTTGTGTAGTCTGGTCGATGTTAACCAACGTTTCAGAGGTCATACTGCCTCCGTCATCAGGGCGATGAATTAGTATGAAGATTTCTGTCTTCTGGGTTGTTGCGTTGTGTAGTCTGGTCGATGTTAACCAACGTTTCAGAGGTCATACTGCCTCCGTCATCAGGGCGATGAATTAGTATGAAGATTTCTGTCTTCTGGGTTGTTGCGTTGTGTAGTCTGGTCGATGTTAACCAACGTTTCAGAGGTCATACTGCCTCCGTCATCAGGACGATGAAGTTTTACTTTAGGACCGTGCTGTGTATGAAGTTCTTCATGCAGGAATTTCTTGTGTCGCAGTTAACTGCTTGTCTACATGAAGAAGGATAGTCTTGAGACGCTGAGCGTTGCTCAGCTGGTGAGGATATAACTTTCTGTTAACGGAGCCGAAGAGTGTCTTTATCACGAGCCCACGTGTTTACCCTGTTGTGAACAATTTGTATTCAGACCTTTTGATATCAGTTTTGGTATTGCTGCTTTTCCATTTGCGCCTAAGCCTGTCAGGTGGCTTTTCCCCTTGAAATATTTAAAGGAACTGACAAAGATTTTTATTGTTTCTGTATTGAATTGAAATATTAATGTTCTCATATGCTGTTTAAAATGTAATTATCACACGTAATATAGCAAATAAGCGCCCTCTGTCCTGAATTACAATCAGTTCTTTAGGATCGGGACATTTTAAAGACGAATAGGGTCGTTTGACCTTTCCTCTCAAGCATGATATTCCCCTTAACTTTTCAAGCACCAACCCTAAAGGTTCGAAGATTGTTCAGAAGAATTCTTCCTTCGTGCCTGGCTGCAATAAATTTCTCCACTCGATTGCACCGATGTGCAGGGGCGTGGAGTGGCTTCCGCTGTATGCAGAATATCTTCAGACAGATGAGGATGAAGGTAGTTTTCCCTGTGCTTAACCAGCCGGCTGTGAAGACGTAACGGGTGTGTAGGTAGCGTTGTACACACTGTAGACCTCGGTGGTAGATGAAGGTGAGTGGTCACCTTCACGCTTCGGCCCCTTTTACCTCTTAGGAGTGAGTCTCCTGTGTCTATTGGTTAGTTGGCCTTAATGATATTTTGAACATAGAGAAGAATTTTTGTTTTCAAAATTAAATAGTAACAATTATGGAGATAGAGTTTATTTCTTCTTCCTGCAACTTATAGTTGGTTACCCATCTCTTTTACAGGTATTTTAAACTCTTGGTCTCAGTGGTTTGTACCCCTGTGCGTGGCTTTGATATTCTGTTTGTGTTGTATAAAATTATTTTGGAGTTCTTGAGCGTTTATTTGTGCAATAATCCATTTTGGTCGTATACAACAAAAGTTACCAGCTCTTGCAGTTTAGCTGTTTAGACCAATTTATTTTGTTTTAGTAAGTTTCATGCTTGAAGAAAAGGCAGACCTGTTAACTTTATTTTGTCTTGGACATCGTCACCTTCAAGGTGGGCTGCGTTCGGAATTCTGAAGTTGCGTGCTTCTTCGGGCAGATATACCAAAGAAGTGGACATAGCAGACTGTTATAACCAGTGCCATAACGTTTTAACTTCGTATCCCATAGTTGCGTTCATACATCCGGACTTGCAACACGACGAACAATTTTGTGAACTTCTCTTTGCAAGTAGACGTATAAAACCTGCCACCCTATGGTCTTAATGTAAGTAAAGCTCTGTTGTATTCAGGTTCACCCATTTCAAGATGGGATAACTCGTGGATATACGGCCTATTTAAAATGCACAGTACGTCCTCTCGTTTGCCTGCGATGTCTGCTATGATTTTTCAATGGTCCGTGAGGCGGTGAGTTTCCGTCTCTTTTTTATAGTCTTGGGACATGCAAGGAGAGCCACTTTGAGACTGGATGTGAACCTTTACACAGATGTCGCTGATTGATTCGTACATTATTTTTCGGTGCTGTTATTACAGATGCTAAATTAGACTGGAAATCCACGTCTATTGGGGAAAATATTAACAATTACCATTAAGTTTAACGTCGTGAGTTGTCGTTTGAGTGGCATCTGTCTTCTTTGGTAGTTTTTAAGGAATCTCTTGATACTTATTGAAGATTCTATCTCAGATTTAACCTGAAGAAACTGAGGAAAATCACGTTAAAGCTCTCATTGAGGGATAGAAGTTTACAAATGTTGACAAAATACGTAGTTTTTTCTTTCTACGGGAACTTAATGTGAACGCTTGTCTTTTAAGAGTCCTAGCACACTTCCTCCTTTTCTATAGCTGTCACGTATCATGCCCTGTGGCCTGATCCGGTTCTTGAAACAATCCTGAGATATCTTAAAGGATTCTCGCAACGCCCGTTTTAGGGCATGGAAACACCTAAAGACGCTATCGTACATCCATGCGTCTGAAATTTGGAAACAGTTTGTACTCACTGAAAATCGCTGTTCAGCAACTGTAATTTATGTTACGATGGATGTTGAGTATTTGACTGGAATATTTCTGCTTTCCTATATATTTTCAGTAGGCCTGAAACGGATTCTATGGCATGTGTACGTGTATGTGAGCGCGCAGGAGAGAAAATCCAATTCCTCATTTCGGATATCCTTTTCCTTTCACAGAGACGTGTATGATATCCTCAAGCGAGAGAAATGTATATATAGGCTGACGTCAGAAAAAGGGAAAGATCGGGCTTGTAACAGGTCCCAGCCCGCATTCTCAGCCCTGATGGTAAGTGGATCGAGTCCATTTGGGTATCTCAGAGTGCCCAAGGCTGTGATGTAGAACAGAGAAGACAGCTCCCTCCTCTCGCTCCCTGCACCCTAAGATACCACCCTCTGTTCTATCTTTCCTCAAAGCTTGGGGGATTGACTGCGAAAAAAGAATCCATCTGTAGTGTTTTGGATATGGTGAGACGGTATACCCCCCTCTCTGCACACCTGTCCACCAAGATTGTAACCCACGCAGATATCCATATTTCATCGAGTTGAAGCCATAAGATGTTATTTCTCTGCCGATACGTACCTCTGCCGTTGTTCATGTGGGATGATGTATACTTTGAGATCTCTTCAACCACAATACGATGCTCAACACACATCGTGCACAGTGATCGCCCACGGCACGAGGAATATTAACAGACTGCGATTCCGATTGAAGTCCCTATGTATACCGTGCAGGCAATCATGAACACAGTTTATATCTTGGCTGCTTTCTGGAAGGAAATTAATTTGCGGACGACAGTGCTGTGAAGAATGCGAATTTTTATTAAAAGTATTCAGAAAGATTGGAAATTACAACATGGCTACCGCGCGAATGTTGGCCAAAGCTGCTCGTTTCTTACGACTTGCTGTGAGCAATGGAGGTGGTGCCAGCTGAACTGGAACGGGCAGTTTCTTATCCTTCGGGATATTAAATGCGCCGCGCCTAGATTAAGACTACTAGACGCTGCTATATCAACTAAAATGAAGCGTCGAAGGCATCGGTGAGATGAAAATGAACGTGGAAAGATAATATTGTAAATTCGCATTTGGAGACCGAGAACTTAGGAGAAATATTTGAATAGCCTGGAACCTGTCTGAGATTCGAACTGTTTTATGTACTTAATTCTGATATCTCATGTGCCTCAGTAATGTTTTGTTACTTACACGTATGCCACTTAAAGTGAGGTTCATTCAGAAAGGTAAGTCTTACGAAAGTTCTTCCAAATATTTCTGCCATACAAATAACAAACCTGTGTGTGGTTTAAGATTTAATGTTCCCTCTTCCAGAGTACAAAGCTGTAAAAATATCTAATGATATTGTCTCAGGAATTAGTGACAGCTGTCAGCGCCGTTTGCTCCAAGCAAATATCTGTATCGAGTTTACGTCACTGGAGAAACGAGTCGGCGGGAGTCATCTATAAAACGCTAAAAGCCTTCTACGGAGATGGTACTATGAACAGAAGCGCCGTTGGTCTCTGGATAGAAGGAGTAAGGACGACGGAGAAAGGGCAGGCTCTGAGAGGACAGGAATTTACCCACAAGGAGCACAAACTAATGTTATAACGCCATTGACAAGGGAGAGGAAATGTACGTTTTGTACAGTAAAGAATAGCGAGACTTTTCTTTTTTATTTCCCGTTTGATATTGTATGTCAGCAGTGATTCTTCTGTGTTATAATTCTACTAAAATATAGTCTACACATATTTAGTGTCGTGAGGAAAAGATGTGGTTTAGCAAATGTTGTTTTGGGAATAATTACTTCATATTACTGCCCAGTATTTGTTACTCTGTGTCCATCATAGTCGAACACACTTTAAACGGAGATATGAACTGAAGTAAACGTTGTGACGAAATTGTTTTATACTTGGATTTATGGCATAACGTTTCATAATTGGGGAAGCATAAACCCTCCAAATTTCATTACAGGCACTTTATGCAATATCATTTCTCTCTTCGACTAATCGTTTCATAATACCGCCATATTTCGGTTCAAGCAGTGTAATAAGTTCGCTGGAAACTTACGTCAAAAAGTTGGAAAGAGGGTTGTCCCCCCAGTTTGAACGCTGATTACCACAAGGCTTTGGTACTCTAAGGAGACGACCAAGTGTCAATTTGAACTAATTAGTGAGCTCCAGAATTGGAACATTGTGGATTATTGTTCTGCATGCGATAGAGGAGGGTTGAATTTTCGAAGGAGGCAGATGAAAGAAAGAGTAGAGAAAGCGCACAAGGGACCTTTATCCCTCTGCCGAATAGAACTACTTGTGAAGATTAAAACACAGGGTTACTGCCTTCTGCTTATTAAAACTTTCCTTGTACTGCGCTTTGTTCACTGAATTGAAAAGTCTTACCACGTCTCTTCTTTTTTATTGTTTTAAATTGGGGCTGAAACAAGCACATGTTGTTATCCAGGTTTCTTTATCTTGAGAAAAGGGATTTAGTCTTTCGTCGTCTGTTTTTTAATGTTGGAAAATAATGCAGCAACAACGTCACATGTCTGTATAATAAACACGTCTTTATTGTAGGGGAAATTGTAATGATTGGCCAAGTTGAACTCTTGCGAACAGAAACAGAGAAACAAGAGAAGTTAAAGAAATATCTTACATGGATATTTTAATATTTCGATGATTCAATCGAACTATATGGCTTTGTAGCAAGTATTTCTTACATGCTATAATTTAGAGTAAGACATTATCAGCGTAAAACAAAAATATATTTCCTTGTAGCTCCTGTTTCTTAGGGTTGACAGTTATTTGCAGCACCTGAGAAAGTTAGTTTATAAGTTGTCATAGCCATTAAAATATTGCTGTGGCCTTCTGATGAGCATCTCAGGTCTCGGCATGGAAACTTTAATTACTGTACGCTTATTTACTTTCTTCGTTCACACTGATCTGCATGTAATTCAGTTAAGGACATTCTTTAATTGGCGTCGTACACGGGTGCAGATTTGTTATTTTGAGTCTGTCTGTCTGCCTGTATAACGACATTTCTTAGACGTAAATACGTTGAAGAAAATTAACAGGAAGTGGAGTTGCTTCCTCGAAGCTTCTTTAAACAATTCCTAACTGAGTGTCTTCGTGTAGTGATTATCTCTTCGGCTTCGCAATTGGATGGTCGCAGTTTTGAATCAAGGCCGGGCTCACGTTATTAGTAGCATCCCCTCAATCTGTCCGGGTAAATTCTGCTTTACTATTATTCACGACCTCCTCCTGCTCCAACATCCTCCCGATTCATCCTTTCATTGTATCTTATTCAGGGCAGTATAAGCTCAGAAGTACATACAACGTTGTAAAATGGTTGAATAAGCAGCTAACAAGATTGTGAGACGATACCCAGTAGCACATAAAGGATCCATAGTCAAGATTTGAGGTTCTCTCCTCGGCGAGTACTAAAATGGCTGTCTTCTGGATTGTATCGCCATGTAGTCCGGTAGAAGTTTACCATGAGGACGATGAGCCTCGTCGCTCTGATGATGGAGGCAGCGAGAACCCGTGAAGCGTTGGTAAATTTCTACCAGACTAAATGGCGATAGACCCCGAAACAACTATGTTCTAGTAATTCGTAGTCATCTTTTATTCTTCTTCTACCTTTTCTTGTCTTCTTCTCGGTTCTTTCGTTCTCCTCGACGTATCACGCATGAGGTAATTTGATGCCTACGCTGGCCTCAAAGATAGTCTTCCGGTGCTTGTTAACATTTCTGAGCGAGTTTGGAGTGGAAAAGACATAGCTCGAATGAAGTGTATTTTGCGGATCACGAAACTCCTGGGGTTTGGTGGAATGCGAGGTTTTACTACCGTGTTCGCAAACCCCGTCGTATGATACTGGCCACTTCAGTCTAGTGTCCATCCTCACATTCCGTTTATTTAATAACCGAATTTAATATTTTATTTCCAGGTATGCCTAGGATTTTCAACATGACCTCTTTCTTCGGGGCTTTCCGATTAAAATCTTTTGGCCTATGTATTTCTCGTGTCGCCCATTCGTGATACGTGTTATTATCATATCCTCCTCGTTTTAAGTATCCCAATAATAACTGGTGAAGGAAAACATTATTAAAGTCATCATTATGTAATTATCTCCATTTTCTTCCTTCGTATTTTCATACGTTCGAGCGTTGTCTCAGGAGTTTGACTTAAATTCAGTATTTAATTTCGGAAAAGTTTAAGATACCTGTCTCTGATGTGAGTTGTTTTTGGAATTTTGTGATAGTAAGTTGGCAATACTAGATGGTTACAATATGGTATATGAGTGTGGGGGTGAAGGAATGTTCGTGGGAGAGAGAAAAGACTCCCTCCCCCAAATTATTGGCTTATGCAAACGGTTTTAATCCGCAATTTGCATGTTCAAACAGAGAGGCTTCGCCGAGGGACCGTCAAGCACGGCCCCTGTCGTCGTATCTCTGTTTACTCAGCTTGATTCCAGCAAGCTGTGGGGTAAGGAAGGATGGGGTATTTCTACCCCCTGGTCTAGAACACTGGGTCGGTCCCTCACACTAGACCAGTATCATTAGCAAATTGCGATAACAACTATGTTTCAGTATCGTAAGATTTTTAGTTGGAGAATTCTTCTTATGCATTGCAAAATTCTTGTGTTTTTTGCGTGGGTGTGAAATTTGGTATATGACTATGAGAGAACATGCAATGGTGTAATTAGAGAATAAAGTTCTGAGAAAGATTCGTGGTCCTAAGAGATATTAAATAACAAAGGACTATAGGAGCGTATGGAATATTTTAAATGTGTACTGTTAAATTATCTAATATTATCAGACAGGTGGAGGGTACATGTAGAAGGCATCAGGAATGAGAACTGTAGGAAAATTTTAAAGAAAGAGGCCACATGCAAGACGTCGGCTTAGATATTGACGGCAATATTAAGATGCTTATAAGCTAAGTAGTAGTGTGTGTAATGGGGGCGGATAGGGTCTTTCTACTGGCTTTTTTTAACACTGATGAATATTCCGGTTCCGTGACGGTGAATTTCTTGATGGCTGTGTATAAACTTCGTAAGTCTCTGTACTATTGAGTTATATTTAACGTAATACTGTATAAAAAGATTCATTCAATCATGACTGCTAACTCTTCCCACAGGGCTGCGGAATTTCAGTCAGTTCCTTATACTGGGCGTGTGTTATCAGGAATCTGACTTTAATGGGAAATATCTGAAAACGATACAGATGAGAGATGGTGGGGGTTGTGTGAAGTAGTCGAGTTGAGTGGAAGAATGTTGGCTCCTGACTGCATGTGTACCAAGAAGCAGGATAAATTCGAACATGGATCAGATGCAGTGGTATACAGTTAATATAAACTTTGAAATTAATACTGTAGAACGTTTTAGGTAGAGATAATGAGTCTGCTGTCCTCAAAATGTTTTCGTTTTTATACAGATATTAGCAGATACTATAAATAAATAATTTTTAAATTTAGTAGTATCCTTGTATTTCTGGTTATTACGATAGTATACGTACTTAGTATCTCCCTGTCCATTTGATGATAATTAAAATTCTTTGGTGTGAGCTTGCTACCTCTTCTTTAGGTTTAAAGTGACAGCTTTTATCAGGTATCAATTAGTATTTAATATACCACTGTTAACACGAACGTACATCGTTATTCTTTGCTGGAATTACTGTATATATTTCCCTGACCATTTTACTTTGCAGGGACTCAATTCCGGAGACCTTCTTTCGTTTTTCATTGTTTTTAACCTTTTGAGGTCCAGAGTAAATAGTAAAATACGTTCACCATGTTCTAAATGATTTTACGAAAAATAAATCAGGGAATCACACAGATTGGAACAAATTAGAATCGACTGTATGTACAATACTAAACCCGGAAGACAACCATTTTCATAAGTTATGCGTTTTGGAAACACCCAATTCGAGACAGGAAATCCTTTGGCAGTCGACCGTAGAGTGGATATTCGCTGGAGTTAAGTGACCCCAGGGTGAAAGGAACTGTAAGCTAAGAAGGAATGGAAGTCCGTCGATTTCGGAAGGAAATTGGAATAGGGACGACACCATTGCTTCTGTGAAAAGATTCCAATTTCTTTTTTTCTTGAGACGAAAGATACTCGTAGCGGGAGAGACGATGAAATAACGATTTTTTTGTACTCCTAGATGTCTGTTACAAGTGGAGTGCTGTGTGCAGATTGGGGAACTGACTGTAGGTGCTGTGAGCCTCAGAAATAGTGATTCGATACAAAGAACAGCCGCAGCCTGCGTTTGTGTCAGCAGAAGATCGTAATATCAGAACAGCCAATACATGTAGGATTTGAGGTTCTCACGGCTGACTGACTGTCTTCTGGGTCGTAATACTCTTTGGTCCGGTAGAAGTTTACCGACATTTCAGAGGTACTTGCGTTTCCATCATTAGGACGATGTGCCAGTTCATCTTATGAAACTTTTGTAAAATCTTAATTAACCGGGAACAGCAAGTAACGAGTAAAAATTAATATCGACCATTACGTCAAGAATTTCGGGAAGTGTTCGATATAATTTAGGGCAGAAACTTTTATCGTCTTTTTTCCCACATAAAATCTTCCAGATTTAAAATATAAATATGATAATGCATGTCCTTTGGAGAGGGGGGGGGGGGGGAAACCTGGGTCTTCATCGTGATCATCATGCGTTCAGTTTCTTACGAACAGAATACAAAGGAGGATATTTGGATCTGAGAGTGAGAAAGGAACAGGAGGATGGAGAAAATTACATATTGAGGAGCTTCGTAATCTTTATTACCCAGATAATATTGTTACCGTGATTAAGTAAAAGATAATGCAATGGATAGGTCATGTAAGACGCGTTTAAAATATTCAAGAGAATGAATTGGTGAAGGAAAATACTTTGTAGGTAATAAATCAAACGGAAGGACAACATCAAAAGCCATTTGAGAGATATGAGGATAATATTAGAATGTGTCCACGAGGACTCGTGTGCGAAGACGTGGACTTAATTTAATTGGATCGAATTTTCTGACTTTTGTAATCAGAGTTTAAAACCTTCTTGTTACATAAAGCCAAGAAGTTTCTTAACCTGTTGTTTGTAGAAGCAGATAGGTCTGTGTAGATTTTAGTTATATGCGTGAGTTTATATTCTACGCACTTGTCACGAGACTCACGAAATTAACGATAGAAACTAAAGATGTTTATGAAACGTAACTTTGAGAAGATGTAAGAGGAATGTTCCAAAGGTGTTATTCTGAAGTTCGACAGAAAACAGAAGTAGTGTGAAGAAGCACTTGAGGCTTGTTAGTGTGTTCTTCGGAGTTCCTATGGATCGTTCTCACCCGCCGAGGTTCTCTAAAGACTGCGGGGACACGGGAATTGAAATAAAGATAGTGAATTGAATAAATTAATTAATTAATCAGCGAATTCGTTAATTTAAGTACAATAATGTTCGCAGTTCAGTCGATGATGTTGTCAGTCAGGTAACATGCACTGTTAGCTGATGAGACAGTACTGTATCTTTAGTTTATTTGCTCAGTTTATTTACACAACCCGTTTAAGTGGATAACTGGTGTGTTAGTTAATTAGCTAGACTGTCGGTTGTTGATCCTTGTTACTTGGCTACTACAGGTGTAAAACAATTTTTTTTGCTTGTTTCCTTATGTGCTGGTCTAGTTTTTTTAGAAGAAAATACGTATCGTCTTAAATTGTGCTTGCGTTGTCAGGAGATGGAAGCAGTTTTTATTTCTGTGAATATTGTCATCAGATACAGAAGTTATACAGAAGTGAGCTATATTTCTTAACGAGTTATCTCGTTCATAGTATGGAAAATCTTACTTCGTTTATGCAGTCAGTTAATGTTTAATTCGTTTATTCACTTATGTCGTCTATCTGGGTAGTTTATTTATTTATGGTTTACTTAACGATGATGTCAATAGTTCAGATTAGATAGCGTCGAATCGTAAGGATCATCAGTGAATAATAAATTGTAAAGAATGCATAAAAAGATGACCGTGATCCAATTCGGCCTCAACGTTCAGTCTGAGAGTCTGAATAGGCATGTAATTAGTTTTGTCAGTCAGTTTAGGCGGTTCGATAGTTGATCATTTACTTGATAGGTTAGTGAACTGCGGAATGCATATGTCTCCCTGCTTCAGTGTGTGATTTAAAAATTGTTTCGTGTTCTTGCCTGGCTGTCTTCTTCTTCAGGACATGCACTAGCTGCTGTGTTTGTTTCGATTATCGCCGCCAGACCGCCGGCTATTTACGATGAGTCTGACAGCAACTGTCTTTTCGTTCTGTATCGATTTATTGACGAAAGAATTAGAGGCGGCAGTAAGCGAGACATCGACTCTCGCGTCGTATATAGCGTAGTAAGGAGGCGCTCGTCTGATATGTCCGGATCACATTTTTAACGGCTTATTTTACCCGTTTTGAGTATCGTTTACATCACCAACGATGTGGAATTCAGTTTCTTGATGTGTAGAAGTAGGAATGAAACAGCGCCACGTTAGAATGACGAAGAGAATGAAAACTAATGTCATTACGTCATATCGTATCTGTATAGTATCGGTACGTAACCTATAGCTTCAGAGTAAATCATAAATAAATAAAGAAAATGAATGCATATCGTCTTAGCCCATGTTTTGTGATATAGTCGGGTGTTCGTGTTCTCCGCGTGTACTTCTGCATCAACTTTCTTTCTTGCGTCTGATAGAGTAGCTTTTTGTCTTTCGTCAGGCCTGTGACATTGTCTTCTCACGCAGTATGTTCAGCATAGACCACACGTTCTTGTGTCCAATTTAATTCGAGCCCGCCTTTGTTTGAACTTTTCGGACGGCATTTTTTAAACCCTAACCAAAGTTGAAAATCGATGGTGATGAAACAGCTTTTCTCATACCACCAGCCATTATTAAGTTACACACAGGGTTATATAATATTGTTGAAGCATGCTTTGGTGTGTCGGGATTCAGGTGACAGGTGACTGAGAATCTATGTAGATCCATAATTGCAGGTCGTTCTTGAGGCTTCATAGGAGAATCTGAAGATTTGATCCCTCCCACTCTGCCACTGAAAACCTCTCCCTTGGCCAATGTTCTCGCAGAATCCAAATCGCTCTTTGTGTGCCAATGGCCTGAAAGGGGTTGGTCCTGGCAGCAAGCCACTCACTTGAGAGGTAGATCTAACTCTTTCCTTCCTCGACGTTGCCGTCTGATCGAGGAAGTCTCATTTTAATCGTTTTGCTTCCTTAGACGCCATGACATTTAAGCGCAGACGATGTCAGTGCTTTGTATAATTATTACATTTCTTTATAGAGTTTCTATATACCAGAGGGATCCTCTTAATAATTAAGTATGCTAAGTAACAACTGATGGCAACGTAGCAATCAATATATTCCTGATTGGTGACTTAAGATGA
>NW_019060661.1:265735-295361 GCF_000696155.1 Zootermopsis nevadensis | reverse complement strand
AGATGAAGACTAACCTGGTGATGGCTAAGGATCGCCTTGACTTCCTAGGTATAGAGCCTGCGAGCGACACACTCCTGCAGGAAACGTTGCATGTTCCTGGTAGGCCTCCCCTTAAGTGGTGTCTGTCTTATGTCACTCACTGTGGTCAGTGCTGGTAAGACGCATGAAGTACAATGTAACTATGTAATATTTAAAACTAAAACCCCACATCAAAGAAAGTTGAAACACTTCACAGGATTAAACTTATATGATTAATTTGCTTCTTTTGGGTTAAACATAGTATTAAGAATTGTGTGGTGTCAGGTCAAGTAATACTAAGCATTGTGTGCGTGTATGTATAGATTTCTTCGATATGAGAGTTGTTTAAGGCGTGACTTCAAAATTTTGCTGCATCACCAGGCCTGTCCTGGGCACCAGGTTGCCATATTACCTAAAATTTTCATGAAGGCTTATTTTTAAATTATATTGCTTATATGAAGAAGTTGGAAAATTGTTCTTTCTTGGTACCACTAGTTTTATTGTTTGTTTTTAGTATTATAAGACTTCATGTGAAATAAGTTTTAGTGCTTAGAGGTAAAATACATACTGCTTGCCTTCTCCTACTTGTACATCTGATGAGTTTATAATTAACGTCATAAATGATAGTTGTCCTCCTGAAGAATTTAGTGGCAGCATCAAAACATTTGAAGTGTGACAGTCACAGTGAAGCATCCAGCACTGATCACTCTGAGTGGAATTTGTCATATGAAGTGAATTGAAAAGATTTCAACTTGTACTCATTCCACTGTGCTGGAAACTGTAACTTTTTTACTCTCATTCAAGTCCAGACAACACTACTGAGCATAATTTTCCTATGAATGTTTATGTTTGTGTCATATCTTCACTTTCTGGTGGCCAGTTAGTTTTAACTCTATTGTTCTTTCAGTGTTTCATGTGGTTACATTGTTCACTGGCATATATCTATATGACATTAAGAAATATATTTTTGTTTCTAATTTGGACATATTTTTTTGGTTTTTTTACATATTCAGATTATATTTGGTTATGTTCATTTAATTCAATTTAATTTATATTTAGTTCTTGTATTTTTTTCTAGTACAAAACAAATACAAATGTAGTTCTGTGGCAAGTTTGACAGTGTATAACATGTGGTTGCTTTCTAACAAGGTAATTACATGGTCACTTTTATGTAAAGTTATTCTGAATTATCTTTAGAACATTAAATCACTCACTCACACTTTACGTACAGATATATATATATATATATCAATATCAAAAGTGCATATGAGATTAATGTTATTCCCTTTGCAGGCAGATGTCATGCTTAAAGAAAATCGCCTTTTTAATGCTACATGAGTGGATGCAAACACCCATTCTTATTTATTGTCTTATCCTTGCATTCAGGTTCATGCTTTTGTCAGTGGGCCCTCTGTATTCCATTTGTTTTTAATTACTAATGGGATATAAATGTGAATTTTGAGGTTCTCACAGTAGCAAATATGAAAATGGCTGTTTGCTGGGTTGTTGTGCCCTTTAGTGTGGTGGAAGTTTATAGATGTTTCAGAGGTGCATTTTGCCTCTGTCATACTACATGGTGCAACAACCCAGAAGACAGTCATCTTCAAGATGCGAATGCTTCCGTTACAATTGTCTCCTTTAAAAGCTATTCCTGGGCCCTGTTCAAGTTGTGTTGCTAGAGTGGGTCTTGTGTAAAAACTTCATTTTGAGTTCATACAGCATAGCATTTAATTTATTTACATTTATTGTGTTATGTTTGTTTTGTTTTCTGTTTCTTGTAGTCAGCCTTGTGCATCTGGGCCAGTTAGCAGTGTCGAGTGAGACGGGCTCAGCCCCTCGGGGGAAGACTCGGCAGTCCAGGGTAGCTCCCCAGCCCCTGACCATTCCTAAAACAGAACCTAAACAATACACACTAGTGAACAGTGGGGGGAGCCCCAGGCCAAAAAGGCAGGAGTTCAAATTTCCATCCCCCTCTCCTCCCATTCAGAAACCCACAGAAGGTATTTCATCATTTTCAGATATAATTATCATTATTAACAATTAGTTCTTATGCAGGGATTTCCATATTGCTGTGTCAATGGCTGCACATATACAATTTCAGGAGTTGGTTGTGATTATTTCATGTTTTATGCAGATTTTTTTAAGAAATCATCAGAAATGGACATTAAATTTTCATATTGCCTCCTATATCTAGCATGGACTAGAAAAAGGAGTTTCTTCAGATGCATCAACCATTGTCATATCCATTAGCTCTCAAAATTTAGTATTGTGTGGATTGATAAAACAGAAGCAGTTTTTTTTAAGGACAGTAACTTGTTTTTCTTATGCATTACAGATAATTAATACTAAATGTGTTTATTTATAGTATAAAGTGATTGCCTTTGTGTAATATTAAAATCAAGAATATGTCAAACATCTATATTGAACTTTTGAGTTTTTAAAATTTTGTGAAATTTTAAGATAATTTGTTGTATACATCCATCTTCCAAGTGTCTTTGGTTTGTAAGATTTTATGCGTCAATTTCTGTTTAAATGATAAGTGAACATTGCAGTTACTTTTGTTCAATAATTCAGTATTTATTCCTTCTTAGGGAACTTACATAATGGAGGTCTGGAGGTCATGATGGGCTGTGCATAGAGCACAAAGATTCACACATTTCAGTGGGGAATACTCATGAAAGGAATTAATTGTAAGAATAGGATATAGATGGGTGGAAATACAGAAACAGATCTTGGAGTAATGAAGATTAGTGTGGGCTAGCCAAGGGTGGGAGTATCCATTGGTGTGATTAATATTTGTGTTCCATTCAATCAGAAAATGTGTGTTTGTTCCTAAATTGATTTATTTGGGATTCAGAAAGCAGTTCATGTAGTTTGGGGGTGAACTGAGCAAAATGTGAGAATAGTGAATTTTAGGAAGCATTTACTCATGGAGGAAAAATAAATAAGAATTGCAGAGACCTGTTATAACACATCAGTTGCTCAGCTTTGTAGATGAACAAATTTTATAGTGCAGAGCATTGGCAGCCTTTTCAGCAGTCATGTGAGATCCCTGTAACAGCCTGTACCTAGCTTCAGTTTCTTTCAAATTGAATCATTTATCTTTGAAATACAATATGCTGGGATATTGAAATTTAACATGCACTAACATAGTATAAACTAGCACTAACAGTACAATTTAACACAAATTTATTATAAAAATTTTAAATCTACAATTAAGATTGCAATTTTTACCTGCTTTATGCTTTTTACTTTATGGCAGAAAGCTTTTATGAACATGTATCATTTAATTAATGGTGTTAGTCTTTCACATCCATTGACATTGTAGCAAATTAGATTTTGAGCTTTTAACAGTAGTGTTGATTCACTTCATTTTTGAATCTTTTGAGTTATAAAACCTGAGCCAAACACAGTTTGAAAACCATAACTAGTAACCCATTGCTTCATAAAAATTAAATCATTGTATTTGTTATTTATCAGTTTACTGTGAGCTGCTTGAAATGATTTTGTTTGTATTAAAAATTAACTGGCCAGAATATGAATATACATATTTTCTTACACTGCCAGAGGAGGAGATTCTGTTTCATATCAGTGGTTTAGATTTAGTCATCCCAATGTAAGTCTATATATTTTAATTTTTTATTTGATATTCTAATATTACCGCCACGGTGGTCTAGTGGTCAGAACACTAGCCTTGTAAGCCTGGGGTCCCAGGTTCAATTCCCGGTGGTGCTCAGATTTATAACTTGTGTTGGGCAAGGCCGTGGTCTAGGCATCACGGAGTTTTCCTCCGTGGGCTTCCCCGGTTTCTCTGTGGCATCCCAACAATTACTCCACTCACACACACAGAAGAAGGCAATGGCAAACTACTTCTGATCACCTGCCAAGAATGTATATACGTATGAGCAAGTCCCAATCCGAGAAAAGGATGGAAGGATCCTGTTCATCTTATATGGACCTGTCATCAGACAGAACACTAAATAAATAAATATTCTAATATTATGTGCTGAAATAATAAAAAAATAAAATCTGTAGCAATATGGATATAATCTTTGCACTTGGAGAAACAAAAGACATGTTTCTGCTGTGACAGGCTGATAATTTTAGGATCAGGTGTATGACCTTACAGAGGATTCATGATAGACAGTATATGAATATTGTGATGTGTGTGGGTTCAAAACATTTCACTTGGGTCAGAGGGTCAGAGTCTATAGTGTTGACTTAGGGTCAAGATGTGCACTAACCTCAACCTCACATGGTTCCCCCCCTCCCTATTTTCACAAATGAGGTTCTGGTGACTGAGTTATTGTGATTTAACATTTATATTTTGTGTGGAGGGAATGCCACTGAAAAGTTAGGTTAGGTTAGATTTAAGTACAAGTCTAGATTTTGGTTGCTGTTAGCTGTGTGTGTAAGTGCAGTTGACTGGAAAATCATTAACCATCCAACATGTAGCCTCCTTGTAGAAATTTTAATGCTGCATGTGGAGAAGTATGTTTTGTTAATGTTGCTTGCTGAAATTGTATTGGCCATGAACAACTTTGGTGATGCTAGATTGTAGACATACTTGGCATGAGATTAGAGGATGTTATATTTGCATTATGTCTTATTGTACAAGCACCTTGGGTATACTAAACAATATACATATATTTCAGAACAAAACCCAGCTAGCAAAGTTGACATCCGTTGTGTATAAATGACCATCCCTGCACTGTATGTAGACTTATAAAAATGTAAATATTTAGAGTAAGGATTTTTCTACAACAGGGGATGTTTTCCGATCTCCTGCTTAAAGTTTAAACATTGAAATATTTAAAATTATAATTTTATTTGCTGTTGTGTATGGGTGTAAAACTTGGTCTCTTGAGAATATGGAATTATGTTATTCAAGAACAAGATTCAAAGAATACTTGTGACTGAGAGAGATGAAGTAACAGGACGATGGAACAATGCGCACAGTGAGAAGCTTCATAATATGTGGGATATGAGGTTTTTATGGTAGTGAGTATGTAGGTGGATGTATTCTGGGTTGTAGCGCCATGTAGTCTGGTATAAATTTACGATCCTCCTTCCTGCCTCCATCATTAGTGTTAATGGAGGCAACAGTGACCTCTGAAACGGTGGTAAACTTCAACCAGACTACATGGTGCTACAACCCAAAAGACAGCCATCTTCATAATTTGTGCTCTTCACTGTGTATTATTAGGATTATCAAATGGAAGAGAATGAAATGTGGGGCATGGGTCATGTGGCATACATTGTACAGTTTAATAATGCATACAAAGCCTGAAGAGAGGAGATATGTTGGAGGTATAGACATAGGTGGGAGGATAATTTTAAGTGTATAATGAAGAAGTAGAGCATGAGTGTGTGGACTGATTGAGGGGCAGACACCATAATTTTATTATTTTTGCACACTGTTTAGAGTTTGATTGTCCATCTTGCAGCACTTGGGCGGAAGTTAAACATTCCAGGGAAGAGGGCAGCAGGCACAGCAATGAACAAAAGCCAAACCTTGCCACGCAGCATGGGCCGTTCCCACAGCAACATTATCTCCCCTCGACCCAACAAGCCAGCCTCCACACCTCCAACTATCAAAAGACAACTTTCTGTAAGAGTGAATTAAATTATTTGTTTGAAAAGAAATTGATATGTGGTGAAGATAATAAAGTATATCTTATGGTTCTGAATGTTTGTATAACTAGTATTGTTATGGTAGTATTTTCTTGGGTATTGTCCATTGTCTGCATAAAAAGAAGTATGTTGCTTACAGGCTGGCTGTCCCGTGACAACACATCATAGACTTAGACAGAAATGAGAGAATATTATTGAAATTTAACTTAGAAAATGGTGAGGATGTAGCTTGGCTAAAAATATTTTGTTGATGGGCTGTTGAAATGGTAATGAACCATTTGATTTTGTAACAGATTTATTGATCAACTGACTGATTCCCTCAGCCTGACTGTGCTTCTTGGAACATTTGTTTCTTTCTCTGATTTCTTTCTCATTCCTTGTTAAGTAAATTTTCAAATCCTACACAGCATGGAGATGTTTTACTGTTATCTGGTGGCTACATCAAACCTCATAATAGCAAGAAACCTTTGTACAGAGCCATCATTTAATGAATTTTAGGGAAATAAGTGAACTACATGCTAAGCCACCTTGTTGCAATGTTAGTAAATTTCTAACATGTTTACAGGGGCCCAGCAGTTCACCTGTGCGCAGGCCAAGCAACAACAGCACCAACTCTGTCACAAAGGGAACACCATCTCGTAAAACTCCATCCCCTGCTCTGAAAGGAGTGGACCCAAAACTTGCTCAAATCATCTTGGATGAGATTCTGGAAGGAGGTGCATCTGTGCAGTGGGAAGACATAGCGGGACAAGAGGTACAACTTATCAGGCTTACCAACACATTGTTCCTGTGTGTTATTCACAAAGACACCCAATTTCTGCTCCATATGAATTTGACTGCTTCTCTCTCTCTCTCTCTCTCTCTCTCTCTCCTTTTCTTCTTCTCCAGAACTATTCTCTCCAAAGAATTTAGTTTCTTTGGTTCTTTGCAATTATTTTATGTGGGATATCTTTCAAAAGTTATGGAATGCTCACTTTTAAATGCTAAATCACATTTTCAAAAATGGAAGTCCTGTGTCAGAGTTTATCACAAATTAAAACTTACTTTCTTTTTTGCTTGTCAACTGTGATTCTTTCCGAATTATCTGACACAATGCAATCATTGTTGCAAGTTATACAGTTTGTTAATTTTTCTCGTGAAAATAAACATTTTACTTTTAGAGCCAATAAGTCTTACTTTGTACTACATTTCAAACTGTAATTACATGTGGAAGGGCCTGTTATTTCATGGTGGACATACAGACAATATACAGGGGAAATATTACATTATTTTTTGATATAAATGATTAGATTCAGGGTATAAATATTTTTCATTGAACTGTCATTCCTTTGGAACTCCCTTATACTTTTTACTCCAAGAAATTCCAGTATTAATATCCAAGATTTCATACATTGAATGTGTTTATGGCTTATACACATGTTGTCTTACTGTGTAAGCTCACCCTTGTAGTGACTTCAGTGATTTATCTGCTTTTTGTCCCACTGGCAAATTCTGACTAGACTGGTGAAGGTTGAATGAGTGTGTAGCAGAAACCCATACTGTCTATCATGTGTATGCTGATCACATTTTAAATTCTTAAGAAGGTGTCCATAATTGTTGGTGTCTTAGTTGATTGCACTATAGGTAATCCCATTTTGAGGTGCGTAGAAATTGCTTTCATGAAGTGGCAAAGTAACAATCAGATATGGAACTGTGTCAAATCAGGAATTAAATAAAAAATAAATTGGTCATGAAAGACCATTTGCATTGTTACTAATGTTCTACTTGTAGGTGGCCAAGCAGGCATTACAAGAGATGGTGATCTTGCCATCATTACGCCCTGAATTGTTCACTGGTCTGCGCACTCCATCCCGAGGATTACTGCTGTTTGGACCACCTGGTAATGGCAAGACGTTGCTCGCACGTGCTGTTGCCACTGAATGCAATGCCACGTTTTTCAGCATCAGTGCTGCCAGTCTGACATCCAAGTATGTTGGTGAGGGTGAGAAGCTGGTCAGGGCCCTATTCTCTGTTGCCAGGGAGTTGCAGGTGAGAGTCATACATGACCTCCTGAGATATCACTTTATTCACCCCTCACATCAGTGTGAACATTTTTAATACATCTGCAAATATTTTTTACATGATTTGTGGTAGTTTAGCATAACTGCAAAAAGATTAAAGTAGTATCTTTATGCCTTGGAATCCATTTGGAACATTTGTTGTTCTTAGAGTTCAGCGAGTTCTGTAATATCTTAAACCATAACAAATATAATTGAAGTATATAACAGCTACAATTCAGTGTTAAGCGTACATAGTCTTTTGTATAAGGGAACTCAGTAAGTGATTCTATATTAATATTAATTATGTAATATGTCATTGAATTTTACCAAATCCTTCTTCACCTCCTGTGATAAGCAGCTCAGGCTACCAGGTCAGGTTATAAAATTATCCCAGGAAGCATAGTTTAGTTTGACAAAAGTAGCATATCATGTGTATCTTCACTTGAGTAGTTAAGCTCAGTTCTAACGTGATTTATACTTCTGACCATCTGTATCGAATAGGATTTTTATGATTTTCTGCAGTCATTCCATTAAATTTCAGGGCAGCACTCTGAGGCAAGCATACTCCTCATGATAACAAACATAATTATAGTCTTCAGTTTATATAGTTTCATCGAATGATCTACTAACTAACACAAGACCTGATGGTCTAAGGGTAAGACACTGCCATTTTCTTAGTTGAATTTGGATTTTTTTCTATGCTTTCCCATGCTTCATGCAGTCAAAACGTTGTCAGTATAAGGTATACCAGGTCCCAGTTGTCATTCATATTCTACATTAAGCTGTTAGTCTGCTGTGTTAGCTTTGCAGTTGTTTGGCAGAAAGCTATATCCCATTTAAAAGGTGGATTCCTGTCTTTACTCTTGCCAGGCAGTCTGATGCCAGGATGATCGACGATTACACCTGGAAGCATAAGCCACAACAGAACGACACAAACCAGTCAAACATTTGTTCTGTCTGAATATCAAGGGACTTCTTCCCAATTGTTTCTTGCTTGATTTTCATAGTTTCTGATGTATGTGAACTGAGGTCAGCAGGAGAAAGACATCAGCATCCCTGCTACTGTGTGACACCTTACAATGAAATTTGATGGATTTCATTACTGCTACCATTTCCAGTAATGTGAAGTTAACCAACTCCATGGAGCAGAGTCCTTCTTGAGAAACTGGACAAGAAATTCCCTACCTTTTATGGAACCAAAATGTTCCTTAGCATGTTCATAAGAGCCTGTCGGTCTACATTGTTCTGAGCCAGTTGAATCTAGTCCATGCCCTCACACCCTATTTCCTCGAAGTCCATCTCAGTATTATCCTCCCATATATTTCATGTAAGTTCACACTTGATAATTGTTGATTCTAGCCGTCCATTATCTTCATTGATGAAGTAGACTCACTGTTGTCTGAGAGGCGAGAGGGTGAGCATGATGCAAGTCGGCGCCTCAAAACGGAGTTTCTTGTAGAGTTTGATGGCCTCCCATCAAACCCTGAGGAGAGGGTTCTGGTCATGGCTGCAACAAATCGCCCTCAGGAACTAGATGAAGCAGCTCTCAGGTAAGTGAGCCAGAATAGTTCAGTTTGGACAACCAGCATTCAATTCCTGGCAGGGACAAGGATTTTTCACTTCGTCACTACATCCAGAATGACTCCGGGCCCACCCAGCTTCCTATCCAATTCTCTTTCTATGGGTTAAGTCTTCCAGAGCAGGATTCTGATTTATATTTTAATGTGAAATATCACTTTAATTGCAGGGAAAGTAGTGTTATGGATGTTTAGATTACTTGACAAAAATATATGGATTTTGGTCTGGAATATTTACTTTCTTTAAATAAAGTTAGAATCAAGTATCAGGTGTGCAGTGATGACAGTCTGACTTGAAGGTCCTTCAGTACTTCGGTAAAAGGTGACTGGTATTGGGATAAAAACTTTTCCTTATTCTGGTATGCAGAGCCTCATTACATGTACTGTTGTTCTTTCAAACCTTGTATAAAAAAAATCAAATTGTACTGGGATCGGGGGTTTTCTGTGATGATGGCATTTAGCATGAGACAGTACATAAACGTCACTGTGGTTCCACTGTCTCAGTTCTGCAGTATGACATTACCATTTTAAATGTTAGTAACATTGCTGGACATATAAAAGATTTTCTGAATTGTTGAACTAGGTTTAGAAATTTAGACAACAGTTTTTAACTTTTTGACCTTGTCTGAGTTTATTTTATTTTTTTATTTTATTTTTTTACATTTTATTATAATTGATACGAGGGTGAGTCAAATGAAAACCGTAATTTTTTTTTTAAATTTAATTTATTGAGTGAAAGCGGTACACAACTATATCATTTTTCTACATAGTCTACATTTCGTTCAATACAGGCCCTCCAGCGTTTACGAAGTGTATGGATTCCTCTAGAAAAAAATTCTTGTGGTTGTCTGCGCAACCACTCATGCACCGCCTGCTGTATCTCTTCGTCAGAACGGAACTTCTTTCCTCCCATCGCCTCTTTGAGTGGCCCAAACATGTGGTAATCACTTGGGGCTAGGTCTTGTGAGTATGGTGGATGTGGAAGACACTCAAAGTGCAAGTCTTGGATTGTTGCAACTGTTGCACGGGCAGTATGGGGCCGAGCATTGTCATGTCAAGGACACCTCTAGTCAAAAGTCCACGTCGCTTTGATCTGACTGCAGGTCGAAGATGATTCTGCAAGATTCTTCACTGATCAAAAAACGAATTACAGAACATTGTTCTTCTTTCGTGCACGTAACTAGTGGAGCAGCCATTTTCAAATTGGCACTGTGATGGCGATATGTTTGTCTGCATTATACTACCACCTATAGGATACTCTTTATAGCATTGGTAACATGTCTGCCAACTTATAGGACAATAGCGCGATATTTCGAATTTTTATCTCAGTTTTACGGTTTTCATTTGACTCACCCTCGTACATTTGTGGTATTCTGAAAGTAAATATTATGTTTCTGTTGTAACATTGATATGATAACATAGTTGTTTATCCTTGTAGTAAATAAAACTGAAATGTCAGTAACTTTTCAGACAGTGTAACTCTTCTGTTCCTATTTAAAATTCTCTTCCCTCCTCTCATATCTCCATAGGTATAATATATCAGTGCAATGTGTAATATATACCTTTCATGCTAACTGGCTTGTTACCAATATACTGTTGCAGACGATTTTCAAAGCGCATATATGTGACACTACCAGATCATGCAACACGAGTTCTGCTTTTGAGGCGGCTGTTGAGTCGACATAACAGTCCCTTGTCTCAGGAAGAGCTGGCAAAACTAGCCACTGTTACAGAAGGTTATTCTGGAAGTGATCTCACAGGACTTGCCAAGGATGCAGCTCTAGGACCAATAAGAGGTACTTACATCTCAGTAACTGCTCATATAATGCTCCTTTTATAGTAAAGGACATGGTCCCTTTCCATAAGCTCATAGAAAAGATGTGGAAAAAATGTAGGAAGAAACAAGTCCTGACAAATGTTCTGGTTCACATTTAATATCAGAATCCTGTGTAATGCAAGTCATGTGCATACATTTGTGTTAAACACCAATGAATATAAGAGTGTGTTGACAGCAACCTTCCAGAGTGATGCAATTCAAAAGAGATGTTTTGGTTTCCTTCCTACTACTGATGTAGAGGGGAGCTCCCAGTAGATGACTTCTGCTTTTCATCCTGTGCCAATATTATGAAAGGACTTTTGTGCAAGATCAAAGATGAGACTAATTACATGAAATATTTGATATGATATTATTCTTTCAGCAAACCTTGTTATGCTCTGTTTCCATACTGGATGGCATAACACTTTCTGATGCAAACTGCATATTGATATTAATATTAAAAATATCTGTTAATGTTCTTACCCTGGTATAAGAATTTATATGTTTAACCTCTTTAAATTGCTACTTGTTATTGGCAGAACTAAACCCAGAACAAGTTCGCTGCCTCGATCCAAGCAGTGTCCGCAACATTAAGTTCCAAGACTTTCAAGACTCACTCAAGAGAATCCGACGCAGTGTGTCTCCGCATAATTTAACCATATATGAAAAGTGGAACTTGGAATTTGGGGATGTCAGTATGTAGGAGCCAGGTGCAGTGGTATGGTACATCATCAGTGACAGTTTGCATGTCATTGTGGCACAAAAATAATAATATAGGAGGATCAGTGCTTTGTGCTGTGTTTGTTAAACAAAATAATCCAACAATTCAAAGCTCTTCTGTGATTGTCGGCTGGTGGAGGTGGCTGTGACGCAGTTGAAATATATAATCTTGAATCCGTACCATTGAATGGTGAGACCTGGTATTAGCAATTCATAGAACTCACAACGTAGGAATCTAGGAATCTTGGTTTCACTGTATTAGAATTCTTGTAGTTTTACTTGCAATACATTCAGATTGGTGTCAGACTGCTAATAGTGATATAGTCCGAGCTTTTCTTTTAAACGTATGTGAATTGTCAGTTTTGTTGTTATTGTATTGCAGTTAAATTTATAGAGATTTGCATATGATTAGTTTGCACTCAGTGCAGCTGGTTCTGCCACCCTATATGAGTGATGAGTCAGTGGATGAATAGCTCAAACAGCCATACATAGCACAATCTTAGATTGTAGGTATGCAACATGTTTAACTTGTACCATTGTTTTGCAATATATGCCAGAGTGTACATGTTGAACACCAACTTTAAGGCCTCATGAGACGAAGAAAAAGAGACATTGCTTTTCTGTTACTGTTCAGTGGAACTGAAGTGGTGAAATCCTCTTGTTTCTCTCGGTTCCATTGCCTTACAAACTTGTTTTGCTACTTTTATATGGAAACCATTTGTGTGCTTTATGTAATAAGTTATCTCCTTCCATTGTTGAAGTGTTACCATATTGAAGATTTTCATATGCTGTGTAAACTTAGGCTGGCTGCTGCTTGGGTAGCTGCTATGTGGGAAGAGAAGAGCACTTACGAGAACAAAGGTCTTCCCGTGTGAACAGATAATTTTATGGGCCCTTGTTCTGGTGGGTGTGTGTTCCTTTCACCTACATATGTTGGCAATCGTCAATCCATTGACTGTAAGTAGGTATGAACATGAATTATAAATATTTACATTATCCTGTCAATTAACTCTAATTCAAAGATATGCATATATATGAGTCTTGTAAGTTTTTAAGGTTGCACAGTGTGATTGTGTTGATGTAATGACAGTTTATTTTTAACTACAGTGCTATATATGGAAGGCATCTCAATTATTGTTATCTATGATGTTATTTTAATATTGTGTGACAGTCCATAGAAGCTTGTCAGGATCCTTTGAGACCTGTCAAAAGAAAGATGAAGTATTCTCCTATTATTGCTTTTCATCCTACCCTCCATATTCCCTTAATTAATAGTACTTTACATGTCAAAATTAATAGTAATTCAAAATATCATAAAATAATTATTTGTTAACAGAGCTTGTGCTGATTGCAGCAGTTTTGCTCACATTTAGATTATAAAGTAATGATATTCAATCAATGATCTCTTGCTGTTAACACTTCTCTAACATTTGTTCTGAATGCAGCTACTGAGAATCAAGCAGCAGCATGAGGTGGTTATTATGTTGGGAACATTTGTTTAATCTGTCAATATTAGTGCCGTAAAAATATCACTGTTTCTAAAAAGGATTTAAAGCCTCTAAATGTTAATTTTCAGAAGAGAAAAATAATATTGTTATCTTCATGAGAGGTTTAAGATGAAGTGCAGGCAGAAGATTTAGAGTGAAACTCTAAATCATTTCAGCATTCATATTACTAAAAAATCAGCTTCTGCTGTCCGGTCTGCATTTTACTTTAAATACCTCAATGTCATATCCTTGCTATTTTAAACTCTCCAGATCTCCTTCAGTCACTTCATACCAACTTTAAAATTCACTAATGAGGGCTGCAGACTAACATAACTGTTAATGTAGAGCTTTTATCTTTCTTGACAATCTCGGGTATTAAGAAAAAAGTTTCTTAGAATTTCAACATTATTTGTTATATTCTTGCTTTTTGTAATGTGAAGAATATATATACAGTAACGTGTTGTGATATTATGTTTCTCTCTCCACCTTTCTGCCATTGACCATTGTCCTGAGCAGTACATTTAGTAAAGGGGTAATGATTAGAGAAAAATAAAATAGATATTTCTACATGTCCCTTTGTCTTGCCTTAGCTGCTTTATGAATTTGTGTAACCACACCAATACTGTACCATGGAAGCTAGACATCATTATGGACATTGTGGATTAATCTTTAGTTAAGCTAAGCTGTCCCACTATATGCCATGTAGGCGCTTGGGGGGAGTGGAGGTATAGCTCCTACTCATTCTTGACCTCGGCACTAGATGGGGGTGAGTGGTCAGCATCACGCCCCGGCCGGCTTTACCCCCGTGAAAGGACCCCGGTACCCATTGGATGGGAGGCTGGGTGGGCCCCAGAGCCGGTCTGGACGCAGAGGCTAGAGGAAAAATCCTCTGCCCCCGTCGGGGATCGAACCCCGGTTGCCCAGTCCGTAGCCAGTCACTATACTGACTGAGCTACGCCGGCTCTTAATCTTTAGTTAGAATTCCTATTATGAAAATAAGAATGAAAGGAGCAGTAATCATATGAAAGGCCCACAGGGATGCTTCGGCAGTTGTCTAAACATTCTCACTGTGTTGTTTGTATGGACTTCTGTCTTTTTAAGTAAGCATCTTCCCCTTGTTATATGAGATATATTTACCTCTTAGTAAACTACAGTTCAGTTCGGCTTGCACAGTGGAGTCACAGACTGAATGAAATACACATAAACTCGTGAGTAATGTGTTTTCATATGGTATCTTGAAACAAAAAGGAAAAGGTAGATATTATTTCCACTTCCAACATTTGGGAATAAGTACCAGTACTTTTAACAGGTATGTATCTCACTGCATGGCTGGTTGAATTATCAGTTTTCTGTGGCATCCCCTGGGAATGCCTAACATAAACAAGGCATTATGGACCAATACTATTTCATTTATTGACTTCTCTGTACAGAAGACTGTGTCCATCTAACACTTAAAACATATAATTTATCTTCCATTAAATTGCAGCAAAGTGGTTAGCAATTTTTGCTTCATATTTGGGAGGTCCCAATTTCAAATGTTGATTCAAAGACTGGCTATCCTGACTTTTCTTGTGGTTTTCCTCAGTCTCTCCAGTTAAGTGCTTGGGATACTTAGATGACCCGTTCTTCAGTGCCTTGAGCATCTGCGGGTCCCTGTTTTGTAAATTTTAATTTTTATATGTACATTTTTTTTATTAGTGTTCTGTCTTACGACAGGTCCATATATTATGAACAGGATCCTTCCATCCTCTTCAGGCAGTCAGGGACCTGTTCATATATATATATATATATATATACATTCTTGGCAGATGATCCAGAAGTGGTTTGCCATTGTCTTCTTCTTTGTGAGTGGAGTAATTGTTGGGATGCCACTGAGAAACCGGGGAAGCCCCCGGAGGAAAACTCTGTGATGCCTTGCCCAACACAAGTTATAAATCTGAGCATCACTGGGAATTGAACCCGGGACCCCAAGATTACAAGGATAGCCATCACTGCCAATTGTAACATTTTATACTGCTAATTCTACAATAGGGCAGAGTGAACAGACCAGCTTGACATCTGTAGGAAGCAATTTTTTCCCTTCTTATTTCCAGAAAATGTGGGCATCATAGTTACTCCTTTATTCTTTTCTCATTGAATGCAAGTTATTGCTCCCAGTCTGTGTGAAGTGACGCAGATTTCCAGATTGATACTCAATCACCAAGCAAGCAAAATAGCTTGATAAGGTAAAGAGAAGAGATGTCATGATTAATCCAGTAATCTGGTTAATTTCATTTTGTAATAAACATAAGTGCGTCTTACGTTCAGCCTGGCATAGTAAAATGCAGTTTCTGATGTCTCCATACTCTTATTTGATACAATGCTAAACTTGTATTTTTAACTGATATATGCCCTGGCTAATTACTGAATATCCATATGTGTGATTTTCTAGCTGAACTTAAATTTCTTTGCCCAGTTAATGTATTCCCATAGCTTATAGCCTGTAAAATATGTTATGTTTTATTTCAAAATTGTAGAAATTCTACTGACTCTGAAAAGGTGGGATAGGTGCAGTTTTAGTTTACATTTTATTCATACATTTACAGTTCAGACTCAACTGTGTATGTTTCTGTAAACAGATAAAAATGTAGATCGACTGACAGTTCCAGTGGACAATTTAACCACAGAAAAAATGAACATAACACTACCTTATCTGCCTGCACTGACATACATCACAATTTTGGGGGGAGAAAATAAAGTATTGTCATTGCATTGGGAGCCAAAAATACAAAACCTGAATCACTTCTTAATTGTGTGCACATACCTGCTACTTCAAAAAATGTTTTAATGTGTCAATGTTGGTCTTTTGGGTTGTGATGCCATATGGACTTGTAGGTAGATGCTGGTGTTTCAAAGGCAGTCACGTTCCTTTCAAAACACTGGTACCTACCTATTAGTCCACACAACTCTGAAAGCTGACACTGATATCTTTACCACTGTAAGAACCACAAATCTAATGTTAGAATCCAGTGACATCTCTCATTGGTTCACTTTGTTTTATAATTGTAAAATTCAGAAAAAATGTAATTTTGAGTAAACAAGTTTTATCAGCCATTCTACAGACTCTTCTCTACTAATTCCTCTTACTCTTCCATTTATTCAGTTTATATTTACATGGAAAATGTTTGATTCTGTGTAATTTAGTAACACATCTCTTTCAGAGTCACATAGCACTTCCAACCATCAACAAATCTAGTTAGGAAAATGTAACTACTGCTGAAATTAGGGAAAAAGGTTACTGGGATGTAGTATCAGAGTTCATCAATATTAGCATAGCTTTAGTATATCAAGTATTTATAAACTCAATGGTGCCCTTAAAGATATATGAATTGTAGTGCACAGTAACTGAATCAATTTGAGACATTTAAGAATCTACACCATGTTTTTGTTAACTACAAAAAAAAATTCTAATTTTTAGGGCACAACTTTTGTGGGCCTTCATATCATTTAGACAAACTCACATCTGGAAAGACATTCACAATGTACAGGTTAATTTTTTAAGTTTTCAAAGGTTAGTAATGACTTGATGTCTATAATGTATATGTTCATGGGTAACCAAACAACACTTTAGGGGTAGAACTATATTGCTCACTGTGAATCAATATTCTGCATTCTATTCTAGAAACATGGACACAGGACTGACTCCAAAGTTAAGTATTAAATGAATGAATAACTAGGAACTACATGTTAACCTGAGCATTACTGCTAATTTAGGTTACCACTGCATTCTGCACTCTACTTCAGTATGTTCAGGTACTGGTCCCACACAGGATAATAGAACTTTAGAAATTCCCTACTCCCATCCTTTGTTTAAAATCTGGAGATGCGAACTTTCATGTTTCATTCTAAATGTACATTTTTCTCACAGTTACTCTTCAAGTTCTGCAAACAAGCATGCCTCTAAACCCACCAGCTGTCCTGAGGTTCTGCAACATTCTTCTCAGTTTATTCATAAAAATGTCATGACATTGTCTCTGAAATAGATCTAATTCCTACCTATTCACCAAACTCAGCTTGTCTCTACACAGTTGTGGGTGAAAACTTTATGTCACAACCCATTACAGTCACGTGGTACTAACCTCCAGAAACTTACAACAGAAGAAATATTTAGCAAATGAGGCATAACACAGCATACCTGTTGCAAGAAAAGCACCACCTGGGGAGGGGGTAGAGAAGCCTCCTTTCATAAAAACGAGCTTCTGAAAACAGGTATTGCTTGCTTTCTGCAAGATTTTTGACAACAAATATCACCCAAATTAGAAATTAAACATGGCATTAAAATTAATGAGCTCTGAACCATCGATAACAGACACAACACTCCCAGACCCAAATATTTTATTATAACAATCAAGAAGAATCAAATTCAGCACAGTTACCTTCAGAGATACATGCTTTGTGACAATTACTGATTGAAACTTAAATCTAATTTTTACTTTGTTAGTGAATGCCTTACTCATCTCAAAACAGAGATCACCAGCAGGAACAGTCTCTGTTTCAAAGCCTAAGGCTTAGCAATATGGGTCAAATTTCTTTTGTGAGCATCAAACCATCTGACAAAAATGGAAAAAATATCCACAATGCCTGTATTAAAGAGGTAAGCGCAATCAAATAATCATCACTTCATCACTGGATTCAGACAGCACATTTCTCCACACAACTGGAAAAACTTAATTTCTGTGTTTTGCCACAATATGAGAGATATGTCCTGCTGGTTATATAAACTGGCTCTCCCATTTCACTTTATTTTTCATAAGAAAGAGAATGCAGGACCATGGCTAAAGATCAGACATGCTAGCAAATCTACACAATCGTATCACTGATTACATTTCAAATATACTTCTGTACTTTAAATTCAAACTGAACACTACCTGCCTTGCTAGACTTATAACAAAACTGAGTGGTGTTTTATATGCATCGGAGTACAGATACTGATGTAATGATAAAATAATACACGACAGGTTTCCATATCAGTGTTTATATGTTACACAAATCATGATGACACAAGTGTCCGATAAAATGGTGGAGTAAAAAAATGGTTTTGTCATGTTACAGGAAGGTTTCCCTTATATTTATAAAGCCAAAACCATCTTTCTTCCATTCCCATTTTCTTGGGCAAGACTGGTCAAGATTGATGCAATGAAAAGTCTTTGCCTTGAGTTGAAATTTTTCTGTGCTTAACGGCTTACCAATTGTCCTTAGTGAATTTCTGCATCGCATATAATTTAACCGACTTCTCTCCATCTCTCTCACTGTGTGCATAGTCTAGATGGTCTATGCTCATCACTGTGTCTGAAACTGTTGCATTGTATAAGCCATCATGCCAGCACCCTGTTGCTGCATTGCGGCACCCTGTGCTGCTGCAGCCATCTGCTGTGCTGTGCCTGGAACTTGTGCTTGTGCTGGCATACCTTGCCAAGTTGGCACCTGCATCCCCATCCTGCTCATGTATCCCTGCTGGTAGCCAAACTGTCCATATGGGTAGCCTTGCATGCCTTGCAGGTACTGACCCTGCATCTGTGCAGCTGCTGCTGTTGCTGCAGTTGCTTGGTAACTCTGTGGATACCAGTATCCCATCTGCTGGCCATAAGCGTATGGGTACTGAGTTCCAGCTGGAGCTTGCCCTGTACTCTGAGCATGGTTAGGATCACCAGTCTCCTTTCCCCAAAAGCACTTCACTGGCTGTCCATTGATCTCCGTGTTATGAACTGCCTCAATAGCATGGGTGGCTGCTTCCTTTGTCGAGAATCTGATGAATGCATAGCCCTTGTCTTTGAAGACACGGATATCTTGGATAGTACCAAATGGAGAAAATGTTTTCTGCATCAACTCTTCAGTTATTCCGTTTATAAATCCACCACAATAAACAGTACAATTTGTAGGACTGGACTGATTATATACTTCATCAAATGTTGGAGCTTTTGTATTTCCATGGCGAGGTCGTTCACTTCTTGGCGGTGGTGGTTTCCTTGTAGACCAGTTTGTTCGAATGCTTCGACTACCTAGCCACTGACCATTCATTGCAGATATGGCACTCTCCGCCTCTGCCTTTTTGACAAAGGATACAAAGGCATAACCTTTTGATTTTAATGTTTGTGGATCTCTGACTATTCTGCAGTTGGAAATTTCCCCAAAAGGAGCAAAAGCTTCTCTAAGCGTCTGTGTCTCAATTTCTGGACTTAGATCGCCTACGAATATGTGATAGTGGTTACTTGTGTCTTGTTTTGGTTGGTTACCTGGTGAAGTGGCCCAATTTACCTTCATTTCTTTGTCAAGAAATAACCTCTTGTTCATCGCAGCCAAGGCAGTAGCGGCTCCTTGATGATTCGTGAACTCCAAGAAGGCGTACGGATCGTTTCCGGGCTCACGGATGATTTTGCAGCCTTTGACGGGTCCAATCTGCGAGAACAAGGCACACAGAAGATCTTCAGATACCGAAGCATCCAAATTCCCTACATACAAGGTTCTCGGATGGCTTTCTTCGCTCATCATCTGTCTTGACATAATATTTTCTTCCACTTTGTAAGTATTTTCTTATAAGTACTTCGTTGATTAGTAGCCCGCTGTATCCACATATGCTTCTAGAAATGCTTGACGCATTCCGCTGTTCTTTTGTCAAAACAAGGACGCCATTCAGAAATCCAGATCACAAACAATCATAGAGCAGAGAGTACAGAGAGCTTTCATGTCCTGCCTATCACTGACAATCGATACAATGCAATTTACTTGGTCGTTCAACAACTAGTAGTATACAAACTATTACTTTTTATATCCAATTGATTGTGATGTTTTAAAGTCAGCTTTTCTATTAAAATAAAAAGTTGACAGTGGAACCACGGTTCCCAAGAATCTGACGTAAATATGTCTCTGTAATGTAATGTAATGTAATAATTCTTATATAAGAAAAGTACCTGTGATATTCTAAAACGTTTTTAACAGCACAAAATTATCTAGTCTACGACGCACTTCTTCTACAAGCAATTCACAGCTCAGCTCTTTCCGCAATAACGAAAGTGGGTTGTTGACGGCAGTAATGTAACACAACAATGCCGAGTAAACAGATGACACAACAATTAGTTTCTTAGGTAACATAACCATGCACGCAGGAGTTTATATAAAAGCTGACCATTGTTGTAGGTCCATATTTACACATTGTCGATATGGATCTTACACAACTTCGTTACACTTTTTTGCCGAATGACCCTTCCGTATAGACGTATTTACGTCAATGAATCATGTTTTACTAATGAAACATTCTCGAATGATGATTGCAGTGTCTGTGCAATTCAGTTACGATACAATGTATTTGTTTCCATTAATGCTGAAAGGAATGGATCATTGATGAAACGTGGAAAGAATGTAACAATTTGTTTAATATTCACTTTGCGCAATTTGTCAGTATTAAAGTTGTCACAATTTCTAATTCCGATTATGAAAGCACGTAATGAATTATGGAATAACAGAAAACGTGCAAAAAAGATAACATTACGTATAATATTTAAATAAAAATGGTATTTCAAATAACATGTTAAGGCAGCATTGGAATTGATGGAGTTTTTAGCTTTTTAAAAGTGTTTTTAGAACTACATACGAACATCATAAGTATTTTAAGCGCTGTAATATTTTTTTGTGTATGAACATGTGAAACATGTCTTTCCACTTATTTAATAATAAACAGGTATGAGCTATTAGGTTTTTTTTAAATAAGGCGGAATTCTTCTTTCCCTGTTATTCTTCCACAGTGTTTCAATTAGTTGTTGTGCTGAAAACTTGCTTGAGAATATTCTTTAATCTGTATTTGTGACTTCAACCTCAGATTATAATAAATGAATTAATTGCACACAATGTGCATACTAATTTGCTTGTTTACTGTGGTCTGTAATAGATCGCGCCATTTTTTTACGAATCAAAATGTGGTATCGTTCTGTGGTATCTGGATTTCAGATGTGAAAATGTGATATTTTGTAATCCGTGTAGTGTTACACACGTTGCCCAACGAATTGTCAAAGAGTGAAGTGTTCGGCGTGGGAACGTGAAGTTACAGTCGGTTGTGTATTTTCTAGTTGTGGGTTATGTATGTTTGTATTTCTGTGCTGAATTTAAGTAAGATTTGACAACCGGTATGGAATCTGTACAGGAGAGACAAGAAAATGAAATCCAGGCACTTAAGGTTGGAGGTTAAAGAGTTCTTTTCGTCTGTTGCAACAAAAATAACAAATTCCTGCCATGTGTGCCCCTTACGAATAGGTTCAAGAAAGGTTATAATTGAAACACAGAATTATAGGCAAATTTCTCTATTGCCTGGGGTTTATAGACTAAAGTTTTTTTATAAGGGACTAATAAATATAATTAAAACACCCGTAACGTATTAGTTCATGAAATATAAGACACTTTTTAGTTACAATGTTTCAGAAATTTTTTGTGATGATAAAGCCCTTTTCAATTTTACTGATGAAATCTTAAGTGGTCTTATGATAAAATGCATGTTAGTGGTATATGTTGTGATATTTCTAAAGCATCTGATTATGTAAATAATTAATTATTCTTGTCAAAACTACATTTTTATGGAATTTGATTTATAGCTGGTCAGTGGTTTAAATTGTACTGCCATGGTAGAAGACAACAAATAGCAACAAAATCACAAGGTTAAAATAATAGCACTTCTTCAAATTGGGGCATTATAGAACTTGGAGTTTCTCAAGGTTTAAGTCAAGTCGTCTGTTTTTCATTATGTATAAATTATATACCACCAAACATTAATTCTTAGTGTTAACTCATATTTTTTGTGTATGATATTAATATTATTATTTCACTTCCGGAAACTGCTTCCAAATTTCATGAATATCTTTGCAAGTTTGAGCAAATGAATTAAAGCCAGTAACTTGCATTAAATTTTGGCAAAACAAATGTTATGAAATTTTGTACAACTAACAATAATTGTGTTAATCTAGGTGGTATAAAACAATGAAGAAGTAGAAACATTTCTTGGCCCACAAATTGACATTAACTTAAATTAAAAACATATATTCAATACATTATCCCTAAACTAAGCTCAGAATGTTATGCTATGAGGACTGTCACATCACACATGAAAACAGAAACTTCAAAATTAGTCTGTTTTGCTTACTTCCATTTGATCTTGTAATATGCAATTATTTTCACTTCCATGAGAACCTTGAATCTCATAAAGTAAAGTGCAGACTAATTTTATAGGCTATCTTCACTCATGAACTGCAAGATGTTTGCAAACAGGGTGTAGAAAATGTGTGGCATCCTCTTGAAATCATGATCACATTGACACCACAGCAAGGAAGCAGTGGCCAACAGGAAGTGCATGCTCATATTGACCTTCATGTGACATGTTCAGAGCGGTACCCAGACCAGTAAGTATCATTTTGTTTGTGGCAGTTGATTTTCTTCATGTATGGATTGAGGGGCAGTTTCATTACTGAAATTCAAATGGTTCACAGTATAACTAAAAAATGTTGCTAGATGACAGATTTTTCGTATAATTGTAATTCATCTGTTATGTGTGAATATAACAGTTTCCTATATTTACATAACATCTACCAGTTGGCCAATGCGTCTGAAATATATGTGTTGATATTTTGTTATAACTGTAGTTTGTCTGTTACCGTTGGACATTTACAGCTTTAGTTGATTTTGGAGTGTAAAAAATTCATGAAGATCCATCTCTGCATTTATTTTGAGACCTTTGTTATTCCATTGTTGTGATCTGTCTGGAATACAGTTAGGAATTAGTTTCATTTTATGTCAGTTGGCTTCAGTTTTTTATCCTTGATGATGGAGACAGTATGTTTCCAAAACATTGGAATCTACATGCAAGTCCACACAGTATTTTACCCAGAAGATCAATATCTCATTTATTTTGTATATAGATTATTTAATAGTCATATCAACTACAGAGGCTACTTGGTGTTGAATGAGGTGTGAGAAGAGTGATGAGTAGGGTATATTCATCAGCCTTGTATATAAAATATTTTAGTGGTCAGGTGCTTAGTTTTTATAGTGTTAGTGTGCTTCATTCTATTTGTTCCCAGGGTGCCAAAAATTGAACTTGAGAATAGCAAAGGACTGTCAGTTCAGCAAGTTGTTCAGTTACAGTCTGAGTTAGACAGTTTAGCTCAGGAACTTAAAGGTGAAGTGATGATATTTGAACTTGCTCAACATGTACAAGTGAGTAACATTTGCATATACATAACATCCACACAGACTTTGTAGACACTTTCTCATTTAATTTCTTTTACCTCACTTAGATGGCTTTGGAATGCTGTGATGTTTGCAGAGTATAAAGAAAGCACTATGCAATCATATTATTGAGATGGCTGTCTTGTGGGTTGTAGCACCATGTAGTCTAGTAGAAGTGTACTGATGTTTCAGAGGTGCTTGCTGTCTCCATTATCAGGGTGCCCTGATGAAGGAGGCAGCAAACACATGTGAAATGTTGGTAAACTTCTACCAGACTACACGGTGCTGTGCTACAACCCAGAAAGTAGTCATCTTCATATTTATCTAAAACCAGATGGAAATTAATTTTTGACCTGAAACAGAAGCACATGTGCAGAAAGTGATCTAAATTCATAGAATTGCTACTTTCTTAAATTGCAGTGACATATTGCTGAAATAAATGTAATTTTAAAAAGAATGTGATGAGGAGGTGTGCTACAGACTTAAAGAGAAATAGTTATAATTTTAGAGCATAACACATTTCGTATAATTAGGGATTTCATGATACCACAAGGTGTCATGGAACTCAGAAGACAACAGTCAAAACTTCTAACATCATGAGAAACTAATATCTCAGATGTGTCACAGTGCTTTTGTCAAGGACAGTTTTGGATTGAAAATGTTAATTTTAAGGAGTAAATTACTGAAGAAATATATAAATCTATAAAATGTGATCCTTTAGAACTTTACAGTGTGCCATGCCAATATCAGCTGCTTTAATGCTTTTGAATTTGTAGCTGAAGATCAAATGGCTTATTTTATCATAAAAGTTTCATCCTTTATCATACAGGTATAGGGGATTTAAACATCCAAATTAAGGGACTGCCAGCTGAGCTTTAACTACAGTGTTTGACAGTTAATAATATGCTACTGTGCTGCATGGCCATCTGGATAACGTAGGCCGTGACACAGTCAGTAGAGTATGATTTCATTTTGTGTTTTTGTTACTGACAATGCTTGTTGTAGAAATTTCTGCATATTCACAACAAACCAGGATTTAAATCTTTCTATGAGGAGATGTTATCACGGCAGGAACAGCAGCAGGAACAGCAGCAGCTAATTAAGAAGCAGAAGGAAGACAAACAGGTAATCTGCTATTATGGTACATTCTTCTGTGTCTTATTAGTTGATTATCCAAATATGTTGCAAATTATTTTGTTGGTGACAGAGGAAAGGGAAATACAGAAATATTGGTTAAGCAAAATGCAAGATATTTTGTTAATTATTGCTTTAGTAGGCATGCGGGCAGTCAGTCATAATGTCTGGGGGCTGGATGAAGGGTTTGATTCCTGGTGGGAATTTTTTTCTTTGCCGTTGTGTCCACTTCAGCTCTAAGGACCACTCAGTCTGTTATCCATTGTGGAGTTTATCATGTATCTCCATCTCATGTTTTACCTCTTTGTAACTTATCTGGATTCATGGCATAGTAATATGACTGTATGTTCTCATTTCACTTTACGTCATTGTTTTTCTTCTGCCTCTCTGACAGTTTCTGTTAATGTTGCAGCGACAGGCCATCCAGGATGAAATTCAGAGAAAGAAGGAGGCACTGCAGGAGGAGAAGCAACGCAGGAGAAGTCATTGCAGGTCTGTTGGGGATGATAAAGTTTCAGCTGTTAACAGTGACCATCTGGGTCACATTGAGAGGAGTCGGAGTTGCAGCTATGTACGCACCTGCTCAAATTCCAGGAGGAGGTGGGTTGTTCATATACAAATGATTCTTAGTCTGTAATCTTAGCTGGGTCCCATTGTACAAGACTGATTATAACAGGACTGTGAAATATGTTTTTTCTGTATTTATACTGTATTTCTAAAACTACAGACAGGTAAATTCCATCAGCCTTCCTTCTAGACCAAATGTTGTACTAGGCAGCACCATGCTGAAGTCTGCCAAGCAGCTGTTATGAAGGTCATAAAAGATCCTGTACAGCTCTTGTATGGGTGTGTATAGTTTGCCAATGGAAACTACAACTTTTCAATGGTTGATCATCAAGTGTTCAATAAAAGAGTCTGTACAGTTTTGAAACTAACCATTTGGAGCCAAAGCTCATCTAAATCATGTTTAAGAATTCAGCCCACACATCAAAGAAAACAGCACTTCTTTATTGTTTAGTGATGAAAAGTACCAACTGTACAGATATTATGTACTTAAAAGTAACTGGGACTCAGTCTGACCGAAGTTGAATGTAATAGACTGACTTCCCACTTCTGCTTGTTGCAGAAGTCAGAGCACGTCCGAGAGTAGTGAGGGTTCCCTGTGCAGTCACAAGGGTACGAAACTCTTACACTTCAGTCATAGGGGTGAGAGACAGATTTACCGTGGTACATGTTTAGGTAAGGCAGACTATAGTTAAGTTTTCACTTTATTTAAAATTAACTTACATTGAATATATTCTCATGAAAGTGATACCTATTATATATAGACTAATAGTATTATGGTATGTTTATTTTATTTTCTACAATGTGCTAGGTCACAGCCCTAGAGGCAGTGTAGTGTATGCTGGTGTGGACATTGCAACAGGTGAAATGGTTGCTGTTACTGAATGGACATTAAAATTGAAGCCAAAGATCAGCAAGAAAGTGACTTTCCATGATGCAGATTCTGAGTCCAATGATTTCACAAAGTATATGAAGCAGGTGATTATTCTGAAGTCTGTATTTCTATTGGGTTGTTACATGATATAACAGGCCAATGGAAATATATGTGTATGTGTCCATCTTCTGTCTGTTCTTAAATAGAAATTTTCCAGACACTTTGATAGTTATATGAATATTAAATATCTTTTTCAAAGTCTTTTCCAAAGCTTCAGTATCTGTTTTTGGTCACTTAAAAATAATGTTTCCATTCATCTGTAAGTTTACTATTCCCCAAGTCAGTCCTGAAAATCATTCACTTTTCAGCTGTATCTTATATACTGTGTAATAATTTCTTCCTGTATATAGTGAAATTTCAGGTTGGGTATTGCAATGTGTAGTCTGGTAGATATTGACTCCTTTAGAGGAATGTATTGCCACCATCATCAGGACTGAACTCTGAAACATTGATGTCTGCCTACAAATCCACAGAATGTTACAACTCAGGAGACCAACATTGACCCTTTTTTTCAGGAGGAATTGTTTTATTTTATCTTTTCTCGGTCTTCTCTGTCTATAATATTCATATTTTATTTCAAGTTTGTACTGTGTGGTTGATCTTCATTACAGGTTAATAGTATTGAGCAAGAATTGAATTATCTTCAGAAACTGAGTCATGAAAACTTGGTTCAGTATATTAGTATGAAATACGTGCAGGAAAAAGAAAGTGTAGTAATTTTTATAGTTCAGGTAAGCCTCTTAAATTTCGGTACATGTTTGTTTATTCTATTAATACTGCATACCTTGGAGAAGTGGTTTTGCTTGTAAATTGTGTTTTGATTTCAGGAATTTGTAAATGGTATAAATTTGGCCTTCTGTCTGATGGAAAACTTGTCTCTAGATGTAGATTTCTTGCGGCATTATTCTACTGGAATTTTGAGTGCATTGGCATGCTTGCACAGTAACAATGTTGTCCATAAAGACCTCCGAGATACCAGTGTGTTCATCAGTAAATCTGGTGAGTGTTTAAAAATCATAACCACTGTGTAATCTTCATATCAGAACTACCCCTTTATTTATTTATTTTTTGTAGGCGTGGTTAAAGTTGGAGATTACAGCCTGGACAAACGTCTGTCAGATATTTTCCAGGCCACTTTGAATGGGAAAGCAGAGAACATTTACCCCCCATCTCTTGGTCGAGGAGGCAAGAAAGCTGATATTTACCGCTTTGGTATTCTGATGTTGTCCCTTATCAGGGGCTGTGTCATCCATGACACTGTACCTGAAATGCCATCTAATCTTCAGCCTGACCTTAGGGATTTTCTGTCTAAGTGAGTGAAATAAAATGTTAAGTTTTTGTAAGTAAAAGCTAGAGTATGGAGCGATTATAAAAATATTTTAATTATGGATAATTGTTGAAGATATCTTCGTGGGGTTTGAAAATGGATGTTGTAATAGACATGATACTTGTGGAGTAAAGTGTCTGAAATAAAGATTTTATGTTCTGTGTGATTTTTGCATAATTAAATTATAGTACAGTAATTGATGAAATCTATTCAGGATGTTTCCCACGACAGGTAATTTAATTGCATGTTTTATTCATCTGACGTAGCACTTCAGTACTAAATAAAAAAATAACTCATTTTGGAAAACCAAAAGTCTGGCTGTCATGAATTTTTTGTTACAACATGGGGCCATCATAGGGTATGATCTGGGAGTTAAGAAAAATGTTTCTTGTATCCAAAAAGGATCTATAAAATTTTGTATCTTAAATATTAAATATTGATTTTTTGAAGTAAGACAAAATTTCTACCTCAGTTTTTGATTACAGATGATGAGAGCATGTATGTATGATATCAGTGCACAGCAGTTAGCATTGCATAATTAATATTTCGTTCCTGTTAAGATTTCCATAACAACAATCAGTAGTTCTTTATTTTGACAAGAGACATACTCTAGTCTTGTATCCTACCAGGTGCCTGTTGAAAGATGAGCGACAGAGGTGGAGTGCAGAACAGCTGTTAGAGCATCAGTTTGTTAAAAGTCCCATTGAACATGGGCTGAGTCCACAGCGAAGTACAGAAGAAAAGCAGGTGAAAGAATGTAGACAGCGTCCTCTTCTGCCTTGGCTTGTTTAATTGCAGTACTTCTGCTCTTACATGCCATCTAAACAAAGTATTATAACTGCTAAGAGTCCATGGTGTTTAGAAGAGGTGAATTTTTTAACAAAATGACCAAATGTCATGGCAGAGCAGTTTGCACTCCTACTTATTAGAAAGGTCCTGTGTTCAGATCTCAGCCCAGAGATCGGTTATCCTGATAAGTTTTTGATGTTTATTGTGTAAACAAAGTAAGTGATACTGTTCTTATTAAAACAGTAAAAGTAGTAGGTACACTGTCATTAAACAACATACGAATGGCAGTTGTTATTGATCAGCCAGTGCTTCAGTGTTTGAGATTACTTTTCAGCAATTTTTTCTTCTTGTGTTTTAGTATAAATATACAGAAGAGACCGAAGATGAGGAACCAGATTCTGATATTCACTTTTTCTTGCCAGCTAATCCAAAAGGACAATCCAGAATACAGAATGAATTTGAAAGTTTAAAGTGGTTAGGGAAAGGTGCCTTTGGAGATGTTTTGAAGGTGATTATTAGTGTTTTATATATTTCATTCAGTGACATCATATGCTGGATTGGCATTCTCAGACTCTTATTTTGTGAAGTATGGAACTATTGACTGTATTTGTGGCAATTAAAGTAAAATGTTAGTCAGTTAGTTTGGAGTTATAAAAATGTAAGATGATGTGACATGATCACAGAAATGAATGTGATGTTAGTGCAATTCAGAGATACAAGATTGTAAGTTAAGAAGTTTCAAAGAGAGTGGTTTATTCATTTTTCACAGATGCATTTTTTTCTTTAAGGTTCGTAATAAATTGGATGGTGGTGTATATGCTATTAAACGTATTGAGTTGAATCCAAAGAACAAGCAGCTCAACAAGAAGATAACTTGGGAAGTGAAGCTTCTGTCCCGTCTCAATCATGAAAATGTGGTGCGCTACTACAACTCATGGATAGAGAGTGCGACCATTGAGCCTGCTTCAGTACTGAGCAGTATTGCCCCCTCTCCTGCACCTGTTCACACAAATAAGTTGAATTCTAACCAGGTTAGCATGCCATGTAGATGTGTGCATAGTTTCACTATGTGTAGAAAATCTGATATCATAGAAAGATCAACTTCATTGATAGTTTGTTAAGAAATGAGTCTGAGCATTTAAAAGAAGATATGTTATACTATCTGTAGTTTTTGTATGATTGTGCGCCAAAGGAATTTTGTGCCAACTTTGTAACTGAAGTATTTTAAAAATTGGATTTTGTAATGAAGTTGATTATAGTACCATATGTTTATATGGAGCACTTCATATGGGATGAAGAAATGTTTATAAATTTGTATTTGAATTGGCATGCATTGTAGCAG
>NW_019060661.1:255043-265062 GCF_000696155.1 Zootermopsis nevadensis | reverse complement strand
ATTAAGATATAAATATAAGAATTATTATAATATTATTTTAACATATATTCAGTCATTATTTTACAATTAAAATTGTATCCCACAAGTGGGATCCTGGCTGTTCTGTAAGTTACAAGAAATTTATAAAAATTCAATATATAATTTAGGTTTCACATTGATGAGAAAGTTGTCTGTGGCTTTTAGCTAAATTGAAATTTCTGCTTGTTCTTTTATTGCACACACATTACAGGATTTTAAATTGTAATGTCTTGAGTTTTGTTATTATAAATAAATAAATAAAATAACATAAATGTAGTTGGAACATACACAATTTGAAATATGTCAGTACTATTTAAGTTTTTGATCAAACACCTGTTTATTGTCACATCCTTGAGATGTGTCATGAAGAATGTCTTTGGAAATTTTATGTACTCTACAGAGTACACCTTTTCAGTCTCTCTGATACTGATTCAAAATGTATGTTTGTGTTTTTAGATTTTCAAGAAAGTGGCTTTTGTCACCATATGGGTTGTTGTGGTCTGTGCTAAGAGTTGTTTTTGTCTAGTTAGTCCTCACTGATGATGTCGAGAAATTGGCTCCACCCATGAAGGATGAGTGTGTGGAGTGGAGTGTTTCGTATGAATCCAGAGTAAGTGCTTTGCATGAGGAAAGTGCCAGTTCCGTTGACAGCTCCGATGAAGATGAGGGTTGGATTACTTTTTTGTAAGTGTCATAGTATGTCACTGTTATCTCATTTGTGGATATGGAGGTTTTGGCAATTTCAGACATGTTAGTTCAGTCGACAACTATACAGACAAATATCTCTTTTACTGAGCTTCTCAAGTTGTGGAGATGGTTATAGACCTATTAAGTGGATTAGAGATTTTTTAATAAACAAATTAAATACTTGATGAATTTCAACATAGATTTACATATAGAAAATCAACAAAAACTACAGTGCAGTTTGTATACAGTCCACACTACAATCTTTAGATGATAACTACACTTAATGGCATAATATTAGACTTGACTAGTGCATTTTATACTATATATGCATTTGATATTCTATTGAGTAAAATGCACAAAATAGGAGTTAAAGGAACTGCTCATGACTTACTTGATTTATCTTGACTTGCCCACTTTCTTCATAATTCTTGTTATTTCCATCTCTGATTTACCATTTTTTTAGGCCTTGTTCTGACTCATCAGATGGGATTATATTTGAGAAGGATGAAGTGGTAACATCATGTTTGCAGTCTCAAACTGGATCTTGCAGTGTGAGTGACACAGATTGTGATCAGAAGAAAGATTCTGCTGTTGCACACTGCAAAGAAATTCAGTTCATGTTTATTCAAATGGAGTTTTGTGAGAAGAGTACTTTAAGGTAAATAAATGAGTCTCTTGTTATGCCATAGCACAGGTAATCAATGTGGGGTATGTTGATGATGTAAACAGCAGGATTTTATAGTGGGTATAAATTTTACCATATTGCATGTCTGTTTTAATTGGAAGGTTCCTGAGAGCAATTGGTGCATGAGATCTTTTAAACTGATTACAGGCAACTTAATTTAGAAACAGGATTTTTCACTGCTTAACATTATTCATTAGCTTGAGAGCTGGGTACTGTTGCCTATTGTAGGACTGCAATCGACAGTAGATTATGTGAGGATGAGGAACGAGTGTGGCGGCTGTTCAGGGAGATGGTTGAAGGTTTGGCTCACATCCATCAGCAGGGTATGATTCATCGAGACCTTAAACCAGTAAACATTTTCCTTGATTCAAACGATCATGTTAAGATTGGAGATTTTGGACTGGCCACAACCAACATCCTTCCAAGGTACATTTTGAACTCTTATACTGATATTTCATAGTAGTCATATTACACTTTGTATTGGACAGTATGTTAGAAGAAAGTCTTTTTTTCTCCTTCATGCTTTTCTTAACGCATTTCTTTTTTCCATTTTAACCTCCTTTCTTCTCCCTGTTATATGCTTCCTCTTGTTTCATTTCTGTCTCTTTCTTAATCTGGGCATCTTAGCAGTCATGATCTTCCATAAATTTAGTTTGATCAGATGCTTCTACTCTAAATTAGTCCAAATTGTGATGCTTGTGTTTCCGTTCCAGACATCTGGCCTCAACTCCTGATGGCAAGTTGACAGACATACCTTCGTTTTCACAGGAGATGGGTGACGGCTCCTTAACTGGGCAGGTGGGAACAGCTTTATATGCTGCTCCTGAACTCACTACATCAGGCAAGAAGGCAATTTACAATCAGGTAATAAAACTTGCTTCATCTGCAGTTAAGTTACTGGCATACTTTGGAGATCATGCTTTCCTGACAAAGTCATGAACTTTCTTTGTAGTTGTCACATTGCATAAGTTTATGTATTGATGTAACAAGATCTTGTCTCTTTCAAAAGTGATTTTTATATTATGTGGTGCAAGTGTCACGTATCTATAATGTTATTCCAATGTCTTGCTCACAGGGTCACTTTTATCACTTGAGCCATCTACCAGAAATATATGTTACAAAATTGGTTTTGATGTGGCTAAAGAGACACCACTCCCTAGAGAAGCAATGTTATATGCCAGCTTTCACTAGATTATAATTTAATGTTTTCTTCTATATCAGTTGACCAAAGGAGTGTCTGTAGAGTGTAGCATACTTTTGTTGCTGTCATTTCCCCCAAAATTTTAGATGAGTTATATTGTTCTGTCTCCAGACCTCACACACTGCTGTATCTGTCTTATTAAGACATAACCACATTCTTCATTTACTGTTGACTGTACTGTAACAAAACAGTATATGTACAGCTCTCTGCACTAAAACAAAGCTTTATATGCAACTGTGTTTAAATATGTAATACAGTTGAATGATTCCTGTTTTGTTTCCAGAAAGTCGATCTCTACAGTTTGGGTATAATTTTCTTTGAGATGTGTTATCATCCACTTTTAACAGGCATGGAGAGAGTGAACATTTTAGTAAATCTTCGGAACAATGAAATTATTTTCCCCTCTGATTTTACAGAAGATGAAAGACTGCAACAAGTTTATATTATTAGGTATGTACTGTGACCTCTGAATGCATTTGATATTTTGTCCTGTAAAAAAAAAATTATATTAATTTCACACTGTAGTTTATTTCTTTTAATAGGGTTTCATATACAGTGTAACTGCTATAGAATGAGATAAAAATTCAGAAAAATGATCATGTTAATGGGTGTTTGTAATATGCAAAAATGGTAGAAGTACATGATGATTTTGTATTTTTCCGAGTGTGTTTTTTATATTTGTTAACCATAATGTGAGATTGTGATGCTTTATTAGTGAATTCCAAGTAAATTATTCTTAATCTGTATTTTTCTTTGTGTTTTTGTTATATTTGTGACTGTAATATTAGCCTATCATGTTTTAATGGTGATCCAAGTTAATCTCATTTAAATAACATCCATCTTTCAAGTGCATAATAGGTGACAAGTTTAGTTCATATATTTTGAATGTAAATAAAAATTTGGGTATAAAAAAATTAAAAAAAATTAATGTTATATGATCTATACCTTTCAACATTTCTTACAGCTACCTGATTGGGCTGATTACCCATTGAATACATTGTGTTGCAAACTAAGTATTCAAGTGAAATTAAATATATATTTATATGTTGCAAGATGAAATGTTGAATAATTCATAAAATATAACAGTTGCATCAGTATTGTCGTACACACGACTGAGTGACATACTCGTTGTCCTAGAATGATTATTCTTGTTCCAGTTGGTTACAAGTGTTATGCAAATTATTGTATTATTTATATATCTCCAGCTTGCACTAAATTCAGCTCTAGAGAAGTTTGTTTTCCCAATTTAAATAGTAGGCTGAAGTGCCAAAAGATTCAGAATTTTAATTAAATAATTGATGTATTTAGTAATTAGGTTATGAAGTTGTGGACTAGATTGAACTGGCTCATTATAGGGTGCAGTGGTAAGCTTCTGTGAAAATATAATTAACTTTTGAGTCTGACAAGCAGGAAATTTCTTAACTAGGTTAGTGACTATCAGTTCATTGATGTGTATGTGGAATCATTAAATTTCTGGCTTCACTGTAACTCTCAAATTGTTATGTAGGTGGCTGTTAAATCATGACCCAAGTCAACGTCCAACATCTCTTGAGTTATTGCAGTCAGATTATGTCCCACCGCCTGAGCTAGAAGAAGCAGAGCTGCAGGAAATGGTTCGTCACACGTTGTCCAATCCACAGAGCAAATCATACAAATATCTTGTAGGCTCTTGCTTTAAACAGGTAGGTGGAAGCTGTTAGCAGTCATAGGTCTGTCTGTATGTCTGTTGGAATATGTGCACAGTGTACATTGAAAACAAAAACTTGCAATCTGTCTATAATAAATAACCAAACAGCAGTGCACTGTATTGTGTTTCTTCTGTTTGTGTGACAGGAGGTAACGCGAGCAGAAGACATAACATATGACATGAATGTTGGCAAGAATGCTTCATTACCTATGCTACTGATGCTGCAAGAACTGGCAAAAGAAAGAATTGCACTAGTGTTCCAGAAGCATGGTGCCACCTGTTTGTCAACTCCTCTCCTCATGCCACAGAATGTGTTATATGACAATACAGATTCCTGTGTGCGCCTCATGTCTCACTCTGGTGGCATCGTCACCATCCCACATGATCTCCGCGTTCCATTTGCACGCTATGTGGCCCGGAATGGGATTACATGTCTCAAGAGATACACAATTGATAAAGTGTACAGGGAAAAAAGAGTATTTGGTTTTCATCCAAGAGAGCTGTATGAATGTGCATTTGATATTGTCACTCCAATCACAGGTATGTGCAGGGTCTGCCATTGACATTTTCTATGATTCATGTTGATTTTTTCCCCCATCTACATGTATGTCCCCAAAGTTCCTTACCTATGCTTTCTTAGTGGCAGCTGTTTACAGCCTTATTCATTTAATTGCTCCAGCAACATCAGGACAACTAACATGTAATCTAAGAATCTAGTTTTCTCTCATGTTGTTTTCCTTTGTCTTTATTTATAGTTTATTTAATTATGATTTCAGTATCTAGACTTTTTATGTCAGATGAGAGGATGACAGCGAGTAATGAAGTGGAAAGGATGCAGAAGGAAATGGTCATGGCTTAATTTAAGGTACTCTCCTGGCCTTTGCCTGGGGGGACTGAGGAAACCATGAAAAACCTTAAACAGGATAGCTGGTTTTGGGCCGAGATTTGAATCTAGACCTCACAAATGTTAAGCAGGAGATCTAACCACTTAACTTCAATGTTTGGATTCTCTTTGTCTTCATTTTCCCAGTCAAACTTGTTATGAATCTCATATCTGAATTTTGTTGTCTAATAACTTTATGTTACTATTGTTATGACTTTGTCTTCTGTATGTTATGTAACCTTCTTAATTTACTTTGGTGATTGTCAGTAAGTACAGTGTTCCATGTTTGTACTGCATTACTGTATGTTCCTTTTGTTGCAGGAACTCTGATGGCAGAAGCAGAATTACTTTCTGTAGCTTGGGAAGTTGTGAATGAGTTCCCTAGTCTTCGAGACAAGACCTGCCTGATTCGTTTAAATCATGCGTCTCTCTTGAAAGCAATTTTGATACATTGTGGGATAGAGGAAGAGAAGTACCATGACATTTACATGATCCTTAGTGAAGCTAGGGTGAGGCTTGTGAAAACAAGAGATATTAAACTAACAGTCACTATATATGAGATTTTTGTAAAATTGGTCAAGTATGTAGATACACAGAAGTCATCTTAACAACCAAAAATAGGATGGTCATTCTTGCACTTTTAACTCTGTGTTGGCATTCAAACAGCCTGCATTTTGCATACATCAGCTACTTAATTTTACAATGATTCCAATTTCCTGATGTCTGCAGATATTGATGTTTATTTTATTTCAAATCTAAAACTTCTTGATGATGGTGAAGAGTCATTTGAATAAAAATTTCCTTGGATATTATCCATCGTCTAGTAAAATATAAAATATAAAACATAAAACGACGTTTTTTTATTCAAATGTTTATTTTATTTATTGAATAAATCATAATTTGTGGGATCCACAAGGAACTTTCTTAAAAGTTCTGAGATCAACATTCTTGTGCTTCTTTTGGTGACAAATTCTCAAGGCAGGGTTATTCTAAATTTATCACGCATCTATCTCCTTGTTGTCGAGTCTTGCTTCACAAGTCACTTGATATTCTGGTACAAAGGGTTAACAGGCTACTACTTCTGCTGTGTTTCCAGGATGAGAAATACTCTAAGTTTCAAGTACAGACTCATTTGATCAGTCTTTGTTTAAATGACCAAGCAATGGTTACATTGTTTAGTCTTATTGAGACAGAGAGTCCGATCTCCAAAGTAGCCAGTGCTTTCCGTGTTATTACCAAGAGGAAGGGTGAGGCAGCATCATTAGCCAAGCAAGGCTTCCATGAGTTAGAAACAATTATTATGAATGCAGAAGCCCTAGGAGTGAAGGTAATTTGATAATTTTGTTTGTTTGTAGTATGAAATGTCATAAGGTATCAGCTTATACTTATTTTACAGGTTTAATCTGAGAAGAGTGTGCTGTTATGATTGCGGATATCACCAAACTGGCACATTTGTTCCTTCTCTTCTTATTTGTTATAAAGGCATTCCCTACTTTTGTGACATTTGTTTTCTAGTAGACACAATATTATAGGTGATTGGTACATTTCTGAGTATGGGCTATAAACTAAATTTTGCTCACTCTAAAAATGAAAATATTGGTTTTAATCATTTACCTCTGAACCACATACAACTGATATAATGCTGGAAGGAGAAGATGTAAATTTTTAATTATTCTAAAGGCTGTAACAGTTGTTGAAGTTGTCATATGCATTTCTTATAAATGTTTAAAAATTTGTAGCTGGAATACTGACACACATTTTATTTGTGTTTTTGAATTTTTTTGATTAATTCATTGATGGGATTATGTAAACAGTGTAAATCATTCCTTCATATATCAGAGCCTGATCATAAACTGTATGGTAATTTTATTGTATTTTTAATATGCTGTATTCTTCTCTGAAATTTGTCACATTTCCATCTCCTGACTCCTGTGTTGCAGTGTCCTATTGTGGTTGCCCCAGGGCTTGTATATAATGTGCAGCAATACTCTGGTATGATGTGTCAGTTTGTATGCGAATTGAAAAAGAAACGAAGAAGAGGTGGGTTGGATGTTATTGCAGCTGGTGGGACATACGATAAAATGCTGGCTGACTTCCGGTAAGTTCTGTTAACAGTATGTGGAACAAGTGTAATGTTGCTATGCTTCAATAACTCACATTTTTATCCTATTCTCCGAGAATTTTCCTGAACCACCACAATTTCTGGATGATTGAATGCTGGAATAAAGGTTTCCCAACTGTATACAATATCTCGAAGAAAATTAAAATTTTTCCCCAGCTTTTGGAATTTGGTGATGCCACACCTAATGCAGTGGAATGTAATAAAGTTCATGATTCCTTGTTGGGCTTTATATAGTGTCTAGTGTTAAGTAACAGGGAATCTTAATGGTGTATCAAGTGTTTAAAAACTGATCACGGAAGTTCAAGGATTCATGTCATTTGTGGATATTGTTGATACTGGGAAGAAGTGCATATTAATGTCCTATACTCTGCTTGCAGTAGGACACTAGACATGACTAGTGTGGCTTCAAAGGAGGTAAGTCAGGCTGCAGCTGGGATCAGCATCTCACTTGACAAGATAGTGTCTGCGTTACAAGATGAGAATAATGTACCAGCTGTGGATGTCGTGGTCTGTTCCGTTGGTAATCGGTCCATGGTGAAGGAGAAGGCAGCTGTAATCCGAGAGCTGTGGGCAGCTGGCATAAAGAGTTCTCTCATTGACAGTCTCCAGGTATGTTGTGATTTAAGGTCAGTTAACCTTTTCACTGCTGACATTGTGTTGTTGCAGATGCTTTTAGTTATGGTCAGTTCTGTATTCCTAGACTGTGCAGGCCTTGGCACTGACATGGACTCAGTGATTATATACTACTGCAGCTGATGATGATGATGGAGTAGGGGGAATAAGTTGCATAATGCAGACTGCAATTAGAACTCAAGTTGTACCTTTGTTGGGTGGGGGAAGGGAGAGACATGAAGTGGATTCAGCCACCCTTGAACTTAAGATAGAATGATGCATTCAGTTACACAGTTGTACTACTGGAATTTTTGATTTCTTATTATTCTTTACTTGTTTCTAATTAGGCAGTGTGTTCTATTCTAATTGAGCTTCAAAATCAAAATTTTGTTATTGGGATTAGTAGGTCTTCACCACAGTTTGTAGCCCATGTTGTAAAGTAGTTTTATTCTTCCAGCCACAACAACGACAACAGTAATAGTAAGAATACCAATCAGCAGCATTTGGAAAGAAAAAGCAGCTGTCCAGTGTCAGTACTAACATATCTGTTTTGATATATTTACCAGATATCTTGTCTGAAATTTGTTAATTGTTTTACCCAGTTACTCCAGGCAAACGAAAGGATAGTAACTTTAAATCAACACAATCACTTCCTCTATTCCAATTTACCTTACTAGTCTCATTCCGTGCTAAACAACCATTCCACTTGTTACAGCATAGCTCAAATGAATCTGTTTTTGGAGCTTCTAGTCGATAAAAGATGCATCCAACACTCCAGAGGGTTAGGCTGAGTGTTCCCACCTCTGTACAAATCAATAACTTGTTTCAGAAACTGTCTTTCTGAGTTAATCTTAACAGGTTTTTGATCGTTTTATGTGCAGAGTTTGGAAGAAATCAAGGACTACTGCCAAGAAAATTTAGTGCCTCACATAGTTATGCTGAAGGACATAGAGACAGGGACACTTCGGGTTTGTAGTTGGGAAAAGGAAAGGTTAGTATTGACATAAAGAAACCTGCAAAATATTTGCACTGAAATATTTTATCTTTTATTTTAATAGCATTTATCTTTCTATACAGATTTTAGTTGTTTTTTCATACATGATATTTCATAATCCGTAGAAGTATGTAGTGTATCTAAAATGACACCAGAGTGAACATGCAACAAAGTTGTGAGCAAAGTCTGGCTAGGTGTATGAGATGAACCTGGACACATGTAAAAGTTGATATGGGATTGCCTGGCAGCAGAAATGTGGGAAAGTATGAAAATGTTTTCATCATGGATTCTGTTGTAAAGACTCTTCTCTTTTAGGCTCATTATCATTAAGCATCCTTGTAGCAAGATTTTCAGCCCATTGCTTAGTGGCATATGTATAATTTTTTCTTCTTGCTGGACTTTTGGTTATAACTAACATTAGAAGATGAGGAAAAGAATGTGACTGTCAAGAAGTTAAGATGAAAATCAGGAACATGAAAACCTCCTAAACTTAAAGTAATTTCTTTGTACAGTTTAATACTGGAATTTTCTCCATACCAGATGAAACATTATGCTGCCATTAGGCAGGTTCAAATAAAGAAATGCATCATGTGAAGATGAGGTGTGCAGTAACTTAAGAAGGACTTTGTAAGATCCGAGGTTCTTACACCATTGAAGGTTCTGATGTTGGTCTTCTGGGCTGGACTTGTTGGTAGATACCAATGTTTTAGAAGCATTGTGTTTCTCCAAACTTCTGATACCTACCTCCAAGGCCATATGGTGTTACGACCCAGCAGACTAACATCGAACTGTGATGAAGGACTTTCTGTAAAGGATAGTTTTTCTTTTGTCTAAGAGCACAAGACATTTGCATAACAGTCATAAAAGACTGCAGTTGTTTTTTTGTGTTTTTCAGCACTGATGTTTGAGATTTGTGAGATGTTCTTGTTTTAGAATGGGGAAAAGAAGGGTTTCTACAAGGGTGGACTGTCAAGACAGCTAAAAAATTGGAATAAAAGCTGCAGAATCAGAGTGGTGGAAAGGAAATTGTATGTTTATGTGACAGAGAAAGAAACAGCTGAGAAGTGTGTTAGCTAGTATTATTGTGTAGCATCAAGAATGTATTAGAGAAAATAATTTGCATAATGTTA
>NW_019060661.1:236735-248265 GCF_000696155.1 Zootermopsis nevadensis | reverse complement strand
GAGGATACTGCCGTTTGTAAAATCGAGCCGAATAGGAGGCTTTCAGCCGACGGGGTCTTCTTGTAAGGATTATTTAACTTGCCGTAGCACCTTCAGACGTAAAAAAACAAAAACAAGAGTACGCTGTGTGACCGTCAAAGTATCTCTGAGTTTCCAACACTTAAATCAGTCGTACTGATGCACATCTTAAATAAACCGCAAGACAGAAACAACAAATGCCACCCAAAAGGTCGATTAATAGTGAAGTTGCTTCGTCTCAACGTTATGTTCGACCTCTGAGTCCGTGCCGAGAGAATCAAGCTCAGATATTTTTGACATCGTATTAAAGATGTCAGCTCTTGAAAGCAGCCCTTTTAAGGGTCAACATGCTAATTCATATTTTGAATAGGTAACTCATATACTTAACGAAATATAAATGTTCCTAATGTACATATTTTTTGCAGTCAGATTTGGGAACGGGAACCTCTAAATCAGGAAGTCAGTGAACAACGAATCACCGACAAATAAAATGATACGTTCAGAAATTTGGTGTGGACGTTGAACCATAGGTGACTAATCGAAGATCACAATTATTACCATCCAACAATCGGTAATATTAACGTGACAGATACTCGAATTTTTTTTAGATGGAATTATTATAACGCCGTGGTACACGATCCTTTGCGCATTTTCAATTAAGAGAACCGACGACTGCTCATACCTGGTGAAGGCAAACACAGAGTCACTGAGCACCCTCATCTCCAGGTCCCCGTACATGATGGATAGGTCTCTTCGCGCTCGTACGAGAGCTTTATAAATGTTTAAGTGATCTGGCTTCTGCGACGTCTTGATGTCAGCGTGGAGTTGTGACCACGTCTCGTCTGTATCAGACAAAACCGTAATATGTTATTGCATAACACGTCTGGGGCTTTTACACTGTCCAAGTAAATGAAAATACGAGGACGATGTGACTTTTACAGTACATTGACATGGGCGAATTTTAGCAACTTCTACATTAGTGTTATGAAGACGCAACATTGGTTATCTAAACATTAACTGTGTACATAGGCGTGTAAGAATACTAACCCACGGTCATTTGTGCCTACCTGAATTTTGATCGAGGCTGTCCTTGTAATTAGCGCTCACTCCACTCGCGTCCCACGGCACGGGTGTGTTCTCCATTCCAAGTTCCTCGCCGTGGTAGGTGACGGCCGTTCCGGGTAGCATCAGCAAAATCATGTTGAGACAGTCGACTAGGTCACCTCCGAGCCCCGATGCCTCTTGACCGTGGTCGTGGTTCCCCAGCTGCAGGCAATATTTAGATATTCGGTTCCTACCTCCTGGGAAATTCCCAGCACATCCGTTAAAACCAGGGCTGAAATTGGCTTTACTGAAGAAGGTAGATGGCCCAGATCGCAATGATCGATATACAGATATAAAGAAAATTATAAATGTATCATTGGGAATAATAGTCGCTTCGTTAAAGACGTTTCTCTGGAGCTGAATAGGCTGAATAAACGGCCTATACCCAGATCTGTGTCCGTTTCCAGCCCTGGTTAACAGAAATCTGTTAATGTTTACCCAAATCGCTTTTTTTTTCTTACAAACGATATGAAAGCCATGGCTAGGTCTACTTCCTTTGAGCGAACTGCTGAGTCATTTAATATTAAACCAGGTGTAGAGCAACGTAATATGCTACTGTAATTTAATTCTTACCGCGAAATATCTCCCTGGTCCCGAAAGAATAAGAATAAGAGTCATGAAAGTATTCATCCTCACAGTAGTAAACTGTGTTTATTTTAACGGACGTACATATGTAGTTTAATTTATAATCTAATAATTTCGAAGTTTTGACTACACAGGTATTTCGAATCTTGTGATGTATGCCCCAATTTGAGGGCCAAATGTTACCGGACAAGTTGTTCTGGCGGAAATGCTTTATATTTGTATTTGGGAGGGCTGACTTCGAATCTCAACTGTGCTACTGATTGGGGTTTCTCGTCCTTTTCATCAGGAGAATACAGGGATGATAAAAACGACGCTTATTTCCAAATTAGCATCTGTTAACTATTTATAATGATCTCAGAATATTCAGCCTGAGAAGCCTGGATTGCATATATGCTGGAACTTACAACCCAGTTTGTCCACTTTGTCTCTGGTAGGTTGCTCATCCACAGTTCTATTGTGTTCTTAATGTCATGAGCTGAAGAATCTCTTTGGATGTTAGTCATAAGATAAAAATTGAAGGGAAAGTCTGCCTGTGGACGCTGTTGATCACCATAATATTCCACAGTCTTTTCGACTGAATCGTATATTTCAGCCATTATGAGTCTGAAAAAAGAACGTAAGATTTTATTTCACAAGCTTTTCTACAGACAGGGCCCATAGAATCGCGTGCCATAAAGTGATGCAAATAAAGACAGTTTCTTTGAAATGCCATAGCAATTTATTAAGAATGCTACTAAATTGCAAACAGATTCATGTTTATTCAATCATTTTTTTAACAAAATCAGTCATCAGTGATATATCTGGCAATGATTTTTCTTGAATGTTTATAATACTAGGTTTAAGTCATGTTTTTTCTATTCATATGGACCGTTCCAAGTGTTCCAGTAGGAAGCGTCGTAGTACTTGATTTGACGTTCTTCATTAAACTGTACAGTTGCTCACAGCGATAGGTAATCCAGATACCGACGACATTAAGAAAACTTGTTTTCTGATATTAGATGCTGTTATATACCACATAGGATGATAACGATATTACATAATATTTACGCGGGCCGCACAAAACTCATCGGCGGGCCACGGGTTAATAACCCATGACTTAGTGGTTTTTGCATCATTTGTTTTCATTGTGATGTGAGGAATGTTGGAGGCTGATAGCTGGCCACGATGTCTCATTTACCAAAAGTAGACGGAGTCTGCTTTTCGTATAAGTTTCTTACTAATGTCAGAGTTCTGTATTCGCCTCTGTTTGTCTCCGAATTAAAGTATAGACAACGGTAATATCGACACTTTCATAAAATCCGGAATTAACTCTTTACTATTGGTTGCCGCCCGATCTCGGTATTGCCATCAAAGATGCTAACGGCTTTCAAGCGAACTTGTGAGATGAGAATAACGCTCCCGTTTAGTGGACGATCGTGAAGTTTTATGTGGTTATGCTGCACATGATTATAAGCTAATTGTGTTTTTGTTAAAGTAAAAAATGAGAATATGTCGGCAGCGCGAAATATTCTGATGTGAGAACAGACTGATCATAATAATCTGATACGTGAACGTCGTATGGTGCAGTAATCTACACTTCTAAGCACGTCTATTAATATGAGATTTGAGTTTCTCGTGAAGGTGAAATCGTCAATGTTGATCTTCTGGTTAGCGACGCCATGTGGACTTGTAGGTGGAGGTAGTAACCTCTGTTCGTCGCAAACATTGATCTGTACCTGTAAGTACAAACGGCGGTACAGCCCAGAACATCATCATTGACACGTGTACTACACGAGGTCTATTAGAACCAACATGGCTTAAACCTTCGGGTGAGTAAAATGCACCACACATAAAAGATTTACCTGCGTACTTTGTCGGTTCGTTCCGAGTAAGCATCCAAAGTGCTCCTGAACTCGGCCATGACACTGAACACTTCGGGGAGGTTGTGCGTGTGCACGTGCTCGAGTCCGCGATAGTCCCCCTGCCGGACAGCGGTCAAATTGACAGGTGGCTCGTCCCGTAGCTCCTCGTCCTCGAACAGGTGCGGCATGGCGTCTACCCGGAACCCGTCCAGCCCCAGCTCCAGCCAGAATCTCATCACGTCCTGAGGAGCAATGGACGATACTTGGTCACCTGATAACGGCTAATAGGAAACATGCCCCAGTGCAGCCTATTTTACTGTACTTTGTCTTTAGAAAAACAAACTAAAATTCAAAATTTTTATTAACATGTCTACAAAACGTTTCTGCCCCTTAAGACGATGTTGAGCGCAACTCACCAGCATTTCCTCTTTGACCTCAGGGTTACGGAAATTGAGGTCAGGCTGCTCCTTGGCGAACTGGTGCAGGTAGAATTCTTTTCTATCTTCGTTCCATTCCCAAGCTGATCCTCCGAGCACACTCAACTGCAAGACATAAATCAGCATCTGAAATAAGTACAGCACTCGTTGCTCGGTGTGTTAGAAACGGATTTCGCAGTGTTCGTATTTAGCGTCACAAGGCTAGTTTAACGGCGAACACCATAAATGTGCTGTAGAAATAAAAATCAGCTGTAAGATTTCAAGTTCTCATGGCGGCGAGTATGAAGATGGCAGCCTTCTGGGATACTGCGCCGTGTAGTCTCGGATAAGTCAACCGACGTATTAGAGGCCTGTGCTCCCTCAATAATCAGAACAATATCTCTGAAACGTCGGTCAACGTCTACGAGATTGCCCGGCGCAATTTCCCGGCAGGCTCTCATCTTAACAAATCGGAAGGTTTTTGTAGGATAAATAGACCTAGCGGCTACTTAACTGTTGGCTTGTCGTTATTTTGTCGTTTTACTCACCCAGTTGTTGGGAGGAGTCGGTTTGCCATCTTCATATCCTTTCGCAGGAGCCCACACGTAGTAGTGTGTATAAGGATCCTCCTTATAGACCGACTTCTGGAACCACACATGCCGATCGCTGGAGTGGTTCGGTATCAGGTCCATCACTAACTTCAGACCTGAGAAGTTACAGACGCAGTTTTCATTTAGGATAAAATGTTGTCCACCTATAATAACATTCTGTAGAAATCGGCCCAAGAAGAAGAAAACGGCATTTTTGCCATATTGATATAGTATAAGTAACACAGAAGACTCCATAGTAACTTCGGGTCGCAGTGGAAACCCCAAGTCGTGTCATGTACACATTATGATGAGAAACGTAGTATTTCAATGACAGTTACAAGCATAACTTTGCATACCTCTATTTTTCATCGCCTGCACCAAATCTTTGAAGTCTTGCAGAGTGCCGAAGCTCTCATCAACATCTTTGAAGTCTTCGATATCGTAGCCGAAGTCCTTCATGGGAGACTTGTATATCGGAGACAGCCATATCGTCTTGGCTCCAAGTTCCACGATGTAATCCAACTTAGATTCAATGCCTGTTGCAAAGAAAGACGGGCATGAAAATTCAAGGGCCAAACCCATAGAGCAAAGTCCTTCTTCAGAACTTAACAGTCACTCAGCTAGTAAAAGGAAAGCCTTTTATGGAACGCGAAAGTTCATTATCGATTCGATAAGAACCCAAATATCCAAAGATAATTGAGTACTGACATCCTCTTCCCTTAAGAGCCCCAACCATCTACGTAAGTTTCTCTCACGTTCTTTTTCAGGTTTTCAAACTAAAATTTTGTATTCTTTTCTCGTTTTTCTCATGCCTCTTTTATCTCATCGTCCTTGGTTTGATAACCCTAAAATTTTCTAATATGTTGGTGAGGTTCTTACGACTGCGAGTATGAAGATGACTGTTTTCTGGCATGTTGCACAGCGTAGCCTCGGAAAAGTAACCGACGTTTCGGAGGTGCTTGCTGCCTCCATAATCACGGAAATGAGTAGTGGTAGGCAGCAAGCACTTCTGAAACGTCGATAAACTTTTACCAGTACACGGCGCAACATCCATTAAACAGGGAATTACTTGCCCAGCTGAGAAACAGTGAACTTTTAAGGAAATACCCTGCGTTATTGTGTTATTTGTGGGTTAATCATTTCTTTATCACCGGTCTCATGCTAGTATCACACGTCGTCTTGGATCACTGAGTGGCGTCGGACAGTGCAGAATCCACGATTTTTCTGATGTAATAAATGTCACATTTAAGTTATGCTGTTTCGGAATTGTTGTTTATCGTCAACGCGTCAGTAGCCCATTGGCCTACAGTGCGACGCAGCGACAGTCGTCTGTCTACGTATTAAGCGTTGGTCACGCTCTGTATATTCTGTGCAAACAAAAGGACGTTTCCTCGGCGAAAAATAAACCCGGGAAACCCTCGCAGTAGGCAACGAGCAGGAACTTGCATGCATGAAAACTCGGATCGGCAAAACATTCAAGAATAAATAAAATGGTGGCAATAAGGATCGAGAATTGTGGAGAATTTAGGGATTTATAGAGACACGTTGCAAGACGGAATTCACGAGAAGATTTATTACTCTACTTTTCTTTAAAATTTTACAATTGTAGGCCTGTTAATCTTCTAGAGGATAATATAAAAGATAAATTTATTTTGGTACAAATTAGTGGCCTATTTTCATGCACAATTCTTACCTGGAAGTTGTCAGACATAACCTGAACATTTCACACTATTGGCGTGTTCATGACGTAGCACTTAAAAGTTAAATATAGTCAATGAATTTCGTGATTTATGAGTATCTGCAAGAGGCATTGGGGTAGGGCCGAGCGCCCACGTTAACAGTGATAATCAGGTTAACATTTTGAAAGACGAGAAAAATAAGAATTGTTTTGTTAGACTTTTTGTTGGGCGTGGCCCGTTATAAGACCTAACAGGGGATGAGATGATATCAGTAAGATGGATCTTTGGTTTCCGAAATATATTTTGAGGATGGGCGGCGGATGGAGCTGGCTCAGGGTCATGTCCGGTGACGGACTATGACATGAGCGGTGTTGAACCTGAGACTTAACAGCAATCATTGCTGTAGGGGTTAGTAGAACGGCCGCCCAGGGTCTTGCGTATCGACGTCACAAAACACGCAGTGCTATTTCTGCATTGGCCTAGCTCGAGCGTAGCAACGTAGTATATATAGCTTTATTAGTTATTTGAATTTAAAATAATGTTCAAGTGAAATCTCTACTGTCTGTTTCCATAATTGTTTATTATTTATACATCTTAATTATAAAGTGAAGTTGATGAAATACTCGGGCAACAAGCCGCGTCAGGTAGCTGAATGGTGAATTAACAATTTCTCCCGCCAACGTTTCGATAGCCATCTCTGCTCTCATCCTCAGGGCAGCTGCGAAACGAGTTCCCATCGGCGACCGCGCTACTTAGGATCAGTTTCGTTCCGCTGCTGCCCTGAGGATGACAGAAGAGATGGCTCTCGAAACGTTGGCGGAATAAATGGTTCATTCACCATTCAGGCACCTGACACGGCTTGTGCTCGATAGTTTTTCATCAACATCTTAATCACCTTAAGATCTGGAAAGCTACGTTCGCTGATTGGCACTGTGAAACTAAGACGTAATATTGTTACCTAAAAAATAACTGAAATATTAAGGGTACTCATAAGTTGGTTTGCTACGGGTCCGCATCCCCCCTGAGGGCAACCTTGGCATCATTACCAGTCGATGCTGATGCCCACCATGACCTGAACTCTAGTATTCTGATACCAGATTCTTGCCGTGACGAATAGCAATGTCGTCACGTCAGACTGACGGCAAAGTATCACTGCATGTCCTGGGTCACGCGGTGGCTGTCACGGATGATCATATAACACTAATATTGAAACACATTTCGCTTACATAAGTACTAGAGTCTGCATGATACAGCAAAAATTGATGCTGCAGATTTGTGTAGATTTATCCTCCGTCCTCTCCGAATGGTTTCTCGATTTTTTAATTACCGACATGTGTTTTCGTTCACAACATTTGTTGTTCGGTGTTGTTTTTGTGTTCATATCCGCTTTAATCGGAGCCCAAATGTTCATTACCGTGTTCAATTAATCTAGTTCATACCCTCCCACTTCATTTATCCTCCAATCTTCATCTTCAGACTGGTCACTTTCCTTCCATCAGATTGTATCAGATCGTGTCGGGATCAGATGATTTGCACGGGTCACCTTGTATGAAATCTAGGCGGCTTAGATGGACAAGGGGGAAACATGAAATGAATAAACAATTTTGGTGGCACATGTCTTGTAAAACGACAACTTAGAAGAACGAGAAAGAGATAGGGGGATAATGTGAAGTTGAATAGTGGGGAAATTGGTTGTGACGAGGTTCAGTACGTAACTGGATCAGGATTGTATCGATTTGCCTGTTTTGATTTTAGTGACGCTGTAGTTTTGGGTTTTGCCACGAGAGAGAAAGAAATTTGGCACGGACAAAGTTGCTGCATGAAGAATTTTTTGGCATGTTAACAGTCAGAAAGATGGCGACAATGCGAAACTTTCAAGTCATCTTTAAGGTAGAATGATTCAGTATGAAGGGATGTTACGGAAAACAGACGACTGAGGTGACTCATTGGGAATTAATAATTATTGCTGTTATCTGTGCATATTTGCGTGAATTTCTAAGGAAAGCAGACGTCATAAGTTCTTCCTGTAAATAAATCTTGAGACTTGGCTGGAGCGATGGCAGAGTTCAGTGCCAGTACATGAAACCTTTCCAAGTATTGCGTAATACTAGTGTGGGGGAACACGCAGCTGATTAAAACTGACCTCGCGCTCCAGTGGGTGAGAAAAAAAAACATTAATTATACAAAGATGTGTCAAGTTAAAGGATTCATTTCGAACTTCCTATAGATAAGTTTCTGGTATCACGTCCATATGGCCAAAACGATAACTCTGAACCGATTGATAGATTTTTAAGACAGTCGGCATAAATATCATACCACTAGCGGCTTTACACCTTTTTCACGTCCATTTCCTGCAATAAATGCTGTGTAAATGGAAGCCGTGCGAACTTACGAGGTGGGAGCGGTAATTAAGTTCGTATACTGAAATCTGTTTTTGTAACATTAAAAAGTACGAAATGTGAAGTATGTTTGTAAAATAAAAACAACAGCACAGAGGCACCGCGAAATCTATATTTATTTTTAAGTTTGATAGCGATACTTCGTGAATCGTTGAAGCTTTGTTTGTGGGATTTTGTGTGAGGATAGAAAAATGTATCAAGCATTTTAAACGTTAAACATTTACGGACAAGGTGACAGTGTAAATTTCAGGTTATACCTATGTGTTAGTTTCGTTGTAATTAGAAACTAGTATGCAGAAATGACGATAATTTATAATTCTTCATCGCCTCGCGATGTCGATTGATGCATTTGAAGGAAAGAAGGAATATGTATCCTTCCCATAACTCCTTATTCACTGTTGTCAATACTCAGCAGCAAAATAAAAAGATTTAAAGTAATAACAATGTTTCGGTTGTATTGCCAAATAACCAACGCATCTGAAGTGTATAAAATTTCCAGAAGGTATTTTGAGGAGAATGTTTGTAATATTTTGGGCACATACGATAATTACGGAACCAAATGTATTACAGATGTTCTCAATTTGAAAGTATTTGTGAAGTAATTATTCAGTGAAATTTATAGAGATTAAATAAGCTGGAGGTTTGGAAGATTGATCCGCGATACTGGTATAACAGTTGTTAGATGATGACCGTCATGACAGATTTTCTACTTTTGCTACATAAGGGGATAAACGATCAAATGACATTTCTAGTGAAGTACCTGACCAGAAAAGTGACATGAGTTAGTCATGTTATTACTGTCGCAGTGTTCGAAGACTGTTTCCCAACCGGATGTCTGCAAGTTGTTCCAAAGGTTTGAGTAGATACGAAAAACGTTGAGGAACACTGCCCTAAGATTTTCCAATCTTAGGCTACAGTCGGACTGACTCCGTGTACTGATAAAACTGTCGCGACCATGCGGTTTGCTTAGCGAAGGACATAAATTAACGTCATGCATAGCTGGCGACAGTTCGTGAAGGGGAAAATTGCTGCTCTAAGAGAGTGAAAGCAAGAGCGGAGGAACTTTGAAAGGGCAAGAGTACACATTATCACAGTGGCATGGTCATATATAGCTCTGATAAAGGAAGCAAGAAACCATACATTTTTTGAGAAAAATATGTCTGAATGAAGGACGGTAGAGTTTTGATTACTCGAACTTCGGCTATCCGACATTTAGTTTTTTTCTTAAGTGCCGTATCGGAACGCTTCGGTTTATCAACAGTCAACGCAGCGTGTAATGAAATGAATAATACTCCCCGATCATGCACCTTACACATTTTATGTATAAAGTATACCCTCGTCTTATGTATTATCCGACTTTATTACCGTGTTCACAAGAATATACCGGGTCTTATTCTGAGCCAGATGAATCCAGTGCACACATGCACACCCTAGCTCATTAAAATAATATTCTACAACATCCTCCCATGTACGCCTAGGTCGTCCAAGTGGTTTCTTCCTTTCAGGTTTCCCAACAAAACTTTTGTGTGGGTACTGAAAGCCACGATCGTGTCATTACCCTTGATTTTGTAGTCACACCGTAATGATATTTGGTGAATTACGTAACTTTATCTTGGGTGACGATTGTAAATCGCAACAACGCTACGTGCAGCGGGACAGGGCAAGGCAGGTTATCTAGACCATTTCTCTACGACTCATCGTGGTACAAGACGCTGCTCAGGGCCTGCAATCTTGTAACGGGACTTCAATCACACGTCTGTCGGAGACGGCTGCCATTAGTATTGTCCTCGTTAATGGCAGTGTTTCTGTGCAGAGTTTTTCTGAATTAATATTTTATATAATGTAAAAATGTAACAGTAAGAATGCCAATGTAAGAGGACAGTCTCACGATTCGCAAGCATGTTGTTATGTTGGGGTTCTTCTGGTAAACAGCGTCAATGGTCTCTTTGTATTGCATGCTGTGTCTACACAAAGGAATATAATCTCCATGGCATAGCCAGCCTACATTTTCCGCTCATGCTGTACCCGGTCCAGAGTGACGTCACCGTATGCTCCGTGTCCCTAGACACTGACCACACACACCGAGATGCTACAGTGTCGCTAAAGTCATTGTTTTATGTTTGGAAGGTACTTGATTCGAGCCTCAGACGGATGATTGTCTACTCGAAAATTTGACGGCGTCCGTCTCCCTTGCCACATATTTTAACTTCTGAATCGTTTGTCTGATTTTTGGTTTTATACCAGATATACCAAATATTTATTTCTTCTTCTACCGTAATTGAAAACAAATACACATCGCGTTCACAAAAGAATTACTGGTAAGACTTTAGGGCCTATGAAAAGAAAACAAGGGATAGGGCAAAGGAGCTCGCGAGGTACTTTAATGAACTAAACAGGCTTTAAGCGGGAGAACACGAGAAATTCAGTCAAGTATGTAGGATTTGAGGTATTGACGGCGATGAGTCCGAAGATGACTGTCTTCTGGGTTGTAGCGCCGTGCAGTCTAGAAGAAGTTTGCTCATCTCCTTGATGTTGGAGGTATCAAGGGCTCTCAAACGCTGGCAAGATTCTAGTAGACTACATTGTGCTACAACCCAGAAGACAGCCATCTTGAGAGAAGTGTAGCCGCTTTCCCATCTGAGATAAACTGGTACGACCCACTTTACAGCCTTGAAGTATCATGTACTGTACCTGACAGGCCATCCGCACCGGAAGTGTTGCCTTTCCGCAAGTCACGGGCGATCACTCCATACATTGGTCCCTCTTGCCACCACTCGACGTTGCGACAGCGAGGTGCGGTGACGACGAGGAACACCACAGACACTGCCAGCATGACAAACGCGAACCAGAAGAAGCCGAAACAAAAATATCGAAGTCTCACCCAGAACGGGTCACTGG
>NW_019060661.1:205320-231580 GCF_000696155.1 Zootermopsis nevadensis | reverse complement strand
TGATGCCGGCTGGCACACTGATTCACTATGAATGTAGGCCGCACCCCCTAGCGGCAGAAGCTCGTACTACATCCGGTTCGTCCTATATTGACACAGTCTTGAAACTTTCCGATCGCACCACGTGTAGCCATCCGCGCATTGCATGGTTGTCCTTTAATAGGTTAGTAATAAGCGCACTTAATATCTGCTCTTGACAATTGCTGCCAGTATACAGACACGCCTAAAGTTTTCTTTTCTCTTTGGGCTTCAAGGGCTTAAATAGGCCACTACCGCTTTCTCCTGCTGCCTACCCAGTTTGTCGTTCTTAATCATTGGATGTTGCAGGACTTTGTCTTATGCAGTTCATCAGCTCGTGGAACATTGTTAAAACAAATTATACAAGAAGAAGCAAACAAACAATTACGCGAGTTGTCGCGTTTCGGGTTTTGTGTTACCAGTCAGTTGGCCATTCATCATTTTAGTCAATTCGTCAGTTCGTTGTCTTATCACTCAGTCCCTCGTAATTGTCCCCGTCTTTAAAGATTTTCGTGAACGTCGTAATGAGTTTAACCAACACAGGACGAAAAAATTTATAAGTACGGATGTCTTCCGGGATGTAGCACCGTCTGCTCTGGCAGATATTGACCGATGTTTTAGAGGTGTTTACTTCCACTAAAACGTCCGTCAATACCCACCAGGCCCCACGTTGCTACATACAAGAAGACAGCCATCTTCATACTCATCGCCATGAAAACTTTAACATCACCAAGGACTTTATATTTGAACGATAAATTGTGACAAATTTACTTAATAATCAAACGTTCTTAAATTTTGTGTAAATTGTTCTCATTTCGTTCCGACCCATATAAAGTTAGATAAAGTCGATATCTTTTGTAAGTATGTTATCAGAGATTCCTTTGCCCAGCGCCGAGAACCTTGATGTTTCAAGGAATTAAGTTCTTCTGTCGATAGTGAAATACTTAATTAGGATTATACGTGAAAAATTGCACAAGAACAGTTTCATTTTTACATGTCATTGAAGTGGGTTAGTGGACAGATAGAGCGATTTTGAGTGATCCGACTATGTCGCTGTGTGTGCGTGCGTGCGCCCTGTTTCAGTACCGCGTTCTAATGCAGACCGGGCCTAACTGACTCATCAGTATCTCTGAAACCTTCTATGAACAGCATGCGGTTTGCGATCTCACCAAATATTATTAGGATGATCAGAAAATGGATGATGAGGCGGATAAAGAGTGCACTGCGCATAGATGAGAAATGCATACAAAATTTTGGTTTTAAGCATTAAAATAAAGAGAAGAGAAGGACGGAGTAAATTGGAGAATAAAGTTGACGTTAAGAAAACGAGACGCGCAGTGGATTCGTCTGTTTCTGCATAGGTGTCAGTGGCGAAGTCTTGTAAATACGGTAGTGGATATTTTGGTTTATGAAAGGCGAATAATTTGTTGTTTACGTGAGCGAATATTATTGTCTTAAGAATTACTCTGCTCTTGGGGTTAGCAATTATTTAATATGGCAACCTGTTGCTTAGTAGGACTGTAAAGATTAGTATGGCAATATATCTACGAAACTACGAATATTTGTTGGATTACTTAGTTCAACAAATGTTTTAATACAAGAATGAAGGGATCGCGCAAAAAATTACGATATGTTACATTTGTATTTAATAGCTCTGCATTACTAATCTCGTGTTTGAATGTCGTGTGACAGTTTTATTGTTTGACTGTTTTGTTTGTTCTGAGTGCAAATGTTGAAATCATTGTGATCGAGTTCTGTTGCACCGTAATTGTATTATCCCTTGAATGGTTGGAGGTCTCTGTTTGCAGTTAAAATTTAGGGAATAAATTACAAAATAATTACAATCTTTTCTGCATCTGCGGTGAGTGCTTTTAGTGATTGTTGTATGTAGTGTGATTAATGTTGACCCCATTAAATGATAAAACAGTGGCCAAGGGCACTGACGCAAACAAAACACTCCAATTAACGTTTAGTGCCACCCGCTGAGATATTTTCATCTTGATATTGATCTTCAAAGTAGGTTTCGATTGGTTCCCTGTTATTCACCATCGTAAAATTCACATTGCACTCGGCGATGAATAACTTATGTAACTGATACAGCATTCTTAAACAGTATGGGTGATAAAATTAAGGAGGAAGAAATAGGTAGGGCTGAAACATTCATATAACAGATTAGAAATGCATACACAATTTTAGTTTGGAAACAAATGGGATAAACTTTCAAGGCCAAGGCATGGGTGACACGCTTTTTTAAAAATATGTTTTAGAGGTAAGGTTTGAGGACGTTAATTGTATTCATAAGGTTCAAGATAGGGTTCAGTAGAGGGATCTTTCGCAAACGTTAACGAAACTTCGGTTTTCTTACGCTGGCCAGCTGAGCAAAAGGTCTCCGTTCTATGTAGTTAGTGTACTTTTTAGTGCTGTGTTCTTGAAAAATGCTCTACAACACCCTTCTGAGAAGACAGTGATTGTTTATGAACTTTGCTGAAGACATAGCCTAGAAGAAATTTTGAAGTGAGATTAAATATCTGTTTGCTTTCGGTTGTTAAGCATTGAACGTTCATCAGTCAGGTTCATGTTACCAAGATCAGTAAAACTTCTGGTTAACTCTGAAACGTGTGTAAAAGTCAAATATAAATATGATTCAAATATTGAATGCACTACTTTGAACTATTGAATTCCTACGTCACCAGGGACTCGCCATAGTTTCAGTGTGTGTACGAGAATCGTCAGAATAAGGTTAACTAAAGAAGATCTGAATTCCTGCGTAGTACGTAGCATAGTCAGAGCTATAGTCGAGCCAAATGGGCCCGGGGTTGCACCCCTGTGCTTTATAGACTACCACGGGGCTACCCTTGGACTGCCTTTAAGACGGATTTGTTGAAAACGAACGGCGTAGGAATCAACTGATAGACAAGAAGATGCAGAGTGTCCCTCTGTAACACTAGAAAGAAATTTTAACTTCCCCTGTTTGAGGCGGATCTTGAAGCTCTTTTATTATGAGCATTTGAATTGCATTTAAACTTGTAGAAATACTTTATTTACTTATTTCTCTCCAACAGAGAGATACCGTCCAATTACAGGACGCTTACTCAGTGTACTGGACAGAAACAAAAGAAGAATTACATACTTCGCAGTAAAACACATATAAACAATTCATTTGTGTTTGGTTAATTATTTTCTCGGAAAATTGTGAGTTATATTCGGAATAAGCGGTTGACTAACTGCTATGGAATTCGCAAGATTTCACAGTTTATAATCATTGTGAAATTGCAACCAGTTTTAAACTACAATGACTCACAGGGAGAAAATCAGAATCTCAAACTTCTACACGTAGGCAGAGTGTTGTCTGTGTTAGAAATCGCTTATCAGAAGACAGGTACAAAGCCAGTATTATTACCTGTATGACTGTGGGCTTAGGTCCAAAAGGCATGTTGTGAGATTTCAGGTTCTGAAGGCACCGAGTATGAAGACTTTCTTCTAGGATGTTGCATCGGCAGTCTGATAGAATTTTACCGACGTATCAGAGGTGCTTGCTGCCTGCATCACCTGGGCGAAATTGTTATTGTCATGACGTAGCTTGACAAATATTCCCATTCGGCCGATATTTTTCGGTGCTATTTTGTCGGACATATGTTTCCCGTGATGACTTAAAATGTTATTCTATATTAGTTATTCGATTGAATGATAAAATAAAAGTACACAATAAGGTGAAAACACAAGGATGCTTATAACAAGATTTTCTGGAATACAGGACGCTGGAAACACTGGACGGTCAAGTCGTCGCGGTACGATCCAAACCAGACGCTTGAAATACGTGACACTCTAAACGCTGGCGCTAAAGACACGAGACGTTAGAAACTTGAGAAGCTGGAAATAAGGTACGCTGGGAAGACGGGTCGCTGGAAGGCTATAACCCGAGACGTGAACCTGAAACTCTGGAAACCTGGAAGACGTGGAACCTGACGGAAGCTGTAAATATTTAATGACGGAAAAAAAACTTGAGCGAAGGTGAAAGACAGGACCTGACCCAAACTATCCCAACCCTACCTAACCTAACCTAACCTAACTTAACTTATTTCGAACCCTACAACCGCCGAAGTGTCCTCGTTTTCACAGCGCAGCTGCGTGGATCTTATAACACAATACAAGAGATAACGGCACAATGGAACATTGTAACATAATTAAGATACTTTTAGTAGCAATGTGTCTGATGACACACCGTATCTACCGTCAAATAACGATTTACTTATTCACCACCTAATGGACTAGATATGTCTGTTAGCTCGCAAAGTATAAATTACTTGCCTTTCTTAGGCATGTACAAAAGCAATGCTGAAGGGTTAGGTATGAATTTGTAGCACATGAATTATCCTGTGTCTTTCTATTCAAGAGACAAACACATCTTTACATGAAGGGAGAAGAGTCTGAATTTGGAAGCCAATTTACCCATGTAATGGTCTTGTGATAGTTATGGAAGAGATAAGAAAAGCTTACAGACCACTTGGGGTCACCTAAACATTGGTATGAGGATAATATTAAGATGTATTTTAAAGATAAAAGTTCGATGTCGTCGATTGGAGATTAATCTAGCTTAGAACAGAGCCCTATGGGCAGATAATACTTATTAATGTATCTCACACGGCTATTTCAGAAATGAAATAATCATGCTTGATTTTGACGAAGGAAAGTCTCCTCTCAACAACTAAACACCCTGTGCACAAATAACACTAAACATTTTATTTCGTTCAAACCAGAAGTTGGTAGCCCTTTATATAAAATGCTTTTGCACTGTGTTGTCCATCTTTGTCTTTGGCCTGATTGCTAAATGATCGTAAAAGGTTTTAGTGTGCAAAAGCAATATATGGTCTCGGAAGAAAAAAATACTAAAAATATAATTGTTAACAGAAATGTATAGTCACAATATTTATAATAATTTAGCAATGTCATTATTTTACAGCCGTTTATTGTAAGACAAATCCAGACGAGGAATACCAACGCACCGTGTGGGCCCTCAGTTTATTTTCATACGTAGTCTAATAAAATTATAACAGGCAAATTTTAGCCTATTTAAGGAACGATATGCCTAAGATCTCTTTGTGTTCGTCTGTGTGTGTTCTTAAAACAATTTTTTTAACTCAGTTTCCTTTTGCAAAGAAGTTTTGTAAGTTGTTCTTATTAAATAAATTGTGTTTTATTCCACGCTCATGTTTTATGCACTATGTGCGGCTTTTAAAACATTTTATTTTAGGTTTGTGTGAAGTATATTGTCGTTATTATGAAGTGAAAAGTACCAAAATTAAATATTCCCAGAAACTTCTGTGTCGATCCTCAGTGCCAAAATTAATCGAAATTCGCAAAGTATTAATAATACATGCGCTTAATGTTTGAGATATCAAAAAATCGAACTGACTGACATGATTTCATTATGTGTTTATTTTAAGCAGTATTTTTATGAAGAACGTAAAAGTACTTAATGTACAACAATTGAACGTCTGTCCTCTACAAGCTGCTTAGTATGCATTAAACTGCGAAGTAGTCAAATGATTCCAACAGCGAACCACGCATAATATATCTAAACCAAACTGAAAGACTGAATAGGAAAATAAGTTGAAATGATTGATGTAACATACAGGGTGTAACGTTTATTTATCACTTGTGCAATTTCGTAGCTTAAATTACATTCATTTCCATTTTCATATTCCTGCTATAACAAGTGATTCATTCACAGTTGTGACATGTACAAAGTTTGTCATAAAAACTATGAAATATGTCAGTAACATCTTTATTTGTTGTAAAATAACTGTCTTGCTTAGAATCTCTGCTTATTAGTTGTCATTAAATAATTTCAAGAAATTGTAGACTTTAAATTAGGAAGTTTCTTCGGATAATTAAGAAGAACAAATTGAAAATATTTATTTATTCGCATCAATTATAAAACAAAGGGAAATTCTTTGTTTCTGAACAAAAATTATTTTTGAGGCCCGATAAAATTCGTACTTTGTTATAAAACGTTTATATATTAATTATGACCTGTGCCACGATTTTTTAAATGAGCGCATACTGATTTTGTTTCTCTGTTCCTGATTGCATTTATGTTGATAAATGCTTCTGATATAGACATACAAATGGGCACATTAAACATACAAGTGTCTTATGAGTCCTGCTAAAAACACGTCGTTAAGTAGAGTTTAAAGATATTGATTAGTTTTCGTAGTTCAAGATTAGTTTGTTGCTGAGTCTAAAAAGATGTGCTGAATGACGTTACTGGCACACTCTGTGTACCATTCTTTATCTCAGCACGTCCGCCCTAACAGCTCATTGCGCCGTTCCTGACGTTCCAGCTGAAATCGGATTAAGGAAATTCCAAAACAGGAGAATCATCAACCTGTGAGTGTTGTGCGGATATGAAAATCCGAATTCTACTGTACTCATAAATTGAATGACACAGCACATAGAAATTGGAACACGACAAATTTCACGAACCCTTGCTCTTCAAACAAAAATGTTTATTTGATTAATACTTGCATTTTCATATATATAATACAGTTCATTTTATAATATAGGGTTTCCAGATGCAGTGTCAGTTATTATTTAGTATCCAAATGCTTTCATCAGCCTGTAAGAGACAGGACACAAGTGCCTCAACTCTAATAAACTGCAGCAGAAACATTCATTAGCCTCATACCCTCAGGCCGATACCACTAGAATAATGGTGTGTGTGTGTCAACTATCAATGCACACAAGAAAATACTGAATGTGTTTTATTTAGTATACTAATGTTGAACAACGTCCTAGGTTTATGGCGCGGTGCGTGAAATTTCGTTCTGAATGCCAGAGTTTTTGTTAATACCCGTGAGGTTTGTTACAGATTTTACATAAGCGCACTGGAGAATTCAGTCGTGAAGCACGTGGCTTCATTGCTTTTCAGAAGTAGAGTCTTATTCCGCACGTTAGTGCTAGCGTGAGAAATGCCACTGTCGATCTGATACCACTGTCAGTAGTTGAGGTTTCTGAACTGGGATCATTAGTAATAGGTTCCCCTGTAGTAGTGGATGTTACAGTTTCATCTGTGTTCGTTACAGTAGGTGTACTGTCAGGTTCCCCTGTAGTAGTGGATGTTACACTTTCATCTGTGTTCGTTACAGTAGCTGTATTGTCAGGTTCCTCTGCAGTAGTGGATGCTGTGTCTTCATCTGTGTTCGGTGTACCGGGATCTTCCGTTACAGGAGGTGGACTGTCAGAATCCTCTTCAGTAATGGATGCCGTAATTTCATCTGCAGTCGTCACGGTACCGCTTGAGTCGACAGTTGAACCGCCACTATCGTCCTCGGTCCCTCTCACGAATTTCACCTTGTACGCGGACTCAGCATTCGCTGAAAAGAAAAGACCAATGAAATAAATAGCGTAGTTAAACTATAAAAACATGTAAATGATCACGACATATTAAGTACATAATGATTTATAATACCTGTCTCTATCTTCCACAGAACTTTATTAATCAGTATTGGTCTTCGTGTGGCATGAACTTAGATCTGTCTACATTTACCCTATTTGTTTCAGTCCAACCTCCTTCTTTATGGTGACATGTTTTATGCATTAAATTAACACCATGCGTAAAGACAAGGCATTAATGTATCGCATTCAGTTTTAATCTCTCCTGACTTCCTTTGTCTGGCTTATTCTGAAGCAAAACCCATGTGGTTCGTTCAGAACTTGCCCACAACGACTGTTAAGCATTTTACTATTTAAAATTAAAACGCCTTCTTTTTTTTGTGAGTAGTTGTTGAGTGTTTTTATCCTTTAATAATCACATTTGGATTAGTAGAGGCGAAACGTTCCTTGACAATTCTACATTCCGTATTATGTATTGTGTGAAATTCGTTCCTGAATTTTTTTTGGGTTAGAATCAATATTTTTTAAATATTCGTTTTTCCTGTTACGTTGGCCGCTTATGACCGAAGCGTCTTATTACGTGTAAAGGAGACATTTATTAGATGTAGAGACTAGTTGTGAATATATTGAATGAACAATCACTGACATTCTACAAGAGGTGGTCTTCTAAACCATCGTGTTACTAAACGTTACGCAGGATCTTTGACTTGGATGAATTCTTTGGAATAACGCAAGCAACGGGAAAGACAGATAGATTCCTTACACATTATATTTTCCATATCTTTGCAGTCGAATTCAGACGCGTATGGAGGAGTAGAAAGAAGGGAGTAATTGAAAAATCTTTACGCTAACGATTGAAATTGTGAGATTTTTATAAATAGGCCTACGCATTTAATCCCATGTAGTTGGAATTTGGCACAAGTATACGTACACGTAGTTTTCATTTTGGAATCATATTCAGTAGATTTGTTAACTCCATGATAAGTAGGAATAGAGCGAAATAATATAAACATGATTGCAGAGAGATATATTGCCAGACACTCGGCAAAGCTTTAGCTGAAAGTTCGTTAATATGGAAGTACAGGCGCTGTGATGACATTTCTAAAGACACTTTATCTAAAGATGGGCGTAACATTAAATTTTCATTTTGTCAGCTACATTTATAGTTGTGCCGATTGTTCCATATATAGAAGATTAGATTAGGATAAACTGATGGCTTACAGCATCTATACCAATCTTGACACTGTTCTCTGGTATTTACGGACGTGGAGCAGTGAGTGACATTTGTATCCACGCAACATGAAGAAACGATAAGACATATAATGTTTCGTCATTTATTTATTCGTGGGTTTAGTAATTTTCATGACTATCTATACATTTTAAACCAGATAATATGAATTGCCAACATGGCCACATAAAATAGGTTTACACATCACTAACTCTGTGTAGCAGAGTCCTCAGCTAGTTAAGAAATTGACCGCTTTTATAGAACTGGTCATTTCATTACCGTGCTCACAATAGTTCGCCAACTGTACCTATGCTGAGCCAGATCAGTTCAGTCTATATCCTTCCATTCGATTTTCTGAAGATTAATTTTAATATTATGCTCCCATCTACGTCTTGCGAATGGTCTCTTGTCTTCAGGTTTTCCATCCAAAATTCTGTAATCCTTCTGTTGCAAACTTTTTGTTTCCATGTACTCTGTTAAATATTTACACATTTAAAGCGGTTTAAAATATAAGCTGTGGATCTTAATACGTTGTAGGATATATAAGATGAGGATAACGATTTTTTACGAGCGGATCATGAGAAAAATATGTAAATTACGTTATATTTTCATGCAGTGAGCCGATACGAATCTTAACTAGACCTAACAAACAAACGTTTTATTGTGCATCGTTAGTAAATTATTCATCGTGATTATTGGAATAATTTAGCCGCTGAAGTTGTAATAAAGCAAACAACAAACAAACTCAGAGTTTGCACTGATCATTAATACTAATGTAATCGGCGTTAATAAATATTATATTCTGAAAATATGTGAATGCCTCTCAGTTATTATGAGAACAATGTGGACTAGGCTGAATAGGAATTAATACGTACGATTTATATTTGTAAAGGATCCGGCAGAATCTTGACCTACTATATTTTGCCATTGTTTCTTTAAAAAACCCTCGATTGCTTCCTTCTGTGTCCCCACAAATATTTCAATCATAATGAAATTAAACCTAGGTTTCTTTCTATTTGATATGAATATGTTAAATAAGGCACAAGCGTAAACACGTGTAATGTTTTTTTCTGGTGTTCTAGTGTCTGTTTCTACTTTAGTTTTATAAAACTTTTTACTTGAATGTTACACCTTCCTCTTTCCCCAGTTTCTTTAGTTTTATAATGACGTGTGGGATACTGTATTTGTGATAGCTTAAGCTAATACAGTGCACATAGCCAGCAGAAATTGATTTGGTATTGTCCGAGTTAAACTGAATTTGGAAAATTACTTTATATATTTATAAGTCTGCATGGTATTTTTAAGTTTACATATCATTTGATTATAGGAATAGTAAATTTACCTGGTAACGAACACAAAAATGCTTGCAGCCTAAAGATCCAGTGTTTGAAAGTGAGAAATCACGTTCGTAGCGAACACAACAGTAATTGGGAAACCGCTATGCATAGAATTTGCTTATGTAGGAACAGTCATTGCGATGATAAATACACACTGACTGTGAAAGGGGTCGATTTTTTCTGCATATGATCATGTCATCTTCTTGTATCAGGGACAACCATATTTTAAGTTGTGCCACAAACGAATATACTTTAACTTTTACCTTATTTAAGGTAATTTAAATAAATCAGTAACCGCCGTTTTAGTTGCAGACTAAATTGGAATCGTAGCACGAAAACCATGATTAATTTATTTTAAACTCAGATTTGCACCTCACCATACTGTTCTTCAGCACATTCACTGCAGATTGGCCCAGAGACGGTATCCAGCGCCCTCACACTGACGGTGACGGCTACCAGAGACAGGAGAATCAGTTGTATCCGCTCCATTGTCAAGCTGAAAATATACTGGAGGAGAGGACGGTTGGGAACACTTATATAGAGTACTCTGTTAACACCTATGGTTATTCGAGTAAAGTTTCTCATCTTTATGTTCTTCAGCACCAAGTCACGTGACCGATAATTCGCGGGGCATTGAAGCAATGTTGAGTTATAATCCACCTATTGCTGCGAAAGGAGATAATCTCTCGATTGTGATTATGGGAGATAAGAAGGGTGGCACATCGGAATCATATATAATTTTACTTATTATCAGATTGTAAATCCCTCATAAATATCAGTATTCCTTGCTTGTGTGTTCAGTTGAGACGCATATTAAAAGTGGATCGAACATGATATCATGTATTAAAAATGCAGTTTCAGAAGTTTATGTGGGGAGGTGATGGATGAGTAAGGAACAATGATGAAATGATGATTAGTAGGGGAAAATTTAATAACTCGGAGGATGGCCTGCCCCAGTGCCACTTCGTTAAGAAGTTTTTTTTTCTTTAATATTATCTAGAGGAAGGCCTCCCCCAAAAAGATTGATTTATTTTTTAAAAGTATATATTATTTGATTATTAAAATTAATGTAACGGTTTGTACTACCCAACTTTTTGTGCTGACGAAGGCCATGCATTTTCCCGCCAGTTAAAAAAGTCAGTCTCGCAGATAAGTTTTTTGGAAAGACAGACAAGCCCTCAGAAATACATTATCAATAAAAGGAATTTGTTTGTTTAAGAAATGCAGAAAATTACACAAAGCACAAGACCGAACATTGGATGAACTACGTACATAACACACAAACGAGTATTTAAGCGCGGGTTGCCTTGTGCTACATTATAAAGAGTGGGGTTTTCTGATCGTGTCAAATTTTTCGGGCATAAACGAAAACTACAAAGGACTTGTGTTTAAAGAAATTCTATTGTAGGAGACAAATTTCATTTGGCTTATAACGCCACGTATGAATAAACCATTTCACTAAACAAAATCATACTTGGAAAACTAAAGGAAAGAGACCTCTCGGGAGATCTAAGCATAGATGGGAGGTAAATTTAAAGGGGAAAAAAAGTATGGGGGTGTGATGGAGATACAGCTTCACATACAATTGACCTCAGCGCTAGATGGATGTGAGTGGTGAGATTCACGCTCCGGCATCTTAACTCCCTGGGGAAGTGTCTTCGGTACCCATTGACTAGAAATCTAGTTGGGTCCCAGAACATGTGGGGGTACCATGGCGAATAGAACATTTTCTGCTCCTGTTTGCAATCGAACCCTGTTTGTCCTGTTGTAGCTTAGCCATTATAAGGATTGAGATATCCAGGTTTCTGATAATATTAAAATAGATTTTTAAAATATAGGGTCTGCTGTTGTGGACTGAAGTCAGTTGACTCAGGATAGAGTCGAATGACGGGATTGTAAACGCGATGGTAATATTAGGGTTCCGTGAAAAACGAGGAATTTTTATCGACTTGCTTCTCAAACACTTTGTTCCCTGGGCGTGGTTATAAGTAATGTTTTCATTATGTTTATTAATCGGATAAATGTAAGAGTAAAAAGTAAAAAATATAATTGTTAACAGAAATGTATAGTCACAATATTTATAATAATTTAGCAATGTCATTATTTTACAGCCGTTTATTGTAAGACAAATCCAGACGAGGAATACCAACGCACCGTGTGGGCCCTCAGTTTATTTTCATACGTAGTCTAATAAAATTATAACAGGCAAATTTTAGCCTATTTAAGGAACGATATGCCTAAGATCTCTTTGTGTTCGTCTGTGTGTGTTCTTAAAACAATTTTTTTAACTCAGTTTCCTTTTGCAAAGAAGTTTTGTAAGTTGTTCTTATTAAATAAATTGTGTTTTATTCCACGCTCATGTTTTATGCACTATGTGCGGCTTTTAAAACATTTTATTTTAGGTTTGTGTGAAGTATATTGTCGTTATTATGAAGTGAAAAGTACCAAAATTAAATATTCCCAGAAACTTCTGTGTCGATCCTCAGTGCCAAAATTAATCGAAATTCGCAAAGTATTAATAATACATGCGCTTAATGTTTGAGATATCAAAAAATCGAACTGACTGACATGATTTCATTATGTGTTTATTTTAAGCAGTATTTTTATGAAGAACGTAAAAGTACTTAATGTACAACAATTGAACGTCTGTCCTCTACAAGCTGCTTAGTATGCATTAAACTGCGAAGTAGTCAAATGATTCCAACAGCGAACCACGCATAATATATCTAAACCAAACTGAAAGACTGAATAGGAAAATAAGTTGAAATGATTGATGTAACATACAGGGTGTAACGTTTATTTATCACTTGTGCAATTTCGTAGCTTAAATTACATTCATTTCCATTTTCATATTCCTGCTATAACAAGTGATTCATTCACAGTTGTGACATGTACAAAGTTTGTCATAAAAACTATGAAATATGTCAGTAACATCTTTATTTGTTGTAAAATAACTGTCTTGCTTAGAATCTCTGCTTATTAGTTGTCATTAAATAATTTCAAGAAATTGTAGACTTTAAATTAGGAAGTTTCTTCGGATAATTAAGAAGAACAAATTGAAAATATTTATTTATTCGCATCAATTATAAAACAAAGGGAAATTCTTTGTTTCTGAACAAAAATTATTTTTGAGGCCCGATAAAATTCGTACTTTGTTATAAAACGTTTATATATTAATTATGACCTGTGCCACGATTTTTTAAATGAGCGCATACTGATTTTGTTTCTCTGTTCCTGATTGCATTTATGTTGATAAATGCTTCTGATATAGACATACAAATGGGCACATTAAACATACAAGTGTCTTATGAGTCCTGCTAAAAACACGTCGTTAAGTAGAGTTTAAAGATATTGATTAGTTTTCGTAGTTCAAGATTAGTTTGTTGCTGAGTCTAAAAAGATGTGCTGAATGACGTTACTGGCACACTCTGTGTACCATTCTTTATCTCAGCACGTCCGCCCTAACAGCTCATTGCGCCGTTCCTGACGTTCCAGCTGAAATCGGATTAAGGAAATTCCAAAACAGGAGAATCATCAACCTGTGAGTGTTGTGCGGATATGAAAATCCGAATTCTACTGTACTCATAAATTGAATGACACAGCACATAGAAATTGGAACACGACAAATTTCACGAACCCTTGCTCTTCAAACAAAAATGTTTATTTGATTAATACTTGCATTTTCATATATATAATACAGTTCATTTTATAATATAGGGTTTCCAGATGCAGTGTCAGTTATTATTTAGTATCCAAATGCTTTCATCAGCCTGTAAGAGACAGGACACAAGTGCCTCAACTCTAATAAACTGCAGCAGAAACATTCATTAGCCTCATACCCTCAGGCCGATACCACTAGAATAATGGTGTGTGTGTGTCAACTATCAATGCACACAAGAAAATACTGAATGTGTTTTATTTAGTATACTAATGTTGAACAACGTCCTAGGTTTATGGCGCGGTGCGTGAAATTTCGTTCTGAATGCCAGAGTTTTTGTTAATACCCGTGAGGTTTGTTACAGATTTTACATAAGCGCACTGGAGAATTCAGTCGTGAAGCACGTGGCTTCATTGCTTTTCAGAAGTAGAGTCTTATTCCGCTCGTTACTGCTAACGTGAGAAATGCCACTGTCGATCTGATACTGTTTATTAATCGGATAAATGTAAGAGTAAAAAGTAAAACTGCCCCACTGTACGCCATGTAGGCGCTTGGGGGAGAGGTGGTGCAGCTCCTACTCATTCTTAACCTCGACACTAGATGGGGGTGAGTGGTCAGTGTTACGGCCCGGCCGCGCTTTAACCCCGGGGAAGGATCCCGGTACGCATTGGATAGGAGGAGGATAAGTACATATTATAAAATATATTTGACCTATCCAAGGAGGCCACAGTCAACTTACATAACTCTCCGTTGATACTCATACTAAATAAATGATGTATTAAACTAGCAAGACTTTAAAATAACTATGAAACAAGTATAAGCTGCTTGACACTTTCGTATTTATTCAAAAAACTTTTATGATTTCATGGAAAAAGGGAATATTAAGGTTAATGAGTGAATTCCTGTATTGTGGAACAAATTTGTTGTAGTGAGTTCACTTCATTTACATCTTTATTACTTCCCGCTACGTATCATGCGAAATTAACTGAAATACCCAAAAGTTCAGGGAATTTGCCCATAAAAAAATTGCTTATCATAACTCCTAGTTTCCACCGTCTCCTTCCAAATAGTCCCCTTGGGCATGGATACAGCGATCCCAGCGTTTTTTCCGTGATTCCATGCATCCCTGGAAGTCTTCAAGTGTGAGTGTTTTATGCACCTCCTGCGATTCTGCCTGCATCTCCTCAATTGTGTCAAAACGACGACCTTTCAATCGAAATGTCATTTTGGGGAACAGGAAAAAGTCGCAGGGGGCGAGGTCAGGCGAATAGGGTGGGCGGGGAATCACTGTCGTGTTTTTGGTAGCCAAAAACTGCCGAACAACGAGCGATGTGTGGGGCGGGCGCGTTGTCGTGGTGGTGAACCCAGCTGTTCTCCCGCTTTTCCGGAAGTTTGCGCCTAATGCTCTCCCATAGCCGCTTCAAAACTTCACAGTAAAACTTCCCGTTGACAGTTTGACCAGGGGGGACAAATTCCTTGTAGACAATACCTTAGATGTCAAAAAAAAACTATCAACATGGACTTCACATTGCTGCCAACTTGACGTGCTTTTTTTTTTTGGCTGCGGTGAATTTGGCGACTTCCACTGCGACGGCTGCTGCTTAGTCTCAGGATCATAACCGTAAACCCACGACTCATCACCGGTTATGACCTTGGAGATGAAGTTGGGGTCATCTCTGGCTTCATCTTTGGGTTCAGTGCAGACAGGAACTCGATGTTCTTTTTGGTCGTTGCTCAGCAGTCTCGGCACAAATTTTGCAGCAATATGTTCAAATCGTCTGACAAGATGCGTTGCACGGACCCATACGATATTCCTACGATCGCACAAACATCATGGATTGTTCGTTTACAATCTGCAACCGTAGCCTCTCGCACTTTCGTGATGTTTTCGGGTGTTGTGCTTGTCGATGGTCTTCCTGAACGCTCATCGTCGTCGACAGACTTTTGTCCATCGTTAAAGCGCTTGTACCAACGAAAAGTTTTACTTTGACTCATAGTATTCTCACCAAATGCTTCCACAAGCATGCGGTAGGTTTTTACAGCAGTTTTTGAAGCTTAAAGTAAAATTTGATGCAGATTCTCTGCTCCTTAAAATCTGCCATTTATGCAGGTTTAAAAAATCCCCGAACGACTACAGCACAACGTTACAAAAACGCACGAGACTCAAGAACGCGGCCTCTCGCCTTCACGACTGTTGGCACAATAATTCACAAAGGGTACTGCTCGCCCCCATATAGCGGCGGCAGGCCATTCCACAACAGGTTCGTGCATGGAATTCTAATTCCCCGAACTTTTGGGTAGCACCTCGTATAATGGTTGAAGTAAATAATTAGTAATTGAGCGTTGTGATCAGTCGCTTTCTTTTGAAGAACAAAGGATTGTTGAAAGGTTTAGCATTGATTTAACCACTCACCCATTCGTTAAAGTATATTTGGAAAGAAAATTGGCAAAACTGGAACCTGAAAACTGAAGGAATGACGCATTCTATTCATCATCTCGAGATGAAGGAATTTTAATACTTGAACTCTGTACAAGGAAAAGTGTAATTTGAGATATAAACATTCCAATTTCATTAGACGTCGAAATGAATATAACCAAATACTTTTTCCTAAACTAATAATAAGCACAAAATAAATATCGAATTTCAACCAAAATGGATGTTTATTTAAATAATAGTATTTACATATATAAAACAGCTGATGTTTACACTTTCCCAAAAAGCAGGCAGGAAAATAATGTTTTCATGTGCAATGTTAGTAGATGCTTTTTGTGTGCTGAGAACTGCAGTCGAATCTCCCAGTAGCCTAAGTTCCTTACAGACTGTTGAATTTGGACAGTTGCCTGTGAACGATCACGGTACATAAGAAATTTTTGAATATGTTATACTTATGTAATGCACTAATGTTTTGCAAGGTTATAAATTTATGGCGCTGTCTAGGAATGTTGTGTGAAATCTCGCTTTGAATGCCAGAGTTTTTGTTAATACCCGTGAGGTTTGTTACAGATTTTACATAAGCGCACTGGAGAATTCAGTCGTGAAGCACGTGGCTTCATTGCTTTTCAGAAGTAGAGTCTTATTCCGCTCGTTACTGCTAACGTGAGAAATGCCACTGTCGATCTGATACCACTGTCAGTAGTTGAGGTTTCTGAACCGGGATCACTCGTACTAGGTACCTCTGTAGCAGTGGATGCTGTATTTTCATCTGTGTTCGGTGTACCGGGATCTTCTGTTACAGGAGGTGGACTGTCAGAATCCTCTGCAGTAGTGGATGCTGTGTCTTCATCTGTGTTAGTTGTAGTGGGATCTCCCGTTGCAGGAGGTGGACTGTCAGAATCCTCTTCAGTAGTGGATGCTGTATTTTCTTCTGTGTTCGGTGTACCGGGATCTTCCGTTACAGAAGGTGGACTGTCAGAATCCTCTGCAGTAGTGGATGCTGTATTTTCTTCTGTGTTCGGTGTACCGGGATCTTCCGTTACAGAAGGTGGACTGTCAGAATCCTCTGCAGTAATGGATGCCGTAATTTCATCTGTAGTCGTCTCGGTACCGCTTGAGTCGACAGTTGAACCGTCACTTTCCTCTGATGTGTTTACAGTTGTGTTAGCTGTTGTGTTATCACCTTCATTAAATGCTTCTAAATTGTACAGATCGTTTTCTCCCACAAATTCCACCTGATCCGAGGACTCAGCATTCGCTGAAAAGAAAAGACCAATGAATTAAAGTAAGTTGTTTAAAAAGTAGTGAAAGTTTTTTTAACGCACCATGCCTAATAGAGAAGTGTCTGGCGTTAGAATGATGTCTTTTACTGTATGCATGGTTTTTTACAACACGTCCATCTTGGAAACGTTTGCTGTCATGAAATATGAAACAAGAGTGGAAATACGTATTCAGAATTGCAGTACACGTTTTATTGAAATCGTATTCTGCTGTTTTATAAAACTCATTGACTTCGGCGTTTATTTATTGCTTACACCAATCTTGTAGCCGGGAAGTTATTATATGAATTTGCTATTTACATAAATAACGCGGTCTTTCAATGATGTAACCTCAATACTTTATAGATTATATCTCTGAAGTACGTTAAACTGCTTTATTTAACAAGCTTCTTTATTTATCTGCCATTTGTAATCTGTCACCGCTCATCTGATGTACATCGCCCAACATCGCGACTTAGTGATCAGGACTCCCGCTTCATATTCGGCAGGTTCCGGGATTCGTTTCATTTTACTGAGATTTTCGTGGTTTTTCTCTGTGCCCGAAGTTTAATGTCTGGAATATTCTAAATCTGCCTTTCGTGCCACATCCGATCATTATTGTCATCCTATCATTCGACGCTAAATAATCTAAGCTACTTACAATGTCCTTAAATAAACAACAAATAAATACAAATATAGAGCGTGAATACATATTAAATATATATTGAATCAATACCTTTCTCAATATTTCACAGAACTTTATCAATATTAGTGTAAGTATTTTCCTTTAATCAATTGTTTAATAGGTCTCACGTTTTGGAGAAAATCGATGAGTTAGATTTTACTTTAATTTAAATTGCCGATTTTATTTGTCCAATATGAACAAAATATTCTTAACCGACAACTATTAGGTTGGACCGTGAATATCAAATTTACCAAATTCCGCCGAATATTTCGCAGATGACGTGTAGACAGAAATGACCTCCCAATATGCGTTTACTCTATACACTTTAGGTAAAACTCGTATCTTCCAGGAAACACTTAAATTATAATTAATAAAATGTACTCGAATGATTCTTGGGGAAGAGTGTTAATTATGCTATAGATCTTATGTTTTACAAAGGAATATTTGTTCAAATATAATTTTTATATAAGAAAATTAAGAAGTCATGATCTTAATTTCACATCTGAGGATGAACAAATCCTGCAGTTTTATATTTCGTAGTCAAATAACTTGGCAGTGAAGATTTTATTTCGCTTTCCTTAATACTAGAGTAGCTTGTCAGACATTTGTAGCACTGACCGGAGGACTGGGGACATGAAGCTTGGTGTGACTTTACTTAGGCTCAAAACTACATGTAGCCCCCCACCCCCCACACACACTGATCCTCCGAATTTCTTCACGGTTAGGGCGACATTGCGGGACTTTTCGTTGCCGACGAGGCCCGATGCATAAAAATAACACACACCGTACAGTTGTTTCCAAAGATAACACATCTAATACAGAAGCTATGTCGTTCTAAAGCAGTGTATATAAATTGTGTATCAAATTCAAATAAAAGTTCAGTTCTGCTAACAGTTACACAATTGCTCATAGTTCTAAGCACGTTTTTTTAAAAATGTCTTTGCACCTCACCATATTGATCTTCAGCACAGTCTCCATTGCAGATTTCAATGAGCCGAGGATCCGTATTCAGCCCCCTTACACTCATGGAAACTGCTACCAGGGACAAGAGAATCAGTTGTATCCGCGCCATTGTAAAGTTGAAGAAAATACTGAAAGTGGAGACACATCGATGCAAATATATATAGACACCCCCCCGTACGAAGTCACGTGATGGGCATGCCTGTTCGTTAATGTGTGCTTATCATAATACGTCCATGATTGCAAGTAGATTTTATCTTACGCTGTCTATCGATTTTTTCAGATAAAGCAAATTGCTACATCAATTTTCATATTACAGGACCACTATCCGTTTATCGTTATTGTCAGCGTGTGTGTCATACATTTTTTTAAGGGTATGTACATTTATTTAAAAAATTAGTTTCTTCAGGATTGTAACACACGAACACAGTAATAAATATGGAAAATAATAATATTAATAATGGGAAAACCTGTGAAATGTGAATTCACTTGAACAAATGTATCACTGTGATGTTCTAATGTAAATCGAACATTTCGATAGAGAACATCATTTAATATATTTTAAATATTTAAATGTTAATTATAGTAATATTTTAATATTTAATAGGAATTTTATTGTGATTAGACTGACAAGATTTAAACAAATATATATTTATCACAATATGACGCAACTTTATCATCTCAGGAATATGTATTAAAAATGCCACTTTTATTGCGAACATGCCCACGTATTACTAAAAATGTTTTGTAACAGAATCAATTAATTATCGTTTTTGCGATTTGTATGCATTGATCCGGAGTCTTAGTTATTAATCTGAAGTTCTTTGTTAACCTAAGAGTTGCTCAGAACAATAGGAACAGCCATAAATAGACGTCATTAACAAAGCATGCTTTCTGTCATGAGGCAGCCATTTTTGATCTTACAGAATGGCACAGTTTTTCAATAAAGATTTGTCTACATGGCTAAAAGAAACACTTGCTGATAAACTATGTCTTATATTAAAGGTTGAATGGTTGTGGGTTCCAGGGCGTTGAAGATTGTTCGCTCTCATTAGGCCTATAGCCTATTGGTCTTAATTACCTTCTGTTCGTATAAGGCGCTGCAAAGCAATAGTTGGCAGCACTGCTCAGTAACAAAACGTTCACCCACACAAAATCATGTCAAGCACGACATACATATACAGAACAACTTCGAATACGATATTAAAAATACAATAAAATCTGGAAGAAAACATCATTTGAAATCTGATAAACATCTGACTAAAAGTTGCATTTAAGAAATTATATTTAAGTTTAAGTTTATATAATTTTATACACCTGAAGATGGTTCTTTTAGAACTGAAACATGTCGTGTAAAAAAGTGATGATCTAATGTAAATCGAACATTTCGATAGAGAACATCATTTAATATATTTTAAATATTTAAATGTTAATTATAGTAATATTTTAATATTTAATAGGAATTTTATTGTGATTAGACTGACAAGATTTAAACAAATATATATTTATCACAATATGACGCAACTTTATCATCTCAGGAATATGTATTAAAAATGCCACTTTTATTGCGAACATGCCCACGTATTACTAAAAATGTTTTGTAACAGAATCAATTAATTATCGTTTTTGCGATTTGTATGCATTGATCCGGAGTCTTAGTTATTAATCTGAAGTTCTTTGTTAACCTAAGAGTTGCTCAGAACAATAGGAACAGCCATAAATAGACGTCATTAACAAAGCATGCTTTCTGTCATGAGGCAGCCATTTTTGATCTTACAGAATGGCACAGTTTTTCAATAAAGATTTGTCTACATGGCTAAAAGAAACACTTGCTGATAAACTATGTCTTATATTAAAGGTTGAATGGTTGTGGGTTCCAGGGCGTTGAAGATTGTTCGCTCTCATTAGGCCTATAGCCTATTGGTCTTAATTACCTTCTGTTCGTATAAGGCGCTGCAAAGCAATAGTTGGCAGCACTGCTCAGTGCTCGTGATACGTGATCGATAAGACAGATAGCACCACTTTCAGGATTTCAGCGACATTTCTAGGAAGTCGTTAAGAACTTCTTTTTACTGTAATCAGTTTATCAGGACCAGATGGCCGTTTCTGGAAAATTACATAACGCTGAAATATGCCCCCTGGCATCAAGCGGAATTTGTATGAAGTTTTGCACTGTGCAGAGACAGCTGGTGGCATGCGACTATGCTCCAGTATTTTGGGTTTTCAGTAGAGGGGATTTCCAAAGGAAATTCTCAGAAACGTTTATGATCTGAAGCGTTCACGGCGACTAAGTGTAATGAATTCTTCTCGGGCTACTAGGCATGTAAGGTGATTTAATGGTCAGAGGTTCAGAAGCAAATATCAAAACTAATTTCTTCAAAAAATAAACTCTTTCATTTGCAAATTCACATTTTCTTGAATAATATTACCCGACATTTCCGATTACGTGAAAATTCTATCAAATGATCAGAAAAAATAACAAGACGGAAGCATTTCCTATTTGATAATGATAACTAATGATTGTAGTGAGATAAATTAATTTTAACATTTGTGATTCTAAAAGTATTATACTGAAGGCTGCAATTAATATATGAAATCAAGTCTTTAACAGATGGGCTTTGCTTTATTAGTTGTTGCAAGTGTATTCTTTTGTAAATATCCTTTAACTTTTGCTGCATTTATCTTTATTTTGTAGCTGAGTTAAATGCGCGGAACAGATGTAAGGTAATTAGGCTGAGCATTTCTTAGTGAAATGTTTTGGCTGTAGAATAAAAGATTAGGCTGTCGGCCTATTCAGAATCAGAATTACTTTTGAAACAGTGAATTCTTTAAGCATATGGTGAGGCGTCTTGAACAAGGCATCAGCCCAGCTCAAGGTCTCTACGTACAGAAGAATGAGCAGAGCATTTCCTATTTGATAATGATAACTAATGATTGTAGTGAGAACATTGATACGCTAAGCGTGGAATGAACCCACTGTACCAATACTATTAAAATGAAACTAAATGGTAGTAAAGTGATTCTTAATCTTATAATGTGCAGATATGGAATTTAGGCACTCCCCTGAAAAGACTCCAATGATGGATTGTCGTTTAAACTCTTGTATGCTATCATTGTGATAAACCGAATGTTGAAATGTTCTCTTCAAACGTTTCAAAATCCAAATTTCGTAATCAGGCGTCTCTTTGTCTCACCACGAGGGAGAGAGAGGGAGAGAGAGAATTTGGCCACTAATGATTCCAAATGGCCTGTCGTCCTTTTCTTACCAGTTTCGTGTAGGTGAGGAAGGGTCACGTAAATTCCATTTCGTTATGAGATTTTTAGGTTCTCATAAATGTAAGGGTGCCGATGGTCTTACAGGTTTTGGCTCCGTGTTGACTCGTAGGAGTATGTCAACGTTTGAAAGAAATATACTTTTTCCATCTTCAGGGCTGATATGAAGGTTGCTGTGATGTGAAACCTTCATATCAGCCCTGAAGATGGAGACGGTATGTTCCTCGGAAACGCTGGCCAAAACATAGATTAGCGTCTTGTGTTGTTGACCTACAGAGGAGGCGTCTGTATAGTCGATGGTTTGATTTGAGGTGACCAATTTGTAAGTCAGGTCCGGGTCTCTGAAACAAAACGGACGTACTGACTAAATACTTGCATTTATATCCCTGGCTGACTGAAAGGAGGCCATGCCGTTCTGCTGTTCTCTTATCGCTGCCATCTTTCTTAATTCCTTACGATATGGCGAATATAGATATTCTCGTTTAGATTCGACTAATCTTTAATTCGTGCGTGCTTCATAAAAGCCAGCCATTGCAACATTCAAACTTTATCTTATGTATAGAAAGACTTTCGATATCTGTTAAACGCAAGTAGAACTTTCGGTCAAAAGAATCTGGGTTTCGAAGTTCACTGCTTCTGAGCTAGTGGCATTTCAATTTTGCATAAGAAGGTGCAAAATTTGCCAGCAAAGAGGTGTACTAGGATTTAGTTCCTGACAAGGGCGTTCGGATTTTTCTTTTTAACATCATATAAACTAAATACCTCGTGAAGACGGCCGCAGAGTGAAGCTGTTACAAGCGAGTGGAACTCTGTCTAAGCACCGCACATCTTTAACTCATTTGTACTCAACGGTTCGAATCGCGGTTCGGGGACTGCCTATTCTATCTTCTTCCGAGATTTTACCCAGTCTCTCCAATCGAGGGCTTTAATAACACCTTCAATAGAACGTCGTTGGTAGGAGTAGCAGTACTGCCTGATTGTTTTTGGAATTATATGGTCTAAATCTCGGACATGTAACCTACTGGTTGTCCTGAATATTTGAATATTTAGTTTTCCTCAGTCAATCCATGCTGAGATAAATTATCTCCCTAATCTTCTTTAGCTTACGGTTCACCGTACACAGACACTACAAACATACATGCATACATTTCGGTTGTAGGGAAGACAAAAATTGCATTCGATTACTTCGTGCGAAACCTCTTGGAAAACGATCGTTTGAAAGACGGTGGATGAAAAAGTTGGATGGAAAATATTAACTTTACGGAATTAGGTTTTACGGGTAGGAGGTGGATGAAAGTAACTCAGGATCGTATCCAATGGAATGATTCGAAAGTAGAGATGTTGAATCGTCAGGTTCTGTTTGTAGAGAATAAGCCACATGCGGCAGTAATGAATCAAACCAAACAATAAAATATGACACGTATTTCACTTACATACTGTGGGAATGCAGGAAGAATAAACAAGTTATTTACGTTTAAAAATAACTCAGTGTCTAAATTAGCACAGAGATAAGAAACCATTGAACATCTTCGAGCGATATGATGGAGTCAGAAAAACGTGTAAATGTGTACCGAAGTCCAAGATGAAATTGAGTTTATGTGAAGTGGTTATTAAAAGTGTCTGATCTAAATGAAAATTTAAATAGGTGAAGCAGTTTTTTGTCAAATCTTCATGTGCATTGTGTAATATGTCTGCGCATGAACATACCTCAGGTTTCCCCACCGCGATTGTAACCCTTTGAATATCGAAGTTCGTAAAAAATATTAAAATTTTGTTTCCTGTCTTAAAGAAAACACAACTCGTCTCTATTAAAAATATCAGTTGGTTAATGCTGTTTAAAGAAATAATCTCTGTTTTTAATGAGAATCATGCGAAACTCATAAAAGTTACTAAATGTTGAAAAAGGTGGTAGTTGAAGATTTCTCTCTTCTGGGTTGTTGCGCTGTGTAGTCTGGTCGATGTTTACTAACGTTTCAGAGGTCATACTGCCTCCGTCATCAGAGTATAAAGATTTCCGTCTTCTGGGTTGTTGCCCTGTGTAGTCTGGTCGATGTTTACTAACGTTTCAGAGGTCATACTGCCTCCGTCATCAGAGTATAAAGATTTCCGTCTTCTGGGTTGTTGCCCTGTGTAGTCTGGTCGATGTTTACTAACGTTTCAGAGGTCATACTGCCTCCGTCATCAGAGTATAAAGATTTCCGTCTTCTGGGTTGTTGCCCTGTGTAGTCTGGTCGATGTTTACTAACGTTTCAGAGGTCATACTGCCTCCGTCATCAAGGCGGTGTAGTGACCAGCAGCAGAATACAGAATACAAAATCCGACGTTTTAGATATTATTTATCTTTCTATGAAACCTAAATAACATTGTCAGTAACATTCTTCGAACCATTGGTCTTTCAATACGAATTGACCGGCTGATCTCCCGGAATGTACAAGTCACATTCAGTCACCGTAAAAACGTGAGAATTTTACTGTTGTGGTTTATGCCGACCTAACTTGCAGCAGTTGCGAAATGGCGGTGGCGTGAACGATCCTAATGGAAGTGGAGTTAGAAGAGATTTTCTGATACGTAACTTGTAGACTGGCTATTTTGAAAACACAGCGTATGGCGACAGATAAGAATTTTTTCGAATGAAGAACGGTTGTAGAGTATGCTACATGAAATCTGATTTATAAATTTTGCACGAAATTTGTTTTTGTTCAGAATTAACGAAATTGCTAATTTGCGATCACTTGATTCTATGTTTTCGAAATAGCCTATATTAAAGACATATTTTACTAAATCCGGTTCCACTTCATTAAAACTATACAACAGTTACCTACCGCCTGGAATTGTCCGTATCTTTTTACCTGCCGCATTATTTATTGGTAAGATCATTTACCGCCTACATCGTCACATTACTGATACGTTATCAAAAATACTCATCAGGAAGACAACGGGGCCAATTTATTATTTTTAGATGTTATTCATGGAAGCAGGACAGGGGTACAAAAACCTACGGCCCGTGGGTCTAATGTTGTTCGCGGAACCTCTACATGTTTTGATGCAAATTGTTATTCCAAAAAATGAAACCGAAATACTAATTTTGCTGTGGGGTAAAGGCAGGCCCAAGTTTTAAATTAATGACGTACGTTTAGGATATTTTTATAGTAATGCCCATTTTTGTGTTGGTTATGGTACAGATCGCATATCCCGGTCCTCATAGCATATTAAATCTTCCAATGCGACCGCCTGTCGAAACGTTTGGGCAAGCCCCGGAATAAGTCACTACTTTGTTATCTATATGATAAGATTGCATCACGTATGTTGAACGAGATTTTTTTTTATTTCATTAGAAACTGATGCTGCAAGCGGTAAGAGTTGTCTGTGTCAGCAATGAGACATTGTTTCATCGTCATGACTAGACTTAAACGTCACTGTGTACAAGCAGATAGAAAATTATGCCCTTGCACTGTATTTCATCAGTAGTAATTAATTTTTACCAGCTGCTTAATTTTCACGAAATCATTGCTAATTTCTTCCAGTGGAGATGGCCTTACTGTATTTTTTTTTTTAAAATTTATAGTTTATTAAATGACGGTTTCAGTAGCTCAGACTATATATCATCGAATGAGAGGATAATAGCGTCGTGACCTAATTCAAGGTACTATCTGTGCGTTACCATAGTGATTTATTGGCCAAGAAAAATAGAGCTCAATCTGTGTTAGGACAGCCCTGCATCTTTGGAAGTCCTATGTAACTTTTGTTGAAGCTATTGATTTGCGTGAACTGTTTTTACTGTTTTGATCTATGACTGTTACAGGTCAACGTTTTAAATCTTGCACCATATATAAATTCGCAGTGAAGATGCTTAAACATCTAAAACCGAAACTCGCCTAAACAATCTTACACATAATGCTGAAATTCAGGGTTTAAGTGTGTGTGCATTTATAGATCTAGAACGCAAAACCCGACTTGCACCAAACTTGGCATGCCTACTTCTTGAGATCGGGAAGAAATCATAAGAAGGTCAAAAC
>NW_019060661.1:185321-205271 GCF_000696155.1 Zootermopsis nevadensis | reverse complement strand
TTATTTCCTGTATCTCCGAGCCTGTTTGCTTGGAAGATTATATTGCACAGGTCCTTGTTCCACAACAGGGGCAGCTGTACAACGTAAACCAGGAGTTCTCAATATTTTCAAGACTTGGATCTACATTCACCATTCCTTATAGACTATAATAATGAGATAGATTTATTGAAATGTCTTTACAGTATATTAAAACTGCCACTGCATTATTCCTTCTGTTTTATACAGGTTCACTTATTCAGTTATTGTTAGCAAAACCATTCATTAATGAGATGCCTGTAACCGCTTGTGATTGAGAAATATTTCAGCATCTGATTTAATTTCTGTTGTGTTCTCTAAATGCTTGGTAAAATCATCTGTGTTAGCTCTTTGAACAGTTGCTGCGATTCGACAGATAGTACCAAATATTGACGGCATTAAGAAAAGGTATTATATGGTAAACGGTAACCATTTTTTAATCATACAAGTTTACAAATCATGTATGCAGGCCGCGGATTCAGACCCCCTGAATTACCTTTGCCAGTTCTAGGTAACATATTCTGATAGAGCAATTTTATACTCGTACTTAGCCTGTTTCCTGTAGGTGTCAAATTTGTTATACACGCATGAGTTTCGATGATTCAAGCCATTTTAATTAAGCTCATCATACTATGCCATGTGGCTAAGATAAGGATCACAGCCATGGAGACAAATGGGAACTCTCAGAATGCGGCAGTTATAATATCTCAGAACACCCAGTTTAATTAAGAATCGTGTCATGCGTTGAATGTACCGGCCTAATGGCTAGCACCACTGCTCCATATTTGGATAGTCACGGGTTCATATCTCGGATAAGTCTCCGGCTAGCTGGACTGCGTTTTCTGTTCGCATTTCTCAGTCTATTCAGACAAATTATGTGTCTCTGTCCTTAATTGGGCCATGACTGCTTCTTTTATTAACCGTATCAATTCATTGTTTATCAATTATTTTAAGCTATATAGACAACGTCGTTAAATAATCTATAAGTGAATAAAGTTTTAGTGTTTCAAGGACTTTTTTTTAAAAGTATCTTAAAATAATCGGCTTTTGTTTCATTCCAAATCCCTTGCTACTCATAATTAAAAATGTGTGTTAGATAGCGTCGTTGAATGAACCAAGAATCAATCAATCATGCGCCTTTGCGGAAAATGTAGGTTATATTTTACTCTTGTCATGTTTTGTTTTAGGCAAAATTGGTCCGAGGAATATTATTATAAAAACATCATTTACTTGCATCAAATCTATCTTTCATTTCTTCAGCGTCAAACGCCTGGTGTATCGTGGGATTATAACTCCTGACTTGCTGTAAGTGCTGCGTCCAGTTACAACTAATTTTTAATCAACCTATAGTATGGACATACGCACAGCAGTTCGTTCGGAGTGGCGTCACAGAGATTAGCGGTTATTAATCCTAAGATAAACACCGTAGTCCCACTTATCTGTCGACTGAATATCGATTGACTGATAGTTATGATTCATGTGACAGGAATCATTTTATCAAATGGACCACTGAAGACTTCGCTTTCGAAGTACTCGTTGCATTCGTATCTAAACCGTCGTTTTTAACCATAAATAAATAAAAGAATATCCCCCGAAGGCGGCCCACTGAGGTCTAAACATATAACACTCAATTTTGCCATTAAATTTATAATTATTATTGGGTGTGACGGTAATTTTATTGTTATTTACATACTATAAAATATGACTTTCTTGATTACGCTATTTTCGCCAGCCCCTTGCCACTTCATTCCTCTTGGGTCGAAAGATACTTCTCACTACCCTCTCCTCAAATAACTTCAATCCATGTTCTGTCCTTACATACGATCTTAAACGAAGAAGAGGGTGTATGAAATGAATCTGTCTTGACATGTTTTGAGACACCGTCCATGCATTCGTTTGGCACTGCTGAATAAAATAAAGAAAACATGAGACTAGCTAGTCGCCTATCTGGGAATTAAATAAATGTTCTCCTGAAACGTGTAGTTACAGCCGGATTAAGTGGGGTCGATATTTTAAGGTGATTATGAACTGTATTCTGCGTGGGTTGCTCAGTAATTTGTTATAATTCAGTTTAAAGCTTTCTATGAAAGCCACCATAATCTCTCCTGTGACTAACTGAGCAGCTTTCATTTTGAAAGATAAGTGAAGATTCTTCATTCTTCTTGCGTGTTTATCTGATAACGGAAATAAGGTGCGGTGACGTAAGTTCTTATTGTGCACGGTTCGTAACAGATCGTTTCAATAACAAGAACAAACATGAGTAAATGGAATTGATGTTAAGTGCAGATAAACGCCTATTGCTAAGGAGATAACCACGTTACAGTTGTATCATGGCAGACAGTTAGGAAATCGATTTCCTGATATTTCGTTAAGTCCAAGTATTCGCCATGACGTGATGAAGGCTGTGTTTTGTGTTAACCATTCTCACACGGAGAGAGTATGTGAACGTCCACACTTCGGGGCTGCCGGTCAAAGTTTAACTTCGGGGTCAAATGTTTTGCGTTTTTATGCATCGCACGAAGGAAAGACTTTCTGCACGACGAACAGTTTTGGGGAAAATAAAATGTGCTCGAGGAAGCTCCTGCAAAACGAATTTGCTAATTTGTAACTGTATTAGGTTTCTAACGTAAAAAAAAAGTTTGAAAAGCGTTCGACCCTTGGGATATTCCGTTCCCAGTGGTTGATTATAACCAGAGTATTTTTCTGCCTACAAAACGTTGCGAATCTGAAATCGAGTCATATTGAAAATTACTGAACACATGACGTCAGATAATGAATGAGATATGTTTTTTTTAGTCTTAACAGATTAGACTCGTAAATGAAATAATCAGCTATTGAAAGGCAAGTTTTCTATTCGCAAAGTCATTGAACCGAAACTGCATTGTAGGCCAGCACGTTGTACAATACACGCAACATCAGTATCTCCTCTTGTTTTCGAGACGTCTGCCGAATATTAAAGCAGACTTTGAAGTTCATAACAAGAAAGTCAGGATTCGCTATGGCGTTAATGTTTCTGGTGCCTTACCGTTGTTTGCAGTAGTCTCCTGAGTGTGACATGAACTCGGCTTATCGCCTTGCTAATCTTGACATGGTTTGATCAGAAACCCGCCGGACATCCTATCCGCAGTGATAAGGCACCACCACTCCTCCTTCCCCCACCTGGTCGTAACAAGCATCTGTACTATCGGACGTGGTAGATGCAGGCCGCTAAGACAAGAATCGTGATTGAAATAATCAGAAGGTAGCTAGCCACCCTTCTGGTGGTAGCTGGGAATGGTATCCTAACCCCAATTCTCAATACATTATAAAGAAAATGGATATTTGTCGCTGCATGTGGTGTGCTTAATTGAATACATTCGGCGCTTTTAATTCTTTAAAAATATGTACGTAATTCTGATAACGAGGAAACACACAATGGCACAAATATTTTAGTTATCTCGAGCCTTCTGCAACACGCAGACAGAACTCTTAATGTGAAGGCCGAAATAATGAACCGTGACATTTCAGGAACATTCTTCTACAAAATGTAGTTGGAAGAGAAATATTTAGCAATTAAGACAAAACGACACACTTGATTTGCGAACTGGCTTCATAAAACAGGGGCTGATGAACAGTATCGAAAAGGGAAAACACTAATCTTTCTGTCGTTTTTATTGAAGAATATGTGTGTTACGAATAGCTACGATGAATTGAAGGAACGAGATTTTAACATACTAAAATTAAAACTCTTAACCTCAAACTAGTATAAGAAACAATCGTAAAATATTTGAAAATGTAGTAATCAACCGAATTTTCTGCATGTAATAAAATTACAGTCGAGATTTCAACTAACTTCTTCATTCACTGAAATCCCATAGAATTAGAAGCTTTAAATACGCAATTTACCACGTTTGAAAGTTTGACTCTTGCAGGAAGAGGGTCGGTCCATAGACGTAATCAAACATGTGATAATGAGAAGTGGAAAGGCCATGTATCACACTGAAACATCAAACCTCACTTATCTACAGAACAGGTCTGAACGCTGGACAAGACATCTACTCCTGCTAGCCAGGAGGGAATGCAATCCTCGCTCAAAGATTACACGCAAAAAGAACCGTAGAAAAACAACCTACGTGGAAAAACAAGCATACCAGCATCCAATCTCGTATTCCTAAAGTAAATTGCTGTCCCAGAGGCAACATTTGTGAGGTCCAGAAGGGCGGGGTTTTGGCGTCTAGGATTAAATAACCTACAGAGAACAAAAATCTACAGATAATTGAGGCAGCAAATACCTCTGAAACGATGGGAAAATTCTACCAGAATACATGGTGCAACAACCCATAAGGCAGTCATCGTATTCTTGGCTATAGCCCTGATGGTGGAGGCAGCAGGAACCTCTGAACCGTCGGCAGACTTTCACTAGTGCAGCGCAGGTACCTGAAGTATATAAGTACCCGATAATTTTTGTATAGTATAATGTTTTATAAATTTATTACTAAGGAAGTCATCAGTATATTTTTAGTAAAAAATATTTAATGCGCCCTCAGTACTTGGTTGTTTCCAGACGCACCTTTACGAGGCCGAGGCTCGTGAAATGTAACAGGAAGTTAAATTTGCAAAGATAATTGTATCAGAAGAGGAATAATTGTCTCTAGAGTAATTTTCACTGGGTACTCGGAAGTCATCCCAGGTGGACCGGGGATAAAACTCCCGCAAAACTCACTAACTATATTGCAAATGAGTGTTACTTTGCCTCCATTTTGCCCATACGCCGTCATAATGTGGAGCTTTGTTACAGGGACATCCTGTAGCCACCTCCGCAAATACGAGTTCTGCAATCGATACCGAGTCTCGGTCTGTTGTCGATAGCAGCCTTACGCTACAACTGACCCGCAAAACACTGCTGTCGGAGAAGTTATCGCACTTTGCGGCGGTAGTGTTCAATCGCGTTGTTGAAGATTTTGAATATGAAAGCGTTTGCAGTGTTGATACTACATAAATGAGTTTTTTTACTCAGGTAAGCGCAACGGGAAAAAGAGATACGAATACACTACGGATTGACACTTAATCGCTGCTGTGTTGGATGCACTGGGCTCGGCTTCCGGGACTCTTTACTAAAACTGTGTGTTTTATTATAACAAGAGGGGAGAAACGGATTTGAAGTTGTCAGGATTTGTCATAGTCCAGTTCGTCACTGGACAGCAGTTTGATCCAGTTCCATCCATCTCCTATGTTTATAAATTATTATGAATATTTCCAAATTCTCTCGGCGAAACCACAAACCGTTCTTGGGGCAAGAAAGTACACGCGGGTGTGTGGCTGGCGATCTCTGTTCTGTTGGTGTCATGAGCTAAACTTTTATGTGATTTTGTTGCTCGACTCTTCTACAGAGACGATGTTGCCAAAGCAACAACAAGGGGCAACTGTAGGCGGGATTAATCCGACCTCTGTCCTTAAACCCTTATAGTACGTACATAGGTTAAGACGAAAATACGGAAAATTTATACAGCGAATTTACGTCCGTTTGGACTGGTATGAGTACACAAATTACAAAACGAAGTGTTTAAGTTTCTTCTAAAACGTGATATGTTGTGAAGATTTCTGTCTTCTGGGTTGTTGCGCTGTGTAGTCTGGTCGATGTTAACCAACGTTTCTGAGGTCATACTGCCTCCGTCATCAGGGCGATTAAAAATATGAAGATTTCTGTCTTCTGGGTTGTTGCGCTGTGTAGTCTGGTCGATGTTAACCAACGTTTCTGAGGTCATACTGCCTCCGTCATCAGGGCGATTAAAAATATGAAGATTTCTGTCTTCTGGGTTGTTGCGCTGTGTAGTCTGGTCGATGTTAACCAACGTTTCTGAGGTCATACTGCCTCCGTCATCAGGGCGATTAAAAATATGAAGATTTCTGTCTTCTGGGTTGTTGCGCTGTGTAGTCTGGTCGATGTTAACCAACGTTTCTGAGGTCATACTGCCTCCGTCATCAGGGCGATTAAAAATATGAAGATTTCTGTCTTCTGGGTTGTTGCGCTGTGTAGTCTGGTCGATGTTAACCAACGTTTCTGAGGTCATACTGCCACCGTCATCAGGGCGATGAAATCTTCATACTCACAGCTGTGAAAACCTCAAATCTTACGTGATATGATGTCACCCTGCGTGACAAATATATCCAGTCTCTGCTACTGAGATGTATATTTCCTCGAGTTATTAATGAGTTAGAACAGACAGGTTATGTTTGCAGAATGAAAGCGAAAATTTAGTGCTAAATTAAGGTTGTTGTCTTCTGGGTTGTTGCGCCGTGAAGTCTGGTAGAAGTATACCGACGTTTCAGAGATCTTTGCTCATAATCTTCAGACTTACCGTCGTTAAAACCTAAAATCCTATATAGTGATAAATTATAGGCCTACACCTAATTTAGCTTCTTGTATGGTTTAGCTGGTAACTGCATTTGTAATTAACTTTAACTATCATGTTTCTCACAGAGTGGAGTGATGAATTTTGCAACGAATTATATATTGTCACTTTATGTTTGGAGATAATATGTTTATCCGAAACGTTTTCTCCCACCGACGAGTCTACACTGCGCCATAAACCGTATCATCATCTCCATCCTCATCGTCATAAAACCACAAAAAAATTTGTTTGTTTTTTCTGTTTGTCTGCCCTGTCTTTCTTTCTTCATTCCTTTCATCTCATTCTCTTTCTTCCCCTTTTCTGTATTTCTTTCCATTCTCAATCTATCTCTACTTTCCGTCTTTTATTCTCTCTGTTCTTTCCTCTAATCCTTCCGTTCTCCATTTGTCTCCTCTTCGTTGTCTCCTTTCCTCCTCTGTTCTGTGCTTTTTCTTGTGTCGCATGTCGTAACTTTCAGTTTTCTGGACTCCTGTGGTCTGCGTCTCTAGTCGAAGGCCCCGAAGTGCCGGAACGTGATTAAGCAGGAACGCTGGGTGTTAGATTCGCGTGTCGGGCGACCCCAATTAACGCTACGTCACGGCTCCACTTGGCTGGATTGCTGGGTTATGCAAGCGCTATTTGCGTTCAGTATTTGTGAATAAATGCATGAATACTTAGAACTGTGTGATTGTCCCAGCAGTTCTGGTTCATTCAATAATTCCGACTGTGAATACGTCTAATTGGTCTCTGGGCTGAATTAAATTTAATTTCTTAACAATGATTATTGACTGGACGTAAACATATCCCGAGCAGGTAGGAATAAAACGCTGAATTCCCTTTAGCCTTCAGCAGGGTAAGTGCACGTGTTGTCTCTGTTTATTTTAGCAGAATAAGAGGCAGTAATATATTTTTCTCTTCTGATCCACGTCAAATCTCCTTTGGAGCAACCCAGTTTCCTACCAAACGAGTACTGCCGTGAATCTGACCACTTAAATCCATTTATTGCCGAGGTTAAGAATGTGATGAGGTTTAGCTCGATATCCTCCACAAGCATTCGTTTCAAAAGTTATTTAATATCGAATTATATTTACTGAAATAAATTTACACGGTTGGTACATATCTGTCTATCCGCTCAGAATACTGTTCGGAGATTGGTTGAATCCCCAATGTCGTAATGGGTTCTGCTGTCGTTTGTATTTTCTGTCCTGAATCACAGTTGTGCTGAATGGGATGAAAAGTAATGGACTGAGAGCAATACACTTCATCTATTTGCAGATTACAACAGTTCAGATTATTGTGTAACAAAACTATGCAGAATGTCCAGTAGGAGAACTCTATTATTTGGCAAAATACTGGAAAATATAAAGGCGAGAAAAGAGATGCAAGTCATGTGCTTCCCGAGTGTTTTTTTTCCTGGGGCAAGCCGTTAGAGCGCTACACTTTTACATTATCAGTATTACAAAGTTAAGGTGATGTTGTCATGTTTAAAAGATAGTCCTCTGTCGTGGTTTTCTGGTTTCGTTCGCTTCATGATTTTTTAGTGTTTGTGCCGCGTTCAGTGCCACTTCTTCCTGGCATGGAAACACTCCCCTCTTTCGCTTCTTGAGACATCTTTCTATCCCGTCGTCTTGTTTCGTCCCTTCAGGTTTTCATGTTAATTTTATTAAATAATGCACGAAAGTCATATAAATATTTCTCGGTGCATCGTTCTATGTGTCATTCGGGTCTTAAATACATTAACTAATTTTTGTGTTTATTGCTGGGTTTGTTCAGTGTGAGGATGGACTGACCATGTACAGACGCTGATAGAATCAGGGAACTGTACGTTTGAATTTGGTCACTGGACCTCCAATTTGCGTTGTATTGTGGTTTTGATATTATATTAAAAATATACCACTACTTCAGAATCAGGGGTAGCATTAAACACGCGTACTCGCTAGGAATACCGCATTGTCGATAATGCAGAGAATTCTCGTGAATCGAATGCTAAATCAGCTTTTTGAACAGACTGCGTCACTCATATCGCGTTGAGGGTGGAAGGAGGCGGTCGTAAAACATTCTACTTAAATATGCACCCGAGGAAAGTCACAAAAATACTTAGTCGTGATGAGATTCGAACTTGATACATCTTAAATACTAGAAGCTACACCGTGACGCTTGGTTGAAAGTAAGGATGGTGTAAGTTAAATTTGTAGATCGTAGTAAGAAACTTTATCGAAGATTGGAGGTAAAACATGCAGACCAACTTCGCAGACGCTAACTCCTGGTAAAGTATTCTTACGTGCAGCTTGTGCGAACGTATTCCGCGAGTTTTAAATGTCATTTCCCCTTGAATGTCGTTAAATTAACGTAGGCTTACTCTGGTACAAGAAGCACGAACCGGAAAATTGAAATGTTCGTAATCTGATTATTTCTTTATATTCGTGGTGACGCGTGTGGGCGAAGTGCCGGTTGTGTTGCGGCTATGAAACGCCAAAGATAGGGCAAGAATGAGTGGGAGAGAACTTCAGAGCCTAAGAAGAAAGAACGACCCGCTAAAGTGTCGAGGCACAATAAGACCAAAAAAGACACGGTACATTTAATTGTACTGAAGACGTATTCGGGTCGTAGAGGTAAGAGGTAAGAGCCATAATTCTTTAAATCTCATAGATTATTTCAGAACTATTTCTGAGTCGCATGATGCAGATGGCCAGACATTCTGATGTTTCACACAAAAATGTCTGCAGCTGTCAGCTTGACTTTAACGCATTAGTTTTTTGAAACGCTGTCAAGTTCTGTTCGACACCCTTCCTAATGAAAGAAAACTTAATGGCAAATACGTACTTGCCATATTTGATTAACTTACAAAACGCCAAGCAGATTGTCATATTATGTTGCTCCCTTATACGCACCATTATTTATTGGCTGTGCTTGTTTAATATCGCTTAATTTAATTTAAAAGTTATGTTTGTTTAACAGTCTGTACGGATATAAAATCATTTAATGTGTCTGCGAAACAAACGAAACTATTTGGCATTATAAAATGAAAATATTAATTATTTGCGTTGCGCATTAGTGTTCCCCTCCTCCCCAACTTCTGTTTGCTAGCTTAACTTTTTTAACAATTTAAAGCCAAGTGATAACTGTATCTAATCCCACAAGTTTCTTTAAAAATCATTAACTATGCATTTTGCCCTCGCAGCGTGATTCTTTCTCTTCTTCTCAAAATAAAGAGCTTTAACCAACTGAGACTAGTAATTGAGACTCGTTCAGCTACAGTGGACGCAAAATAAGAACTTGTCTTACGTCACAATAAAAGTTAAGGGATGGCTGAAAGAACACCGGGTGGGGAGACAACAAAGAGTGTACCTGAGCGTGTGCAGTGTTACTGAAATATTTGTTCCCCTTTTAACGTTTACACAGTCGATGAAATTTTGATAAAACACTAGCAAATCTGTCACATCCCTTAACCCTCATGCCCTACTTCTACAGTTTAAACGTAATAATTTCATATCAGATAATATACAGGGAGGAGTCCTTTGTGTTTGTAACGGTCAGTGAAACTCGGAGTTATATTGTGCCCACTGTACGTATTTAAACATGGTCATAATTGTATAATATGATTTACTGAAGTGATTGTTATTTTCATTTGAAATGAGAGTCAATGTTTTACTGGTAACACATTTTGTAATATGTACAATAAATCTGCCAGTGAGCCATAATCTGCCCATAATTATATCTCATTAGAATGTGCAAACATAGTAACAACCTATAGATACACACATAAATGGTTAATGGTATTGAGGTATTTAAGAGATGGCACGCAATCTGAACAAATCCACTGAAGCTGACTTTACTGTGTATCAATTGTTGTCTGAATACAAGCTTTATAATTGATGAGGACGGTACTAATTTCGTAATCAAATGAGCACTCTCTTTGATAAAGCGATCCTTCGTTAACCACGGTTTTACAAACCACTCATTTCAAACAAGCCTATTCGAGGCTTTCTATTTCTGTTCAGTTTTGCCACTCACGGTATTTACGAGGGTCGCTCATTAATTTCATAAGGACTCTGCTTCATGGAATACTGACATTGTGTTGAATACTGTTTATTTTCTGAATTAATCTGTATCTGCTACAGGACCAAGTTTCCGGTACTGCGTCTGCTCGCATGTTAAGGTGATTTGTTGTCATTGAACTGACAGGTTTGTTATTACTATTTAATTAGTTTCATGATGAGAACCGAACACGGTACTTTATGAATACAATGTTCCTGCTCTAACTATTAGATATTCCCTCGACTTTATTAAACATTAATGTTGAATGAATAGTTCACTAGCTATTTAACTGTGCTATATCAGCTTCAGAAACCGTGTAACCATTGGGAAGGGGTGGGATTTAGAAGAATGCTATGGCGTTGCTCGTGATGGATTAATAGCAAACTTCAGAATCGAATGCAGTGTTCATGTCTTCTTTGGTTCCATTTCCCGTAACACTTTTCCAGCGGTCTGAAGCCCGTGTGATCTGGAACTTCTCAAACACTGAAATTCAACCGGTGGCATGAACGTATGTCCGCGTTTTTGTATTATTCTTTTTCCTGTGTACATAGAATGCTGGTGATGGTCCTACCAATGCAACGATAGGTTTCACAAATAGGTGCATAAATACAGCGTTTTTTGTACTATCAATACGTTAATCAGTGTTATTGGAGTGAAACAAGAAAACGGAGCTCTCGGAACAATACTTATCCATGAAAGAAACGAAAAATGTGCAAATTCCACAAGACGCCTGTAAGGGAAGAACGACAGATCAGCACTAAATCACTTTAGCACTTATTTTATCAGTTATCACAGCTATCTGCAAACTTTAACGCACCAGACAATTTAAGAAGCGCAGAGATTATCTGGTGGTCAGTAAGTCGTTCTTTGAACCTGTAATCAAGCCTCTCTGTTGCTGTTTGCCTTCGCGTTCTGACAGACGTTTGCTATTGCTTTGAACCTGCAGAGGCTCCTTCATGCTGTTTTTATAAAGCTCGAAGCTAGTTAACGCCTCGAGGGATTGTGGACATTACGTTCTGAAAAAAATCGTGTTTGATCACACAATTTTATTTACATTTTAGTAAGGCCAAACATAACGATTCGAGTCTTTACGAATTCCAAGCTTCTAAGCACTTCGCTGTATCTGTGGGTGAGCGGGGATTTTGATATTTGGTATTGGGGATGGGGGGTTTACTAAATACTATCAAAGAAACTAAATGTTATTCCACATCGACTCTTCGTTTGCATAAAAATCTAATGTATTTCGATAAACACCATCTACATCGAAAAATCTTCTGGTCGAAATTTGTATGTGTTGATGCTAAGAATGCTTTCGTCATTCTGGACGCATGGTCGAATGCTGAAAGTCCGCTTCATCTTCAGCTACATGCAACCGAGTGGCCCTGCTTCATACTCTGGAGGTCTCGCTCGGTCCTGGTACGTAGACCGGTTATTCTGACTGACATTTTTCACGACTTTCCTCAGTTTCTCTTTAAATTCTGTTATAGTACCTAGAATTACACCACGATCGCTTCATTTTATATACTTTTCAATATATTAACGACCCTGTCACTCGACGCTACATGAGCTACTGGCAGCGTCCTGAAGTAAAATACAAATACATGTAAATACCACTATTTCTCTTCTATGGCAGGAAGATTGCATGATTAGCAGGCTTGAAGGATTCATTGCTACTTGTTTTTGTTGGAAGAAAATATGTTCTTTCACTGGACAAGAATACCAGTAACTGTGTTGTGGATTTAAGTTGATGGGTTTTTATTTGTAACTTGTAATTTCCTTAATGTTTAATCTCGTATTCAGTGACCCTGAATATGAGACGTGTTACAAATGCTTTCTGACGCATCCTTTTCAATCCACTGCCCGTAGTTACACAACCATTTATCATTCAACACTGTTTAATACGCCTTAGTCAAATTAAGGTAGGTTTACGTACGGTCTAAACGCCGGTAGGTATAATTAATAATGAACAAAAACGAAATTATTTCTCTTCTGTATTTTGTTTCACAATATTCATACCACATTCGGCTGCAACTGGACGCTCTGTGTATTCGCAGTTACGATAACAAAGTCTTCAAGTTGGTTTGGATTTGAGCCAGCAGCAATTACGTGTATAGATCCTGGCTGAATATGATTATTTGAAACTCTGATGACGTCAACAAATCCCCTACAGATTTTCTTCCCTTCAGCAAATACCCCTTGTGATTAATCACTGTCTCTTGGAAGCACTAGCGACAACTTCTTGAAGTTAGCAAGAAATAAATAATAATTACTAATTTTCTCTCGCAATATGCACCATCCTATAAACGTCTTATCTCTGTTTATTGGGTTAATATTTGCATTTGTTAATTTCCTTATCATAATTTAAGCACCATTGGTTGCTTTGTGAGTTTTTAGCTGTTTTTATATCTCAGTCACAATGTAATAGGAAATCCCGCCTTCCTTAATTTGAAAACAAAGAAACTGATAAAATTCCAAAATACTCCTATTTTGGAAGAGGTAGTTTTATTACATTTGGTTATTGGAAATTTCCTAATCTACGTTATCTACAACCTGGATGGCTGACGGCATTTCGGAGACAGACCCGGTGTCGTGATTTTGGACTATGAGTCATTTGTTCAGTTTCTCGAGGCAAATGTTGGAATAGTATATTAAAATAGGCCATGATCGCTACCCTCATAATGATTTAAAATTCATCACTAACTCTCTTCATAAGTTTAAACTTCCTACGATCAGTGAAGTGGAATAAGGGTAATTAAATAAACACCGCTGGGAATGAAGATCTGACTGAATCCATGTTACGGATTACCTGAAAGGCATGGGGAGATCTCATTCCAGAAACAGGACGGCGCCCTGTCCACTGCTCATGCGCTCTGTAAAGAGATCGGGGTGGGATGCTGCTGGTCTTGACTTCAGTGCCGCGGTATACGGCTTCGACGCCACACGAATGATCGTCCCTTGGCGTCTTCACGTTCAGTAAAGTGAAACGGTTCGTGCAGATGTCCGGACCACGATGAGGTAACTTTAACTGTTCAGTACAATCACTGCATGGCGCCTGTATACACCTGCTTAAACATATTGTACTCAGGGAACACTTTTTTTAAAGGAAACCCCGTTACATTTTACGGTACGATATATTTGAACGTTCGCAAATTCAGTATATTGCTCTACCATCTGAAGAGTGAAACGTGCTTTTGGATGAAGATAATTGTATTCTGAGATACTTCGTCTTGTATTCTGGTAGAAGTTTACCAACGTTTCAGTGAGTACCTCTGAAGTGAAGGCAAACCTCTACCAGTCTACATTGCGCAATGTCCCATACGACAACGGTCTTCATACTTGCCGCTGTAAATAAGCTGAAACCTCGTGGAATTGTGTTTCCTAGAATGTTCCATTTGAATAATTTGCAAAGACGCTGTGACGTTTTTGCTGACAATACTTCAATAAATCGTGTAGGCGAGTCGGACGTTTGAATTGAAGTTACAGAAAAGTTTTTGCGTTCCTAAAGAAATTTAAATTAAGTATTATTATTTACCCCAAAACTTTTCTATCAGTGTATTTAGTCTGCAAAAGACAAGTCTGTTTGTGCCAAAATAGATTTTTGGATATAATGCTGAACTGTTCTGATAATCAATTCCTTCTTTGTTATTTTCTTTATAAAACTGTACTCTTTTATGTGTTGTGGTGAAGCCAGAAGTAGCTTCAATTGTTGAGAGATTGAGATTGCGGAACATATATTATTATTGACTTTTTAAGATCAGAAATATAGTCATTCTGTAATTACAGATGTTTTAGACGAGATATCTTATGAATATCATGGGAGGGGCTGTCGTGTGATGCTTGATTAAATGCGTAGCATTGCGGTGAAAATTTTTAAAAGTCATGTTGAAATAAAAATCCCAGCTATGGAAACGTATAATATACTTAAGCCGACTTCTGTTGTTATAATACTTCGAGAATCCACATGTAATGTTCCTGGAGGAAATGTTCGAAATTCGGGACGTTATTGGTTATGTGATTTTGAGAAGAATCTATATACCACGTGTTCCATTCACAGTAATACAACGATTCCATCGAGAACACAGTTTACATAGTCAATGGGCGCCAGGCATTCGGGGCATGAAATTTGCATGCTTCAGTACTTCGAAGTTCAGTTAGTGTGAAATTGTGTAATTCATAATACGTATAAGAGCACAACTTGTGAGATTTTAAAATCTCGCGGCTGCGAGTATGAAAATGACTGTCTTCTGGGTCGTTACACTGTAATGCAGTAGAAGTTTACTGTCTCCATCATCAGAGATACTACACTGAGCAACAACCCAGAAGACAAACATCTTTACGCACCTTGTGGTTTTATGTGTCACGGTAAACAGGCCTGTAAGTTCGTGTCGGTTAACAACGCTCCGTGTATTACAGGGATCCGAAACTATTCCAACCTGTTACCTGAATGTGTAGTTGCACATAGCAGTCGGTCTGACCTATTCCGTCTTTCCAAACAAGTTTCGTTTCAATTCTCTTGTTTTCGCAGCTCTGGTAAATTGAATGCTGTTCATCTCTTGTATATACGAGGTCACAGAAATCCGCGTACTGTAGTCGGAGCGAATCTGTGCCCTCGAGATCCGTTAATGTAAAGACAAGGGGATCACATATAAGCATAAACTGTCTACACGACAAACATTATTTCCTAGCGGCAACGTTTCGTATCTCGCTGTCTCATTTCCTGTGTCGATAATGTACGTATTTGGTTGACATAGTATATTTGTTTGTTTTCCTTCAACCCGCAAGCTAGTGCCAGATTCGACTATGGTAGTACGACAGGTAGCCTAGCCAGCAAGAATTCCTTACAGACGCTGTATACAATGGAGTATTAGACGACTGAGGAAGGTGCATTTCGACGAAAACTTGTTGGTTGTTGTGGTTATATTAATATCTGTGCCCTCGATGGGCCTTGGCCTCCGAGCGATCAGCCCGTCGCAGGGCCTCTACCTACACAAGACAGCACAACACAAAGAAAAAACGCGGACAGACATCCATTCCTCGAGTGGGATTCGAACCCACGGTCCCAGTGTCCAAGCGAACAAGGCCCACGCTTCAACCGCGCTTTATTATAAGTAATTAAATTTTTCAACGATGAGAGAAAGGGCAACTGTGTTTTAGTTTCATTTGTTGCAGGTTTAAAGCATTTCCGTTTCTTATCTTCAGTTAATTTGTCACGTTTTTTGAGGATCGCTTTTGAATGCAACCACCGATTCCGCTTTTGCACGACGAGTATAGGGTCTGTTCCATTGTTTTCGAGTTATCTGCTCACGGAGATGTGTGTTCAGAAACTCGTGAGGGCGACAGCACGTTATTGCATTTGTTCTTGTTTTTATGTGAAATTCTGATTAAAGTTTAAATTCATGAATTCAATCTCTTTCCTACTACCACTATCGCTTTTGTGTACAGTTCATTTCGATGTCCCTTAACGGCAGTTTTAATACGTGAGGCTGTCACTTCTCATCGTCATTTAGAGGCGTGGAGCCTGACCTCCACAGCCCCGATGAAGATGATGATGATGACTACAGCTTTACTGAACTATATTTTGGACTCTGTTCAAAATGCCGCAAGCATCGTTTTGTGTTGTTGTTTCGAATAAACAATAGCAGCACTTTGGTGCCGTCTAGAGGTAGGATGGACATAATGATCACTGATTACTTAGTAATGGTCATGTAGACATTAACGCGAACTAACACACCTCTTATATTGCACAAATCATTTGAACCAACTGGCGCTGATGCCCCAAATTATAAGGGTACATAACCTGCCCTCTAAGGTCACAGGGCTAAATGAAACCCTTCAGATCGTAATCTGGTTTATGTCTATTAATAGAAGGCGTGAGTCGCTTCCTTGAGCCTAGTAGGAAAATAATGGTGCCTTAATTATGCAGCCAGAAGATGAAATGGAACCCTCAAGTGCAAGGAACAAATGCATACTGTAGTATCCCGTATTCCATTTGGCGTCTACTCACACTTAATTCAATTTACATTTTAATGCAGTCTCCGAGGTGTGGCGACTTCATACATGTTGTTCTATTCAAAATGTAACCTTCATTAAAACAATATTTGTAAGTGTTGGTGACGAAAATATAAAAGACAAAGGACATATTTTTGTTTTGTAGAAAAGATGTTTACCACTTTTCGAACACACACAAACACAATTTAATCTAAATCCGTCGTACGGAATATGGAATTTGAAGACAGAGTGACATGTGTGACAATACGAAAATTTTGAACTATGACAGATGGTCTCAACTGGAGTTAGGGACGTTTTGAATAAAAGTTGAATTTTTCCTCTAATCAGGTTGGTTTGATTTTCTGAAAGGTTGTATGTTTTCGATTTTATATATCTTAAGGAGTTGATGAAGCATTCGACGTCATAAACAAATCACATTTACATAAATTTACAGAGAGACGCGTGTACGCACACGCTCAGATACGCACGCAGCCTGGCGTCCTCTGGGTATTTATCTGATTACACGTTTCAGTGTATGATCTCAAATAAAGCTTCACTCTGCCAGTGATACAACGTACTGAAGCATCAGAAAATTGAAAAATATCACATTTTCACTTCCCAGAAATAATTAAACTAATTTGATAAATCAATCAGTGGTTCAGAACTTTTAATAAAAATGTAGGGTATAAAAATAAATTGAAAAATGAAACTCAGCGTGTCCTATTGTATTTTCTGTAACGATGCTCAGGAAACCACAACATCATTTGTTTTATTTTGATAACACAAAAATGATTTCAGTGTTAAAACTGGCAGGTTACACGTGCAATATTCCTACCAGAAATTCGAATGCGAGTTCATCCCTATCCTGATTAGCGAGTATTATAGCAGTAAGAAAGGACAGTGACGTAAGCACTTAACTGCACTAAAGGATGAGCATAGCCTATTTCGTTGAGAGATTTCAACTTTCCAGATCTTGTTAAATGTTTATAGAATAACAAGAAATATTTTTCAGACTTTTTAGTTAGATCGTTGTTCTTCCCCAGAATGTCCCGAAACTTCTATCTCATTTATTTTATTTTCATTAGACGTAAGTTCCTGATACATTTCCATAGGCCTATACTTTTTCTAAATTAATGAACCGAGCTGGTTGGCCTAGTAGTTTTTGTCATATTCGTAGGTATCAGGTTTAATCTCTGACGAGAAATAGATTATCCTCAGCTATATCATTATTTTCCAGGGATTGTAACTACAAATGTGGTGCTCTCCATATATTCGAAACTTCATATATGATTCAATGCTTTGTGAACTCCGGGTATGAAACCGCATTGATACACAATCTGAATTCTTTTTGTCATTTATTAACGGTTGATTGCAGACGGATGCAACATGTTAATGATTCTTTCTATTATGCGCTCTGCAAAGAATGCCTAAAGGAATATGGCTATTCAATGGAATATATTTAATCGTGAGGATAAAATTTGTTATCAAGATTTCTTTGATATGTGATGTGAAGCTTTCACGGCGGCTTTCATTAATAAAGTCTTCTCGGGCTTTCAGCCGTGTTAGTTGGTGATCAATCGCCGACGTTTCGAGGACCATCTCTGTCCTCGAAACGTCGGCGATTGTACACCAACTAACAAGGCTGATAGCCCGAGAAGACTTTATTAAAGATTTCATTGGCTTCCGTAATGGCAAAAAGTTTCAGTCTTACTGTACCGGCACTCCGGTATACATTCGAGGCCGTTAATCCTGCCCGGTGGACTCTGTACCACATTGGGTCGGCCGACATAACTCCTCTCTTTAACCTAAACACGAGAAAGGCTAGGGGTCACACGTCCCTGGTGTCTGGCGGGGTGACTAACTGAACTAGGTAACCAACGAAATAAGTAACTAAATAACTAACCACCAATGTAAACGAAATCTGAGAGAAGACCCCGGAACTTAAACATCGCTAACACCAAATTCTGCCAGTGGTCACATCTCGGAGTTAGTCTCTTCTTCATCCCAGCTCCAAAACCTCCTTCCGTAGATTCGACTTTTTCGTTCCACTCGTAAATTCGTCTTGGTATTAGTGGCCGCTTTCCAAGAGGTTCCCTGAGAGAAAATTCTGTAAACTTTTCTTATGTCTCCATTCGATCAACATGTCCAGCCCATCCAGCCTCTTTCGTTTCACTATACTGGCAACAAGCGACTGTAAATGACGCCAGTTTTTCATTATGTGAAATTCAAAAGTCATGAATGTTATCCTCAGCGCATAGATTCCAAGCACTTGTATTATTTGTATTTGCTGACCATTACGCGTGATTTTTGATGTGGTTAAAACAAAACACTCAGATTGCAGGGCGCTTTATGCACTATCACTCCCCTCCCTCCCCCCGTATCGCGGCTGGACACAGACGTGTTTATTTGTAATGGTCAGCGGAGCTCGGAGATATCTTGCGGCGTATGTTGATAGAGCGTGTATCGATTCTGGGCAAAGCACGTAATTCATAGGTTTCTGCAGTCCTTCCACGAAAAAGTCCTCACTGTCCACTGATACAGCCTGTTAAACAAGCTGTGAACAAGTTGGATGAGTGTTCGGATTTTTCATTTTTGTGAGAGGACCAATTGCACCAGACACAAAAGACAGCACTGACACCTAAATGGTCTCTACAGTCAATACAGCATTGTTGAATAACCTATAAATAAATAAATTTTTGTTTGAGAATTGAAGTTTCCACGGCAGTGGATTATTATCTTCTCAGTTGTGAAGCCGTATAATCTTTTAGTTGGTTACCAACTTTTCGGAGGAATAGAACGTCCATCTTCGAGAATAAACTGATAATGTGTTTTGAGATTTGAGTTTGTGACGATTACGCAGCGTTAAAACACAGAATATGACAATCCACAATTGACGCAGTTAATATGCAACGTCAGTTGGATCAGACACAAACTGCAACCTTTATACATGAATAATCTCTACAGTTGATAAGGCATTATGAAGTATTTGGCTGAGCAGTCAGTGCGTACGGTTAAGTACGACGGGTGCCACTTGTCCGCGGTAACCTCTGCAATCAATACAACGTCGTTAAATGACCTAGCATCATGTAACTAAAAGCTGAGGTTTTTTAAGCCCTTGATTTGTACCTCTCGCTTTGAACCGATGTTTTAAAATGCATGCACTCTCATCTTCTAACGACGAAAAATATGGGCCGTCGTAATGAAAATTTCTTGTCACATTTTCGAAGTAGAGGAACAGAGTTTATTTATTGGGATAGCCGGAATTTGTTCAAGACAGTAACAGTCAAGTCGTATTATTAAATTTTCAATATGAGTTTTTCACTCAGATTTCTCCTGAGAGGAGCGATTCTGTCTCTGTGTTCTTGTCTCTACAGACGACAATGATTGAATTTGTTTTTTACAGAATACGGCTGCCTTCTGAGTTGTTGCGCTCTGCAGTCTGGTAGACTTTTACCGACGTTTCATAGGTGCTTGCTGCCTTTACCATCTCATAGCCCTGATAAATGAGGCAGCAAGCTTCTCTGAAACCACGGTAGGC
>NW_019060661.1:169643-185092 GCF_000696155.1 Zootermopsis nevadensis | reverse complement strand
ATTATGATTTCTGTAGTTTTTTTTGTGATGTTTCATTACGTTTGTTTTTCCATTTTTGGGCGAAGGTGTTGTTTTTCTTAAATGTTATTAGATGTACATATCGGCCAAAGATGTAGGAGTGAGTGTCCCGATATGTCCAGAAGTACTAGTGTCTTCGAATAGGTGTGGGTCAAGCTAAACTGATGTTCGTATTCGCTCAGCGATCTCAAAGTGTTTAAATAATCTTACAAGAGACTTGAATGTGGTTCTGGGACTGGATTTGTGCAAAAAAACTTTCATTACTTTATCGACTCCAGTCACGTGTACATTCCTTACTCTACGTGTTTGAGGCGTTTTAAGCAGTTCTCACAGTTTTTGACAGCGAGGCGCGCATTGCTGTAACTACCGGCATTATCTTTGGTTCGGATTTCCGCAGTTTCATGTTCTGATAAGCTCACTAAATCATCCAGAGCGACGAAATGAATGTCAAGATGGGAGGAGAGGACTGAAATTAATTAATTCATCTTACTACAAGTGGCGGAGCTGTCGGCAGCAGTGGATGTCTGTAGGTGCAAGTAACAGCGCCCCTGAAATACTGAGATAGCTTCGGGGTGGTTTATAGCAGTTCGGGGTTTGGTAAAGCGTTCATTCAGGTTGTGAGTGGAGTGACAGTGAAGGAAAGAAGAGCGGAATTTTTTTTTTTTTTTTTTTTTTTTGTAATTTTGCTGCCGGATGATGACGTGAATGTCTGTAATTACGATGACGTCCTATGTTGCTCGTATATATCGGATGAGTTTGTGATTATTGCTTTTGTTTTGTAATGTCTCTGCAGGTCGCTGTGGAGGAATTGAAAACTAAACTCAACGGCTGGACTTGAACTAAGCCCACGTTCATACTCCCAATAAGAGATGTACAATATTCTTAGTTTGAGTGATTATATAACCTGTCACAATGATATTTTCACATGTCACTATAATACGATTTGTCACTTGTTACCAAACAAAATTATATCGCAATGTAGCCATGTTGGTAAATTCTCTCTCCTAAAAGTAACTTAAGAAAGTTACTCATTCAGAAACGTAAAGGCTGCAGTACTTATTTTTGTCTTACATAAGACACTCCATTACGTGGCTGTATTAAAAAAAATCAGCTGGTTAGTGTTGTTTGGGAAAGAAAAGTTATTTTTCTGAGATTCATATGAAATCCCTAAACGCGCTCTGTGGGCGAAATATAGAGTTGTTGGATGTTAAAACACGTGATTAATATATTTACCATTGTATTACAAAGGGTTAATTAATGCGGAATAAAAGTACAAAGAATACTTGGGAGAATTTGTCAGCTGTTATAAATTAATGTATATGTATTTGAAAATAGCATTTCGCCAAAAGTATGAACAGTTGTTAATTTTTTCTACGAGCTAATTTTACTTTCTTAAGCAGGAATAGGCACAACTTAAATATGGAATTGCTCAAGAAGGAGAATAAATTGTGTTTTGCTCGATAGAACTATACTTGATTCTGGAAGGATTTGGAAAACGCTTCTTAGTTAGGACTGCGCTCTGTCACAGCAAGACGTGAGAAGGAGGAACAGACATGCATTGGCATGTAAGAGAAAGGGGCATATTCAGGAGAAAGAAAGAGGGACCAATAACAGGACTGTCGTGTACTCGTTATTTTGTTTGAAGAGTCTTTGTACTCCGCGATGGAACACACTTCTCGTTACTGATGTACTTAAATAACAGAGAAATATTCTTTGGACTTTATAAATGTGTGCTCCGTAGATGGATGCTGTACTAAACGGGGAGTATTCTAAATTGCACTTTTTTAGGAAGACACTTTTGGTATGCATTTTTATTGCTGCTAGCATCGAGATATAACCAGACTTGTCATATTAATGGATGGGAAAGATCGAAGCGCTTTTAAGCTTTTGGGAAATTATGATCCTTTCATATTATAAAATTTCTCTCCGACAGCTTTCTACCATTTACTATGGTGACATTAAGTGTTGTTGAAGTCGCTTAAAGATTGCAGTTTATTTATGGGAATAATGTCGATATTTGGCTCATGTAGTGAATTCTACGCCTGTTCACGCTGTATTACGAGTGTCTTCTGGTATTTTTGTAATAATTCGATCGATGTTACGAAACTTGGTATCATGATCATGACCCAGTATGTATTAAAATCCGCAACAGAAACTTATGCCAATCTTTCTCATATAATTTCCTTTTTGTGATTATAGATGCTAATTAAATTTAATAATCCACAGCATTATTTATAAAAATATACGAGAAATATTTACGTTGTCGCAGTTTGATAATGTTTATAGATTATAACCTGAACCTAGAGAGTTATGAGATAATGTACATGTATGTTTCGGATGCGGTGATTAAAAATATTTCTTTATCCATGATTTCGAATTTTTGTTCAGTGCGGTTACATAACAGACTTTTCACTGAAATTAGAAAAAAAAGCTGAAGAAGTAAAGGAAACGAACGAATCACATATTCTTTTAAATTACGTGCCTCATTAATTTGCTTATTAGTTGATTTTTTATGATATTTATCGGTATGTAATGCAGTGTAATCAATAGACGATAATAATGAGATAAGGATTAAAAGGAGGAGATCATGGGCTGTTCGAGAGTTCCTTTCAAGCATTTGCCATAAGTCCCCAGCAACGTAATAGCTCCCAAAACTAGTATAGATCGGTGCTCGACATGGTCTGGGAGGATACGTTGTTGACGTTGGGAGATTCTATTCTTTGTTACGCATTTATCTACGGTGCTCTGCCTCTGCTCTTCTCTAAAGCGATTTTCTGCCTCGGGTTTCTGTTTCCAAGAATTGTCACTTGAGTTTTCTATATAGCACTTCGTATCTAAGGAGATTATCTCTTTTTTGCGTGGTAGTAAAGCCCGAAGTTATTCCTTTTCTCATTGTTGGATTGTCACAGTTTTTCTTTGGTTTGCGCAGTCATTAGCGGAATTATACTGCACTGATCTGCCGTGAGTCTCACAAGTGATCAAATTGATTTTCAGTAACCACACAGGCAGCTTCTGCTTCGGAAGACGCGGACACATTTCCTGTTACTCTACAAGGTTAGGTGCCGCCCTGTCTTATCGTGTGTAACTATAGCTCGAAACCAACAGAATCATGAGGGTGAAATATGATGCATTGCTGATAAAATGTTAGGAGCTATAATACAAGGTCCTTGAGGTAAGCCACGCCCAGTAGCCTTCATAAGTAGAAGTGTTGGGAGTCTAGACGTTTACTCAAGTACGTTAATTTTATGAGATAAATTGTCAACGGGCGGTCGGTACCTCAACCGGTGTTATCTCTTAAACCTTTCCTATTCTTAAGACTGTTGTAATGGATAATGAGGTATGGCGTGTCGCAACGACCGGTGTCCTCCTAGAATATTGTTAATTTAATGAGAGTCTGGAGCTAGAGAGTGGTCTCGGGCCCGCCTCTAGTCGTGTGCCTACATTACCACTCCATGCATTGCTTTGCTGACGTCTGAATGGCTTAACTGTTGCTAAAGTTAGGTGTTTCCAGAAACTGCGATCCAGTTCCCGAAACGTCTGTGTACATGTACCTCATGTAATGGGCAGTGTGCATTTTAGTTCTGTTATTCTAGTAAAACAAACTTTCTACTGTCGCCACTGAAACGTCAGTTTTTTAGTCCATATTCCGTAGTTTCTTTATTGAGTGATACAGTCCTATAATTTATTTCACTTGTAACAACAGCGTAGTGTGTCTGGAGTACGCATACATATTTTAAGATGTTTCTTTTTGTTTTGCATACTTAATTATGCCTAGTTTCGTTTACTTTTATTGCAATGTTGTTTTAATTAAATATTTATCATGATTCGCACAAACGTTTTAATTAGTAATTAACCCATATTTTATGTCAGTCATAAATGTTTTGTATGATAAACTGCGTTCAATAATTCTGTTTCGTATGAAGTAGAGCACACGTGAAATTAATGCGAACTGATTTCAACTTCGTAAGGAATATTTTAGCGTAAATTAGCAAAAGCAAGTTTAATCGAAATTCACCGAGTGGTTTCGGAACACACAGACACTACTTTTATTTTTATGTCCTTTTTACAAAGACCGTACAAAAATACGGAGTTAAATTAAATCGGAGAATAGCAACTCAAAACGAACCAGGCGTTCTGCTTTCTTTTCTGAATTTGCCTTTCAAATATTGACTTGCTGCTTCCTTGTTACCTGAACGTGTGAAATGCCGCGAATCAGTGTTAAGAGGAAAAGCGTTGAATTGGCAGATCAACAACGTTTGTTTTCCCATCGTCACTCAAAAAGCAAATACTCACTTGGTAAATTATTACAAATCTCTCCGAGGCATTTTACAGCAGTTGGTAGTTCGCGGTGAGGTCTTTCAGGGACTATTCTTGGGAACAAGAATAACAAATCAGAATTATATTTGTGATGTGTCAGAGCAGATTGTAGTAGGGGAATACTTTGACTTTCGCCGGAGCTGAGATGCTTAAAATACAGACTGAAAACCGAGTTAAGGTAGTGCGCCTGCAGTTGAGTGAAAGGCAACACGCGTAACGGAAGTGTCGGAGAAGTAGTCGCACCGAAACGGCGATCTGCGTCAGTCTTAGCCACTTGTGTATTCAAACATAACACATCACATTTCTACAAAATCATTTTAATATTAAACCCAGCCTTATTATTGCTCACTCACGTAAGGTACGTGTAATTAAAATCACCGTAATGTCACTGAAAGAAGCTCAGTATTCAGATGTAAGTACCATCCACATTTGTCTCTCCCAACTGGTATCCTCGCTTGGGAAATTCCGACCAAAATTTTGTATGCATTTCTTTACTTTCACATGCATGCTACATGACTTTCATCCCAGAAAGCCCACCAGATAACAAATGTAACTAGATAAACTGGAAATACCGGAGTGAGTAATAACGTTACAATTGTCTGGCCACAGCAGAGTTAGTAGGCCTTTAATGGACTAGTGTTTTTCAAAAGGGTGTTCGCGGACGCATGGGGGTCCGCTTATTGTGCTCCGCTAGTTGGTTTGATTCTACTCTTTTTATATTTATATATTGTTGTATTGCTACAGTTCGTAAGCTGTTAATAACTTTTTACTTTCACACTGGCGTTAAAGCATGACGATAAAAATAGTCTTAACTTTTATGGAAAAGTTAGTTAGTTTTTAGTCTGTGTAATCGAAATGTTTAAGATAATGTTGGAGAGGGGGCCAAGGTGCCAAAAAGGTTGAGAGGCTGAGAAATACTACATTTGATAACATAAGGTCCCAAGCCTCAAGCACGTTGAGATTTTTTGCTGTCTTCTTGTACTATCACCCTGTTGTCTGATAACATGTTGAAATGCAACAGATGATGAAGTTGTTCAATATGGACAATATTGTGTGCCTACAAAACTCAGTTAACGTTGTATTTTAAAATCCGAATGGAACTACATCAGGGGTAAATGAGGCAGTCATGGATGAACAGAGTGATCATCCTGCTGCTGTAGTGGCAGCAGTGAACACACGTTCCAAAAAACCATATTTGAAGCGTATTATATAATCATTAATGAATATTAAAGAAATCGCCTATTTAGAACAAATGAGGTGAGAAATATACGCAAAATTTTGGTCTCGGAATCTCAAGGGAAGAGACCACTTGGTACTTTGGCGCAGATGGGAGGATAATGTGTATTAAGATGCGTCTCAAGGGAAAAGTGCGTGAGGCTCTGTTTAAGGACCAGTGGCGGTCTCTTGTGTACAGTATAATGAACATTTGATTTTCATAAAAGGTTGGAAATTTCTTATCTAACTGAGAGACTTTCAGATTCCTAAGACGGAGTCTGTTTTGTGTTTGTTTGGCTGACTGGCAATAAATCTGATTGTTCTTGAAAGATGAGATCTGGAGCCTGGTGTGCTCACGGTTTTCTGACATTTCTAAATCTTTCCTGACTAAAATGGGTGAACCTACCTTATTTTCAGCTACGTAAGTTATGTATTTGTTAAAGTGTCGTTGAATAGTTTGAATGTTTAAGTAACTTTTGTATAATATGACCACTGTAGAGATAAATACTCTGTTTTTATGTTTGCAATTCAAATTGAAATTTGTTTCATCGGATAAACTATTGTGCTATTTTAATCCTAGCCGCGCTTGGAATGTCAAAACCTGTCGGTCACATTTTAATCCTTTTGATATTAAATGAAACACATTATTATCCGATCCGTATGAATACGGTACAGGTATTTGAAGTATTTGAACCGCTGCTGAACGCAGTGAACCGGTGTCGAATGAACGCAGTGCCGCCATTTTAGTTTCCAGTTTTATGAAAATCTGTCAATTTATCGTATGGAATAAGATACATTTACAGACGAGAAATCGATGACTGAACCAGGAATACAGCACCAACATGGCTTTATGATTATGATACTGATGACTTTAATATTTGAAAGTCAGTTACGTTATAATCGTATTACCTCAGGCCGCTTTTACAAAGGATGACGAAGTACATTATATAGGCCTGTTATTAGTAGTAGTAAGTAGTAAGGATGTATGTGGATGAGTGGCAGACTTTCAGACAAGAGGATTGTCAAGTGATAGAAATCATGATCATTACAAGCGCAGGGAATGAGAGAGAATTTATGAAATACGTCTAGGGTGCGTATTCGTCTACGCACGTAATAAACAGCGATGTAAGTGGGAAAATTCGTGAATGAAATACATAAGACCAGATTATTCAGGGAACTGAAATGTGGTGGTTTCTGACGATGGTGCCTTGTAATATGTAATTTTCTTTTGACGTCGTTCACTTTCTAAATTATAAAACTTCAACGTTTCGGAAGTTGGATTCTGTTTCCTGATGGGAAAGGGAGGAAGAGGGCAGAAAGCCTATCTGTTGGGCACCTTGGTATGAGTTAGACTCAGGTCTGAGGCCAGCTGTACCAGGAGACACTTACAATAACCCATAACATCGAAATAAAAACTTGCACTGTGAAACCTCAAATCCATTTACAACCATATTTAAGTAGCTCTATTAGTTTTCCAAAATGAAATTTTAGTTGTTATATAGTAGTCCAATATACCAAGTTTTGGTAAGATCCGGCGTAAGTTTTGGAGAAGGGGTGACGGACGGATGTAATGTTCGTCTCTTACGACAATTTTCGGGGCATAGCCCACTGCTTTCTGTTATTGCAGTCCAATAACTTTGCTGTAGTATCGGCAGATCCATCTTTGCCTCGTTAGGAAACTCTTAGGTTCTGTTTCAGTTTAATTATCATATCACATTTGAAAATAAATCTTGTTTAACGTGTCTGGAGTGGAAAGACGTGCTTTTATACTGTGAGTGTGTTTAACGAAGTACAGGAAGGAACATTCTTTTTGTGCCCTTGGATATTTTCTCAACTTTTAGTGTGTGAATATTTTAACAAATTTAATAAGAATTCATTAAGTGGTTTTAGAGTTCAAACATGCATTTCTCTCCGTAAGACCTCAAAATTAGTTTTGTTTTTTGCTGAAACATTCATCACAGACCGTAAGACTTGTTTGCGAAGCCATTAAGGTTCACTGCGAGAGGCACTGAAAGATACTAGGTTTACTACAGCTCCCTAATCTCGACATACTTCTTTCACATCATGGAGCATGCTCTGATGAGGACATGTCTGTCCAACCGTCCGAGCGTAACGACATACAGAATATTGTGTAAGTTAATTAATTTTGTAAGACTTGAGGTTCTCACAGCGGTGAATATGAAGATTTAATTTTCATTATTTTTAATATTGTAAAAAATCCTACTCTTACTATCTGTGCATGGAATGACACTTTACATGAGGGATTGATTCGTGGGTTAAAAACAATGTTAAAATGTCGTAGTGAGAAACATTAAATACATGCTAAATTTTTTTGAACAACCTGAAGAGACCACTTGTGAGATTAGGTGTAGACGGAAAGGTGAAATATAACGTATATTAATTGTATGGGATTTATATAGTTTAGAATTAAAAAACTTATCAATCTTGTCGTAATGGTCAATGTATTATCGAACATAGTTACTCATTTATGTCAGTGTGGGTGCATAATTAAATTTAACAAGGTGCCGAAAATATGATGTTCATTTATAATGTTCTCTCAGTTATTAAACATTCCTCTGCATTGAGGGTATCTGCCATTTCCCCAGAAACAGCGCTGTGGATATCTGATAGGCGACGCCAGTTTGTGCGTGGGATGAATGCCTGGCGGGGCCACTGAATACCTCTGTCTGGTGCTGAACTCATTAACAGAGTTCGAGGAACTTTTCCGTCCACTGTTCTATATTTTATATCTTATCTATCTATCTATCTATCTGTCTGTCTGTCTGTCTGTATGTCTGTCCATCTAGCTATCTATCTATATACATATGTCTGTCTGTCCATCCCATTGCGAGCAGCATTTTTATTAATAAAGAAATGTCGAATAATATTTTCTGTTTCTTTGTTTCCATCTGTCTTCCGCCCAGGGTTTTTCTTTCTTGGTACACTGGTACTGATGTGTCAGTTTGGATTTTATTCTCCTCACATAACCCACATGACAGCGTCTGAACTTTGCTACTCTCCAAGACAGTCGAGCGATGCCAACACTGCAGAAAAATCTGTGAGATACGTTCCCCCACTCGCCACGAGCGAGTTAATGCGACCGGTGACGAATACGTGTTCACATTCTGTGTAAATGCATTACGTATTTAATATATTATCACATGAAAAGTGCGGGAAGTAAGTTAAAGACGTGTAATCCTTTTTTAGAAAACTGAGTATTTAAATGTTTAATAGAAATAATAATATGTATGAGGCTTGTTTCATGCGAAGTTCTAAATTTTTTTTAGCTTAAAGAATTCCTGATTGGAGACAGATTGTAGCAACATTTCCTTCCTGAGAGCAATTACATTTAATCGATTTTAGGAATTTGTTGTTTTCCGAACTCCCAAAATGGATGCCATGTTGTATTGGAAACACAATCGTGAGGTAGAAATGAATAGCCTCACCAGTATTATCTGTCACGTTTCATATTTGCGTCTTTAAGAGTTGGATATTATGCAATCGACAAATGAGCACAGCAGAATTTGTATACAATCGTGTGTTCAAGTTTGTTATAAGAATCTTGAAGAAGTGTGCCCTAGCTGATGTAAATGGATAGAAGCGAGGAAGTGTGGGCGATACATCGAAGGAAACGTGCACAATAAGTTTAAATTGTCTCCAGGAAATCAGGAGCAGACGGTTGAAATATCGTGGTACTGAATTGTACTGCAAACTGAATACAAAAACGTCAGTGGAACCTCAAGCAACAACCTGCATCTCGCGTTTCTATAAGAATACAGCGTAATGAGGACAGTTACCTCTGCGCAGTCCTGTCTCAGTTCGACTCTCTGTGGGCCGGCCCTCAGTGTTGAGGCGTCTGTCTCCAATCCCATAGAATGAAGCAGAGCATCCGCTTAACCCCTGGGACGTCACACACAGACGTCTGCCCGTGTGTGAACGAATTCAAAACATAAAGCCCTGCCATGTGGCCATTACGGTAGAATGCAGAATGTAGCAACAAGCAGATTGTCATCTCTCAAGAATTAGGCCGTAGTCTGCTCCGGCTTGTGTCTTCCTCTGTCATCCAGGTCTCAACCCACTTTTAGTTTATGTTGTAATTTTTTTTTTCTTTCAAATTTCGACTTTTATTTTCTGCATATGATCGTGCTATTTTCCTTTGTATTCGTTGTTCTTAAATTTTGCACCTATGTTTGATTTCCTTATTTGTTCATTTCAGCCGAGTTTTATTTATAAGAATTTCATATCTGCAGTTTGAATGTTATTTATTTCTCTTTTAGTGCCTATCCATGACTCTGCTGTGGTGTTGTTCAAAACAATGTAATGTATTATTGACATCCTTATAATAGCTATAGGTTTATATTATATAAATTTTATTGTGATTGGAATGCAAGCTCTGTTCAGAAATAAGGCCATTGATCAACACTTTTTTATCTCAGAATATTTTCCATAGCAAATAGATTTTGCTTATTTAATGATAGTTAGATCTGGGCAACATTACGTTCATTTCCAGGGTGTGGTCCAGGAACCTCTGTCATTGCGTAACTTTACATCTCATTTAACACTTGAGTTTTTCGGAAATCCTACGTAACTAACCAAGATCCTACATCGAGTCGCAAACCGACTGGTTCGCTTAGAATTAGAAAATACACGGTTATAATCCCACTCGATGACCACAAATTTTACTGAACGTGTCCATGGTTTTATTCCGTTCCTCCAGGAAAACAGGAATATGGTACCTTCACATAGGACACAGTCACTTTTTTTCATATTTTCAAACTTCGGTTTGTCACCGGCGTTACTACTGACGTGTTAAGAAAGTTTAGATTCGTAGTTATGAAGTGGAAAAATGGCTTTCGGACTGCCTCTGATTCTAGTGCACAAGTGGCGTCGCCATTTCTCTCAGACAAGAGTCCAATTAGTGTGTCTGGTGACCCGGGAATAGGCTCTCTTCCCAATTAAAGCAACGACACTTAACTCCGGAGAAGCTGATTAGCGCCAGCAACTTAGAGCACTAGAGGTTCTGTACAACTGCCCACCATGGGTAAATACACTGTTCTTTTCATCTTTTATCCCATTCTTCCTTTCTTTCCACTTTTGTTGCGTTTCCCTTATAGTTTTGGCTTTGTTTCTTCTTTGACTCGTTTTTTACTTGTTCTTATATTAATTTCTTCTGCTTTCACTTTTATCTTGATTGTCTATATTACATTCGTGTCGTGTTTCATTTTCGTTTAGTCTTTCTTGTCATTTTATCTTTTTATACTTTGCTTGTCACGTCACAAACTGCGAACTTTGTGGCAGGCGAGGAAACGGCTTGTCTCCTTAGCTACAGGCATACAAACGCCTCGCCCCAGCACCGTCGCCATGATGGAGACCGTAAACACGTTCCGACATAGCCATATACTGCAGATTTCTTTTGTATGTAGCTCTCGGTTATTCAGCTCTTAGGATCCCAAACGTTCCTCACCGTTGTTACAAAAGTCCTTCGCCGACCGTAACCTGAGTCATTTCAGTCTGTTTCATACCTTCACACCATATTTCTGCAACATTCATTTTAATAATATTCCGATAAGCGGTCTAGCCTTGTAATCCTGGGGTCTCGGGTTCGATTCCTGGCAGTTCCCGAATTTATAACTTGTGTTGGGCAAGGCCGTGGTCTAGGCAACACGGAGTTTTCCTCCGGGGGCTTCCCCGGTTTCTCCGTGGCATCCCAACAATTACTCCATTCACACACAGAAGAAGGCAATGGCAAACCACTTCTGGATCATCTGCCAAGAACGTATATGAACAGGTCCCAGTCCGAGAAAAGGATGGAAGGATCCTGTTCATATGGACAGAACACTAAATAAATAAATAAGTGACCTGCAAACATGAGATCTTGTATATATTGTTAAAATTGTGACTACGAAGAGATTTCCCTGCTGTGCTAACTTGGAAACTCTATGACGCCAAACCAACAAATTGTGATGCGTTTTTTATGCCTGTAGTTACATAGTGCACTTGTTGATGTGAACATGACAGGATAATGAATGCCTGAAGTTTTAACAGACCCTCGCAGTGTATAACTCTATGATACTCCATCAATCATCCCTTATCACTCAGCTGCTTGTCTGTCATTACGTAAATTACAAACTTTTGCTTAAATAACATAAGCACTATAAGTGTGTCTAAAACATTCAGTCCCTCTTCCGCTTTGTCCCACTCTTTTGTTACCCACTCTTCCCATTGATAAGGAAAGCCAGGCTTGTCCACTCGCGCGTGGCTACCGGCCTAATAACAACTTTCAACCGGGGGACGCATTCTCACGAGGCTTGCTATTGTATGTCATACGTCAGACCTTCTTCGTACTCTATAATTCGACGATACTAACATGTCGGATGTTCTGACTCTACGTTGCGAGAGATGCCTGCGTCATAATATCCGGCCTTGCAGTTTATACATCCGAGGATTTTTTAACCATATAAAATGTAGACATTTGATAGAGCGTCATTAATAATTTTTCTGCTACGAACAAGATATGTCACTCGGAGACACTACTTTTTTGGTGAGGATCTGTACGTCTGTTCTAGCATAAGGTTTCTCTATACATTACAGCATGTAGCCTATACACGAAAAGAAAGGCTTTCTTAATCCAGTGCAACCAACGGATTTACGGGCTCCTTCCATTCGGATACAGTTGATTGCCCTCACCACAGCGGTTTTTCATCCATCTCCTTTGCTTTATATTCTTGCCTTTCTTGCACTCAGCACCCATGTACAGGCTTCTATCTTTCACGTGTTCTAGTCTGTGGAAATGGATCGAAATTTAAGCTTTCAGAAGTATCTCACTTGTAGGTATAGTGTGCCGTGTTACATCTGAAGCGTTTTGTAGCTAACCTATTCTGGAACAGATATTACACACAACTTGAAAATTTAATTAAAACAAGTTATTAAGTAAATTTGTGAGACCGTGAGACTTATCACAAGACCTGTCAGATTCATAATCTGACCTTTAGAGTACACTGATTTTCCAAAGGCGTTCTTTACGTCCAACTCCCAACATGTAGGACCAGCCCTCAACTGTGGGGTTTACAACCCAATCCCGAAAAAGAAACTAGTTGTACAGAAACCTGAAGAAGGCCAATCATGGTTGAAAGGAAATGTGGACTTAGATAACAATTTTTAGAAAGTAATAACAAATTAAATAATGTTACCCAAGGTTATTGTTTGCAGTGTGTCCCGAGGATAATGTTGTGTTCCAACAGTGGCCCAATGATATGTGGGTTGTATCGTTCCTAGACGAATCAGGACAGACAGATAGACAGACAGGCAGCTATAGATTGGCGCATAAGCTGCCCTTCGCTGACGCTAGAGCGTAATCAACACCTGAATACCGGTTTTACAGAGTACAGTATTGACAATTTAATTGCGCATTACACAACCACTTGTAAATTAGTATCAGTAATAAGTGATGAGTTGTGTTTAAATCTATTTTGCCTTAACAACAAAATCACGGGATATGGGATCTAATGAAATTACGTGTTAATTTGGTGTTTTTGACGAAAATTGTATTCCAAAATGTTGGAAATGATCTGTACAGACAATACGAATCCTGTAGGAAGTGTGGATTTCCTGGACAATCCTCTGAGTCGTGTGGATTGGAACCTTTGGTCTCCAATGGAGCAAAGAGCCTCATTGAATTCCTTGCACACTTCACCCGTGCCATCTTATGCGGTCTGCCTGCTTTCACGAGATTTAAAGGCAGGCATCATATAGGCCACGTGCATTGCAAACAGAGCTGCATTGGGACCACCATATCTAATGGCGAAAGGGAACCGCGTAGATAAAGACGGCAGGGGCGTAAAGCTGGACATGCAGTTCAATTCTAATAATTTCTGAAGCTTAATCTCCTTGCCCTTTATATTCATTAAATTTGTAGTTATCTATGTACCCTTTTAAATGTCAAGGGAAGGCGTATTCTAGTCTTGAATTAAATTTCATCTCCAAAGAACCACACTTCGTTGTATAACCCACCTATTTGTTCCTAAATCAGTGAGGTGCCATGAGGATTACTTTCAGATTAAATTAGTTACAAGAACTGAACAGGACAATAGAATAAATCACTCTGACAGAAACTGAAAAACAGAGGATGTCTGGGAACAATACGCCGAGGAAAATATTTGAACCGAAGATAGATGCAGTATGAAATGGCCGGAGATAATTACATAGTGAGGAGCTTTATAATTTGTATTCTTAACTCAGTATTGTGGTGGAAATTAAATGAAATTGTTAAGACATTAGCTGCATCTGTATCACTCATTGGAGCTACTAGAAATTAACACAACTTTCTGGTTTAAAAACACAAAAGGAAAGTATTAAAATGTATCTCAAAGGAATAGAGTGGGATTCAACTTTCTCAGTTACTATCTAGTGGCGATAATTAACATACGGGATTCATAAATGGCGGGGAATATATTGACGAGCTGAGCGACTATTAGCCGTTCAACTAAGTAACTATGTGATGATGTTGGTTGGTAAGTTCCAACTTGCGGACACAGCTAAGTCCGGAAAGCGTCTGTCCACGTGTGTGCTGTGTAAACCAACTGCACACGTCGTTTTGACGTTGCTTTGTGTTCTCGTCTCCAGTCGCATTGTTCTTGGTAGACGGGTCTAATTAGCTTAGACTGTTCCTGTGGAGCTTGTTTTGTGGCGAGATGGCTTACAGAAGAACTGCAGTAGCTCTCAGTGTGGCGTATTGGCCTACTGTGAGTTACATAATATTATGGTTGTGAGGTGGTTGTATCAGCTATTTTTCCTCATGCATGGTGACACAGTACTACATCGGAAATCGAACACAGGTCCTGCAGCCTTATCATAAATTTGGTTTCCCTTACGCACCGCAAAGTGCTGTTTCCAGTTACAGCTGGAAGGCTGATTTAAACTGAAGTTAAAACTGTAGATCTATTTTGCTGATACCGATTGTCGTTGTTGTCAAGTGGTTATCACTCCTACTTCCTATTAACATTAACCAACAAATATGTTCAATGGAGATTGGGTGTGCTTTCTGGAAAATGGGAATCAGATGTTACGAGGCTTTATCTGACCATTGTGCAGGGGCTTTTTAAAGTAGACCCTCATATTTATTGTCAATTTAATCTAGAGCTACCCAGCTCGCACAGAAGCTGGAAGAGATTAATTCTGAACCCATCCTGGAAGGCATAGTCACTCACATCACTCACACGTCCTTCTTCAAAGAACAAACTTGTTTCAGTAAAAGTTTGCACGAAGTACGGTGTCAAGTTTTCCCGCAAAAGGGCAGTAATAATTTTTCTACAGTCACTGCTCATTATAACACATTCACAGAAGTTCCATATATAACTTCTTCTTCTTGTCATACGTAGATCCACATAATGCACAAGATTTATAGTGGCCGGGAAGAATCCGTGCGTTTCGCCTGCTTTACTATCGTGTGGTCAGAAGGAAAACAAACTCATCCTATTACGTACACCAAAGACATTACCACCATGGAAACTCGACATCCAGCTACAATGTACTGCAGCTGGGAAATATTTATTGCATGGACAGTATATGCTTACTTATCTGCGACCCCTTCAACACCCTCTGATTCCTTGCCTTTAATTTCCAATGGGCGTTGAGTGCACATATTCGTTCCAACTACTGTATGTGTAAGATTTGAGGTTCTCACAGCGGTGAGCATGAAGATTTCCGTCTTCTGGGTTGTTGCGCTGTGTAGTATGTTAGATGTTTACCAACGATTGAATGATGAATCGCCCTGATGACTGAGGCAGTATGACCTCAGAAACGGTTAACATCAACCAGACTACACGGCGCAACAACCCAGAAGACAGAAATCTTCATACTCTGATGACGGAGGCAGTATGACCTCTGAAACGTTGGTTAAC
>NW_019060661.1:141556-169460 GCF_000696155.1 Zootermopsis nevadensis | reverse complement strand
CCAGAAGACAGAAATCTTCATACTGTATGTGTAGTTTTCCTTCGTACCTGAAAGGAAGGTACGGTAAATGCACATTAGTTCAGTTGTGAATTTGTTGTTGACAGCAGATAGCTAGAGTGTATTGTGTGTAATGGCTCGTATGAGTCTGTTTCTTAGTATAACAACCTCAAAGCTTCATTGTAAGAAAACGTTGTTGGAAAAGGTAAGAGATGAGCTGGAAGGCATTTTTTTGAATCACAGCTTTAGATGCACTATTTCACAATCTAAGAATGCAAATCAGTCATTGTAATGAAGTGTATCCAGATCATAATTACGACAATTGTGTGAACTGTAACATGCCTCTTTCATCCACTGCACATACTATATACCGTGAGCTGAAATGCATGCATATCGAAAACATAAACTGAAAAAGTTTTTAAATTATTAAGGCCTGCGATACGTGGACATACTCTCCTGTTGTAAACGGAGGCAGTCGATAGATCGGACACCTGTTGTGCGCACTGCCGTCTGCAGCTAATGACACTTTTGCTTATACGAGTGTGAAATTTCACTGCGTTGAATTCTGAATTATCTAGGAATTCTTCATTCATACGGAAAATGTGCAGCTCGGAACAGGACGCTGCAAATCGCTGAAGCGGACCATCGATGAACATTCTGGTCGTGAAATGTAATTTTTTAATCTCCTGGTCAATATATTGGAGACATGTTCCATCAAACTTCATTGAGAAATATTTTCCAGAATGGAGACAAGAGACTTGCATCCTGAGATTGCTTTCAAAATGACTGTAACGCGGACATTTGTCTCTAAAGCGGCAAAATCAATATATATTCGAAACATTTTTCTTTCCGTGGTTTCCTCTGCGGTGAGGATAATGTTATTCTGGGTTTAGGCGTAGTGTAGATTGGATGCCAACATAGAATTTTTGGTTTTAACGACGGTGGGTCTGAAGATGGCAACGTTTCGGAGGAACATACTGTCTACATCTTAAGTGCACGTAGATAATGTATGTCTTGAGTTAGTGACTAAATACGGACGCAACTTATGTTAAAGCAAAGATTTTGTTTTCTTAAAAACACATCGTTGTATAAAATTGGAAGGTCATATGTAAAGTTGCCTTATGTCGAGTCGCTTATTGGACGTGGATTTAAATTTTGCGCATTGTAGACCTTGACTGACCACACGATCAAATTTTACCGCACAAAATAAGTGTGCGATGCTCTAAGCCGGTCTTAGTTGGTGTCGAACAAAACAAAATGGAAATCCAACCCGCAGCCAGTCATTTTACTCAATGAGCTATCCCAGCTCACCAAAGAGCTTAACTTAAAAATTGTAGCTCTTTGAAGGCTGTAATATGCCGTATCTTCGTTTTAGCTTCTATGGAAACGTAACAGCAGATGGAACTTTCGCCTTTATCTCTGCCCAAGGCCTTTCATATTTGAGCGTATGCAAAAAAGCGAGGTGGTGAGTGAGCGAGATAAATTGGAATGCATTGACAAGATGTCATGAGTTGGATCGAACGCTGTGGTTGCGTAACCAACAGCTAATTTATATTCTGAACCAAGAAACTGCAGATTACAAAGGAACTAATGAAGTTATTGTCGCGTATGAATATATAACATAGTTCTTTTTGGATTTGTAGGATCTAAGTTCAAGCGATAGAAATCTCTTAACAATACATTCACGAAAATCCTTGAACAGAATTTATTATCAGTAAGCCACATTATTTAAAATAGAAGCAGTACTTTCAGTTGCTTCATATTTAAGAGTTTTACATTCCAGGTACAGAATATTAGATTTGAAATGTTAACTTTCATAAATTTTGTTGAATTCTAATAATGTCCCCCCCCCCCCTTAATGTGAGATACCCGTGGCTCATGAAGACAGAATATCCCGGAGCAAGTAGTTTGGATATCTGTGATGATGCTAATGTGCTTTTTGCAGGTTGTTCCATCTCGCTGCCATTTTGGATATTCTGACGCTTGTCACGCAAGCTGAGGAACTCCCAACTACTGGTGCCAATTTCGTTCACTGGACAGGCAATGAGTCTCTGGAGCTGCAACCGGAGGAAGAAGCTTCATTTTATCCACATAGAAACTCGGGAGCAGTTACAAACTCCGACTCAGGGTTCCATCATAAAATACTTCCTGGACTGGTGGCGTTTGAGCACCAAGACCAAGTCGAGATCAGGTATGAGCCTGGCGAAGTGAAACCGGAAGCCGCGTGGGAGGCTGTGTTGAACATCCAGCCGGAAAAGAACGAGGGTTTCGAACCGCTTCCGGGGTTCGACATCGAGTGGGGCGCAGAATTGCATGGAGCCTGTGATTGCTGGAACACCACGGAGGACGGACGCGATGTGGAGGTGGAGTGTCGCTGTGGTGGCCTCGAGTTCACAGACATCCCAAACAACCTGGCGAGCGACGTCCATCGTATGTAAGTAGTAGGCACATGCTTCAAATGTAACTTGTCTTATGCCTCTTAGTGCGGTCGGTTCCCATTACTTTTGAGGATGACACTGGCGACGATATCGGCTGTGTATGTTTGTACTTAAATATTCTTGTGGGCGACAGATGACACGCAGTGCCATGAAATACTTAAAAGTGACTATGCTTTGAATGATAGGAATTGTTCTTTGTTGTGTTTCGAGGGGAAGAAATAAAGCGTTCACAAAACTTAACCGCTGTCAGTGTTTGTGAACTTGTGGCTTGTGCAAAAAATAGTTTTGTTGCGAGGAGAACGATGTTAACGAAGTATTCTTCTTGGCTTCTTACAGAAAATTGTGTCAATTTTGTTTATGATTGGTTATGAAATGTGTTTTTCTTGAAAGATGAAAGATTTCTGTTACTTGCAAAAAAAGTCTGCATCTTCAAAGCATCATTTACTACTGTTTTCTGCCGGTCTCCGTTTCTACATAAAATGGTTTCACAGAATTAGGGAGTAATTTCAGGTAGTGGCTTTGCACTCAGAGAGATGCCTATCTTAAAGGAAAATGTCTGCTCTTTATTTTGACAACAAAATTAAACCTATATGTAGAATTTGCAAGTGACGTGCAGAGTTGTGAAGTTAAAAGCAAGTTGTATAGGCCTACTTATCTGAAAGTGATCTTCAGTAGGCTAATGCAGTCTCTCCTTTTCCGATAAACGTGACCCTTCAGGTTGTGAAACCTCAACAGAAATGCCTTGTGTCTTCAGTCAGTGGGTCAGACTAGGCCTATGTCGCTTTGATGATTAATTTATAATAAACTGGAAAGGACATGAAAGATCGGTCGTGACCTACTTTAAATAATTAGCTTGGAATTTTGCCTCTACGGACTGAGGAAAGTCACTAACGGCCTGAGTCACGATACGCTGTCTCTTGTCCAAGATCTGAACTCAGGATCACCCAAACATTATGCATGAATGTTAACTACTCGGTCGGTTCGTCCTGTGCGTTGTTTGCTTTAAAAGGAAAAAGAGGTATATTTTGTTCAAGTAAGATACCAATGTTCGTATGTCTTTTCGTATTTGTGGGAATTAATGATGAGAGAGCAGCAGAAACCTAATTTCGCGTATCAGACACGCGTTAAATAAGTTTTTAGTCAGCTAACGACCTATTTTCGGATCCGTAATTTTCGCAATAATTTGCGCAAAGCTAATTACGTTTGTGAAGATGATATACAGAGGGGTATTTAACAAGACATGTGATAAGATTTATTTCTGATTGGCGTTTTAATGTTGTCTTGAAGATTCTACTAATTACTCATGTGATAACAGTACGGAGATCATAAAATACGTACAAAATTTAAGTCGTGAAACCTGAAGTACCCTTGGGAGTTCTTGCCGTATATTGAGTGATAAAGTAAGAATATATTTTAGATTAAGAGCATCTGGGAGTTTGGACTGCATTCACCTGTCTGAAAATAGTGGTGGTCTCGTATGTGGGAACTTCGGAATTTATATGAGGCGGGGAATTTGTTGAACAGCTGAGTGGCGTTAGCTTCTCAAGAAGGACTCTTCTAAGATCAATTGGAACGTGACTGAGGGGTAGCTGTTTCGTTCAAATACAAGGATGTGCGAGGAAACACACGTGCTGTTATTCTGCGACGAACTGTGAGAATTCAGATTCGTACTCCAAGAAAACACACTTCATCTTTGTTATAAACATCAGTGTGATACATTTTAATGAACAGCTGTTTATTCTCGCTACCAAAGTAAACGAACAAACACACTACGTTAGCGAGATTCCGAGTTATTGATTATTAAATCGAGTGGTACATACAGTTACCTCTTTTTTAGAGGATTTATCGAGTTGTAGAAGATTCATACACTTCCAGATTGTCAGAAATCCAATATCGCTGTCAGAATGTGATGGATCGTATTGACATAAATGCACGTTGGATAAAGTAAATGCTTGCGGATCACCCACCAGGAATACGTCATGGGAAATTCTGTGTAGGCCTACATTATGTTGCGGTTAGCGAATGCTGGGCCTAATTCAGTTCCGAATTTTTACTCAGTCTGGATTAAAAAGTGTGTTTACAACCTGTATTGATATCGTTTAACGTTTTAAACTGGCAGTCAGATCCCGTATTCTTACATTTAACATGATATAAAACTCTACTGATCTTGTCTTCGACAACGTCATGCTAGCGTCTGAAGTGAAATTCTGGTTCCAGTCGGTATATTGTCTGGTCTCTGATAACGTAATTATACAACTTAAATCACACTAGTAACTGTATGTACCACATGCTGTAACGTTTTTCACACAGAATGTATTTATGGATTTCCTACGATTTTCAGACCGATACATATCAAAATAATTATCGTCAAATAAATATTAATATCGATTTACAATAACAAATATCGAAACTCCCCGAGTGTTTTCGGTAGTGATGGACAGACACAACCTTCCATAATAAATTCGTTTTACGAAGTTCATTCAGCATAAACAAGCCTGAAGAAATAGGCCTCTGTGGATTTGATACCGACAGATTTCTTAATAGATTTGGTTAGATTTCAGTCTGCCTTTTGCGCCGTGTAGTCTGGTGAGTATTGACCGTCGTTTCAGTGAGCAATGGCTCTGATGATGGAGGCAGTAAAGAACACCGCAATGTCGGCCAGTATCCTGCAGACTACACGGCGCAACCCCCAGAAGATAGCCAGCTTCATACTCAATAGACTTATTACATTTACCACGGAAAATACGCAATAAAGAAAGTTAAACCGGTTGGAGACATCGCCGGGGCTTCAAGGCTTGTACTTCGTTTCAAATTGAATTTCAGGTTTCCGTGAACCATCTTGCTTTCACGGAATGGGGTGGAAGGGACTGGGAGCTGTAATTCTATTACAAGGTCGCGTTGAACAGTACCGCCATTTTGCAGTGTGTCTGTCTGTCTGTCTGCCCTCACCGAATGTCGAACTGTTCGTGGAATTAAATCGAAGTTGAATTGAGCAGAACTTTTCCAACTTAGTCTCTGGTCAGGCGTTAGTCCTATAGCTGCTCACGCAAATAGTTCAGAGCTCTCTGTCATCCCCCATCTCCCAACTACAATGTTACCATAGGCTTCGAAACTAAAATTCCAAACACGTTCTTTCAAGACAATTACTGCCTGGTGGGATGTTGCGCCGTGTAGTCTGCTGGAATTTTTCCGACGTTTTGGAGGCGCTTACTGCCTTCATAATCAAGGCGATCATCGCTGATGGTGTCGGCAAGCACTTCTGATAAGTTGGTAAATTTCTGCCAAACCTGAAGTCTCAGCAAATTCCTTTGTTCCTTAACACCTTAAGCAACACAAAAAATCGTGGATTTCACCGTGAAATTTTTTGACTATTATTTCTTCTTATTTTTTAATGATTTATTTTCATATTCCCTCAAATCAAGGTTCTTCTTTTAAGACGAGATCAAATGTTTACATCCGTATAAAACAATAGGCAGATTACAGTTTTCTGTAACTCATAACGATGGAATACAATTATTTGTGTGTGCACCAGTTCAGAATAGCCTGCGGAGAGCAATTACATCATTTAAGGGACTTAAAAGACGATGGTTGTCTTCTGGGCAACAAACCAGAAGACAGCCATTTTCAGACTCACCGCCGTGAAAACCCCAAATCCTACTGACTTAAAAGAAAATTTATAAGTTGGGATAAACGTAATGCAATATAGATCTTTCATAGATCATTGCTCCTTATGTTTACAAATGTACTTGCAACATCATACATAATAATTGTAATAGGTCTAATAATAACATAATATATTTTTCATTATTATAACATTGTATAAGATAATTTAATAGTTATTCAGCAGTGAATTACGTCGTCTTCCACTTTCAAACAAATTAAAACAAAGTTAATTACACTTTTAATTATGTACAACGAAGTGTGGATTGAAATAATTCAGAGACCCTGAAGCTCTGTGGTTAATAATGCAGACCTGCAAACAACTTCTCTTCGTCACTATTTACTTTCTGCCTTACAATCTACCCAGAAATGATAAATTTAAACCTTGTTTAACAATACCATGTTTTGAACATGACATTTTTAATGCTACGTTTCCTGGTATCTTCATACGCAGTTCTGCCTACCTTCAGGATAATTTCGTCTTCTCTCTTCTTCTCACGTTTACACGTTTTTACAGTTCACTAAAAACTTGAAAACCTTATGATTTGATGCGGAATCTTATTGTTATTAGACAGTAATCTACTTTATTACTGTAGGTTGCTGTATGAATAGCAATGTATAAGGAGCATTGCGTCCCTCAACTTTCGACAGGCTTTACTTCTCCATAGGGATTCCAGGATAAAACAGTTTCGTCTGTGAAACTTCATGGGTCGTTAGGTAGCTTGTCTCCATACAATCGGCGACGGATAGCGTTAAGGAAAACTCACATGTGCGCGTTGAATTTAATCTCCACCACCATTTCCAACAACACCTGTCTTTTCATAAACTATTCAGTTACGTGGTTTTCCCATACCTTCCTTTACAAATGTAGTAATCTCAACTATTTTAACTATCTCAGCTGTATGTTAATATTTTCTTTTAAACACATTACATTTACTACAATATGGTAATATTTTTATTATCTCACTAACGCATTCATTCGCTCACTGATTCTATGAAACAGTCCTTCTTGAGAAGCCCATAGTCGCTCAGCTGGTCAAAGTTTTGTCACGGTTTTTACAAGAGCCTGTCACTTAATGTTATCTTGAGTCAAAAATATCTATTTTGCATTCTGTTACTACCTTTACGTTATGATCCATCTTAATATTATCCTCCCACCTACATCTCCGTACCAGGGTTGTCTCGTCCCTTCAGGTTTTAATCCCAAAAAATTTGTATGTGAGATTTGACTTTCCCATGGAGGTGAAGATTCATTCGCGGTATTGCGACGTAGATGATTACCAACGCTTCGCAGGAATGTATCACATCCGTCTTCAGGATGCAAAGGAGGTACATTCTTCTGAAACGTTTGGTCATTACGTACAAAACCACATGGCATCACAAACCAAAATAAAAAATTCGAAGACTTTTTTCATACACCTATCCTCTCAAGCGTACCACGTGACTCGCACGTCCACGCTGATTTGGTCATCTTAATATTTGGTAAAGTGTAGAAGTTAATTACTCCTAGACTCAATATATTCACCTGGATTCGAACCCTTTTCGATCTTGTAACCCTTACTATTGCAGTCTCCCTGCCCTGGTTTTGTTCTGTCGTACATAGATGCAGCTTACCGTGTCTTACATATCCTTTCCCTTAGGTCAAATACTATTCTGTATAAAGGTAGATTATAAATCATGAAAGAAACTACAGGGAGTGGAATGGGGCAGGATTTTTCACCCCGTCATCTGTGTGGAAGACTTGAGGTTAGGATCCGTAACAATACTTTAGCTGATTAGCATGTTGTAATTAGTTTCCTTATTTAAAAGTCTAATTAAAATGAAGCAGGAACTTCCGATATTAAAATACCTGCTTCACATGTAACGTTCCTGATATTTGACCCAGAAACGTGGAAATATTAAGAGGAAGTTGTCAGAGCAAAATCCTGCCGTTCAGAGCTAATCGCTTTCGGTTCCCAGAACACGAGACTTTTGGCGAAACATGATTTCGGCTTTCACTGAACTTCCCACAATATCCCAGGCCACAAAATAGTGGGCCCTGTTGCGTTTATGAAAGTCTGAGACTGCTAATAATGACCGTACTGGCTTTCTGTTCGAATTTCCAATATGTTGAAAAACATGAAGCCCTTAATGATGTGTAATGTCTTATTCCAGGAAAAGAGCTGCCAGTGTTTTTGCAGTTGCAAGCGACCTACATTATTGATCCTTCAAATCTTTGATGATTTCCTAGAATGTTTTGTTATTAAAAATATATTACCTGTTTGTGCATTACACAAGCATATTAAGCATTTTTAATCTTCTATGATTCATATGAAAGGGAGTAGGAATTTGTTTCATTGGAGCCGTGTGATTTTAAATTACAAGAACAAGTAAACGAAGATTCTAAAAGGAGAACTGCAGAGAACACGTGAAGACCACGTGGGCTAAATTGTTAGAGCCTGTTTTTTTTATAATATTACAGAACCGTGGTACATGCCGGGATGCGGGTGCTGAGAGAAGGAGTCTTGCAGCATTACAGAGAGACGCTCAGGGAAATGTAAGTGACGTTCTGACAAGGTTCTCTTTAAACTTGGTGTCCCGAATGGTCTGACAATCACACGCAATTATGGTGGTTCCTGAAGAACTCAGTATTCGCGCGTCGGCCGAAGAGTGAATCGTGGAACTGCGCAATCTATTTCTAAAGGTGGGGTGGGAGCTATGTCATAATAGTGTTTACTGATTTTGCTCGCCGTTTGCGAGCAATTCAAGAACTCAACGGACATACTGAGCATGTAGACCCTTTTAAGCATGAATCCAAGAAAAATGGTGTTAAATAGGATTTGACACATTACACTTTTTAATACATAACACACTTGTTACCATTTCATGGCCCATTCTGTTTGTTTTGGTGATTGTGACCAGACACGAACTCTGAACACAAAAAGACTGATGTTCGGTGGTAATTGGAAGAAGTTAAAAAAGTATATGTTCTTATTTGGGATCATTTTGTAAACTGTGCTTTTGCGGAAAAGAAGATTAAGTCGCTAAACATAACTTTTCTGAAGTAGAAGGAATATGTCTATACAATAACGAACATGACTCAATAAATCTCACAACACTTTGGATAATCCAAGTGCGATGTTTGGAACAAGTGTCCCTATGTTGTATGTGGTATTATTCTGTGAGCGAACTAATAAATCATTCAGCTGCAAATGTAAAGACTTAACAGGTAGTTGATAGGGCCGTGTTGTAGCACCAGTGCCATCTATATTTGTCGGACTGAATTACAGAGGAAGATTAACGCTAGGATGATTTAGAAGGGGGATAAATCTCTTATTCGCCTTCCTTTATCCGCTCCTCTCAGAACTGTAACCGAAGTTGATGGTTTGTGCAGTTTCCGGAAACTTGTGACCACCAACTGGTCTGCAAATATCGTTTCTAGAAACGAAACGCCTCAGGTCTGACAGTACATGATATCGAAGGAGAGGAAAAATAAGACGGATCTCAGAAAGGAGTGCAGATAAGCAGGTTTAGTCTCCTCGAAGCGGGACACAACAGATTCACATACACGGGCGTTTACTAACAACTGAGCATCATGAATGTTTCAAGTTATTTCCTATCATTCAGTCTCTATTTCAACCCGTGTTTTTTTTAGGTTCTACGAGCAGAAAATGTATAGTTAAATATATAAAAAATAGGTCTAATAGTTATATTTTAATAGATGTTACCTAATTTTATTCTACTAGCAGAGGACTGGCCTGACATTGATGTAAACCATGGCCTAACCTTGACATGAAATTGTACTCTCTCAGACAAAAGGTTCGGCAAGTAATCGCATGTATCTTTTATAACCTTGACATGCCCTTGTAATTTCAAATGCCTCTACTATGCAGATGAATGTCCTGACATTGATGTTACTCAGGCACGACCTTGACCTAACCACGGCCTAATCTTAACATGAAATTCGCGTCTCCCAAGCATATGGTTCGGCAAGTAAAAGCATGTCTTTTCATGACCTTGAAATTTCAGATGCCTTTACTAGGCACGGGTGGGTTCCTCCTGTCTTGTTTATATGCAACAGGTATCTGCTAGAACCTAGGTTATACACACACATTACCTTGACGACAGTGTTCCATGCTTTTCCCGCGTCTTTCCAGGAAAATATTGCAAACCATTCTGCTATCAAGGTGTCATATTTGACATGAAATATACAGCTATTAACAGCGTCGTTCAATAAGTTTTGTGTTTCAGTGTGCTGAACAATGTTCGCCAGCTCCACAGTATCGAGTCCCGCTCTTTCCAGAACCTGACGGAGCTCCGCACAGTGTAAGTACGCCAGAGAATGGAAAAGATATTACCAAAGACGTCTGATTGAACTCACAGTACTACTTTGTTCCTCATAAATGGCTGAGTTTTGCCTCGTTATGAACTGAAAACTGTTTATATTAATACAAACAATCAGTAGGTTTGTAACGCAGCCGAGCATTATTAGCTTGTAGTGTGTCCAGTTCCACAGTAGAACTCTAAAGACGTAAAGTAGCTTACTAAAAGTGGGGGCAAAATTTTGTCAACGATAAGGACGTAATGTACAGAATGTCCCAAAAAAATATGTAAACACATTATAGTACGGAATATTAAAATTGTGTGTATATATCTTTTTGGGACAGCCTGTATATTTTGTGGTGTATTCTGGTGCCAGCCTATGAGCAAAATGGCAGCTTAGCCCAAGACATCCTGTTGTCTGCATGACGCAGGAACAATTGCAACTGTGTGTTAGTTGATTTCTTGTTTCAGGTACATAAACCACGCCCCCTTGCTTCGGAAGATTCCAGAAAACGTGTTCCGCCAGTATTTGCCCAGTCTTCGGAGCCTGTAAGTGCCTTCGTAACAGTGAACGAAGTTGACAATCCTGTTTCATATTTGGAAATTTCCGGTTTTGATTCTTGATCCACAGTTACCCTACCATTTTGTTGGATTTCTTCAGTGCCTCCAGTGAAAAGGTAGGATAGTATCTGGAGTACGCCATTATTGTTCCCTTCTGTTATCACTTCTGCTTTGTATTTGGGGATTGAAATTGTTAAGAAACTGCACGATTAGAATCGTGGGTACAGGAAGATAAAACGAGAAACCTCACCTATTTGTGATGTGGATTAATAAGTTTATTTTTCCCACAACACTATGATTTTATTTGAAAGTAGCGTGACGATGTCTCCTGTCATGCTATTGTTCTAATTTTTCGCTTCCTAATTGTTCCCCTTTGTGTCGTCTGGTTCGTAGGAAGTGTGAGTGCGTAAACAATATAAAGAAACTGGCAACAATGAACACACTATCGGCAGGGGAATCACATACCCATCGCATTCCAGAGACTCGTGCTGTTCTTAGATCTGTATTCCGGAATTCCTCAGACCGCGCTCTGTCAATAATTGTTACCTCTGACCTTATACTGAATATACACAAAGGAGGGAGCTGTGTGGATCACAAGGGGATCTTCAAGACCGGTCTGATGTTCTTGTGCACTTAATACAGCAAGTTGGTAAATCAAAGCAATAAGACCTAAGGAAGCATCTAACTGCGTGTAATATCTGCCTGAAATCAGAGTACTGGCAACATTCCACAGTTAAGCGATCAAAACACAGGCTTTGTGGGCGAAATTCATCCGATCGACTAACTGTAAAACATTACAAATTTATTTCCTATCTGTTAACGATGCATCAGTTATGCGCCTTTGGTAGGGGAGGGGGAACTGTGAGTAACAAACTGGGTATGAAGTGGTCGCGGCCTATGGCACATGGCTGTGGATGGGCTGAGGAAAGGTATAGAAAATCGGTGATGTTAGCGGACGACTACGCTGTTTAAATCGGACCCGCGCCCATTACAATGTTTGTAGGAGGCCTAAGATCTGTTCCACCGCGCTTTGTGTCGTGAAACAAAGCGATGAGTAAGTCTACATTTTACGTGAGAGGAATTATTCGGGTAAGTCTGCACGTTTTGCAATTTATTTTCGTACCCCAAATCTTAGGTTGATTTACAAAAGAAGAACCTCACAGAGCGGTGATCCAAGCTGTGCCTCCGAACTGTAGGTCAGACTTAATTTGATACCTTTCGTGGAATGCGGTAGAAATCTTGCTCTGTTGACCTCAGGTTACAATACGTTTCTTGTTCCAGGCGTATTGTTCACACGGGGCTTGAGGAGATTCCCCAGCTACAGCACCTCCGAGTGGACTCCATTTTACACATGGTGTGAGTACTGCATCTCCTTTGAGTTTTTGTATTCGATAGCCTTGTTAGTTTCGTCGTCTGATTTCCAAAATGTAACAAAATGAACGCTCAGCCCCACTGAGACTAATCGGACAAACTGCAGATCCGCTCTCCATTCCCTAAGACCGCTTCTCCACTCGTAACTTACATTTTGATGCAATCCTCCCATTTACGCCATAAACTCAGTCTATCGCTGTACATTGTCTTTATAGGATGTCAGTCTTAGCTGTCACTTGGATTAATGGCATAAACTATCAGCTCCATCTGCGTACTGCAGACTTGAGTTATTACAAACTACGGCTGTTTATTTCAAAGGCATTGGTATCTTCCTTTTCCCTCCTTCTTGATCTCCCTGTCGGTTGCTTTCAATGAGGTTTCAGGATGAAAATTTTGTATGCATTACTTATCTTTATACAAGCCCAGCCCATCGCATTCTTTTTTATAGTATATTTTCCATTCGTTTAATAAAAGTATACATTAAAATTTAGCCAACCTTAATCATTATCTTTCGTTTTTAAATAAAGCCTACAGTGCAGATTTCACAGATAATGGTTGTGGTCTCAAAACATATATTTATCTAAAAATAAGGAAGAATTTGTTTTTACAGTTAGTGGATATGAAGTGGGATAAAATTGAAAATTGTATCGTTCTTTACAACAACGCTCATGCCGGGTTTTCTATAGTGCTTACAGCCATTCATGTAACGTGAAATGTTACATGCGTAAAGAATGCCTGATGTTTTGTAGCCCTGGCTTATACCGGCTGGCAGAACAAGGTCTATATTTAGTTACACGCGTTATCGTATATTGTCAGTTCGGTTAGCTGTAGCACGTGTGTTTTCATCGGAAAGCTAAAAGGAATGTTGAAAATCGGGTATACGAGTAAACGAGATGGACTTTTCAGTATATAATCGATATATAAAGTAAGTGACAGGATATAACGTAGTAAATTGGATACGCACCAATAGATCGGTGGCGTCGCTACATAAAACTAACATGGCAACACCGAACCCAGTTTCCGGTTTTGTGCAGAATATAACATAAAGGCTTCATTTAGTATTTACTCCGAAACAGAAAAGCAAATATAGATTTCATATTGTTATTGTAAAATACAGACAAACATTATCTTAAAATATCCACATTTTTCTGAGTATATATAATTTTTCAAGATTTCAAGACCTTAATAAATGTCTGCTCTTTTCTTTCCAACTCAGACGTTCGCACCACTAATTTGTTTGTATCACTGACGAAAGTGCTCTTCTCCCAGTTATTTTAATAAAATGTACTGATATAATAATGAAATGTGTTATTCATGACAGCCTTATGAATCTATACCTCCATTAACCATTTGTTTATTATTTATAGCCTTGGCTCTGTATATTAATAGATTTATTATTTAATGAGAAATGTAAAACATGAAATTATGAAATTATGAAATAAAAAATGAAATTATGTAAAAAAAACAGACGAAGGACAGTTGCCCGCTAGCCACGCTGTATTTGTGAATATATTTTAATGAGAATGTGTTTATTTGTTCAAACGTTAACACAAGCAAACACACAAGTGAGACAATTCTTTACAATAAAATTAATTAATTTTAGTCTTCGCCATGATGCGGGGATGTCTTATTGTAAAACCTTAAAAGAGAATTTTTGTTACGTCCGGACACACTACCAACTCAAATCCCGTACAAATTTCAAAGAAAGTTCAGTAGTCCGCATGGCTATAATGCTCACCAAATACACTAGCACAGTGATGCATATGGATATTAGTTTTAAAATTACTCACCGCAGGGGAAATATGATTATTCTCTTGGACTAATATTAATTCACGTGTAACATTACATGATTCATAATATAAACCTACTCAGATTTTAACTTCAATCAAAATTTACGTGGTAATTACCATTTCAGAATCGAGCCTCCGAAATCGAGTCATGACAATGAACCTACTAAATTTGTTGAAGGTAAAATGTTATTACGAAATTTAAGAAATCAGTTCACACATTCGATAAATATTACATCTGATTTCGACCGAAGCAAATGCCATTACAGAAGTTTAGATAAGCAAGATTTAAGTATATTTCCAAATTCAGGATTTTATGTACTGACAGTCGCGTTGAGTGCATTAAGTATGCAACTTAAGTTCTGATTGCAGCCTTCGCTATGTTTTGGACATTTTCAGGTAAAATGGATTTTCCTGCCGCTCAGATAATCCTGTTCAGGAAACTGTATGGCTTGTGTCTACTGAACTATCGCTGTAATTACAGTTTGATTCGTTTAAGCTATGGTGGATTACTGCGGTTTAAATTGAACGCATAAATACATTTTAAACCATTTTTTCTATTCATATACGGAGAAGCAATATTTGCACTGGCGTTATAAGTTACTCATTAAATAAATTATTATGTAGCTTATGAAGGATATGTTTAAATTTTATATATAAGACAAAAGCTGCCTTCAAATTAAAATAGAAGTTTTTGAAGAAGTGTTTTGGTTTAACTAGAAGTTTCAATGACTCTTATTTGCGATACTCTATTGCGCAAATGGTAGGATGATTAATGAATGATGAATTGGAAAGGATATGGAAGGAAGCGGTCATCACAGAGAACAAGTCATTATTGTGTCTCTTGAACGATTATCGCAGAAATTCTTCATAGGATTCCGTACATTCGTTCTTCTGCTGCGCTTACGATAAACGTACTTAATCTGACTCTGCTGTTAAACAAAGGACGAATGACATCGCTTCCGCCTGCAAGATCCCTAACTTTTCATTCAAGTAGGACATACACGGCTTCAGAATTTACATTCGTTTCAGAAAATGGACGTTTAGAAGAAGCTTTTGCATTACAACTGGTTACACTAATTCGTGAACTTTCCTAGAGTTCTGAGTGGTATAATAGCTGGCATCTTAGGCGTGGCCTCTGTTCAAAAGCAGCATTTGAGAGCTGGTCTGATTTTCCTTTGTTATAGGATTTAACGATCCAATCTTATGCTGTGAGCATAGAAGGGTCTTCCTCTATTTCGTCATTGGAAATGGCGCCGAAACCTTAGAAGGACTGACGTATTGCCAACTGGAGAATCATATTTTGCATTAACCGTCGGACTGGTTATAAGTAATTACCTAACTGATATCTTACAGTATACGTTCTGAAAGGTCGATACACGTGAAAATATTCAATAAATTCCTTGTTGCTATCTAAATGGACGGTTCATCACTGTCATCACAAAAGTCCGCCACTGGTTGTTGTGTTTATGTCGGACGGGCAGAGGAGAAATGCACTTTGCCACTCCTCCCCCCGCCCAAGATAATTTTGGGAGCAAAATTTTCCAGATGGTGTTTTCAAGCTATAGCACCGAGCTTCTGTTCTGTGGACTTGTTTTGGTCTCATATTTGTTTCTTGTCACATCGTACTGCTTTGTGCAAGTCTTCGTCCTTGTTTGACATGGAGAGAGCTCCCTTGTTTTCTTTTGATGTTAATTACAGACCTACAGGAACTTATATCGTAACGTAAAACTTACATTTTTTTTACTTTCTTTGTGTTTAGAATTTTTAAAAGTGTGTTGTCTGTGTAAGAGGGGAACTGCGCCGTTAGAGACAGATGTATTACAGCCGCGAGCTTAAAAAATCCGGTGTCAGGCGGATACAGTTCTCTCTGTAGAGAACTGAATTCAGTGAATGAATTAATGAAGTGGTCATATTAGGATATACGTTCTTGGCTGAATATGAACTCCTCAAAATGGACTCTGGTCCGTGGAGTTATTTATTTAAATATGATGCTTGTGTTTTTGAATTTATTGGAATCCTGGTGTTCATGGTTGGGAGTGATTGTAGCGGTGCTCCACAGAGCGACGGTGGATTCTGGGTCCCCATTCACAGCCCGCACGATGAATGTTAACGACATATGAGAGTACAGTATTTCACGGTACGTGTGGTTTGAATGTAGTCTGCATTTAGCGCCAGTAACACGCCCACGGCCCGCAGGAACGAAATTGAATTTTGACGTACAACACAAACCGACTGTCATAACAACCTCCGTAGAGCAGAATCTTTCTTCATAATTTAAATATTAGCTCAGTTGATAAAGAATTCCCTTTACGTTTATCGGACCTGAAGTTTCGTTATCATGTTCACAATAACTCACCCTTTGAGCCACCATAATTTAGCCCACTTCACACATTTTATTACTTTTAGATTCATTTTAATATTATTATCATATCCACAAGCTCTAACAAATATTCTCTTTCCTTATATTTTTTTAACTAAAATTTTGAATGCATTTCTCATATCCCATGCGTGTTTCATGCCTCGCCCTTCCCATCGTCTTTGATTTCATCGACTGTGCGTTAATCTCGTTGTTATGCATTCTATTATATTACTTTTATTACGCGTCCTAGTCTAACTAGATAGAGGACGACCAACACAATGTACGGTATACTAAGAGGTGTTGCTTTACTTTAAAATGCACATGTTTCAACTAACTTCATCGTCAAAGTGTACGCAATATATGGCACGACTATCATTAAAATATATTACTTTAGATTTTCGTTTCAGAATCAAAAGAATTTAAATAGTTTGAATTGTAACATAAATATTTTGATTTCAGTTATAACTAGACTACTGGCATCTGTTTACATGTTCAATAAACATGGAATTATTGTAAAACCAGATAATGATTGGATCAATTTCAATCATATTTTATTTTAAAGTTCGTGTCTGCTCCTGTCATGATGTTTGTTGAAATGTGTTGTGGATTTTAAAACAAAATGTTATTTAATATAATTTATTACGCGTTGTGTTGGCGGTCTCCTAATTATCTACATTACAGGACGCCCGACATGTGCTGAACTGCAGGCGTCATACGTCTAACCTTTATTGGAGTCGTGCTTTATCACACTGAGTAAATGCGGAAGTGTGAAAGCAGTTCTTCAGCGTGGGTCTGCGATCCCTTGACCTTACACATCTCGACTTTCACCCACGGGGCAGGCTTGTTACGATGGGGAGCTCGAGGGGCTGGCAAGGCCCCTTGTTTATTTTTTTATCTACTTTTATGTATTCTTTTTTATTCGCACAAAAAAATATCTAGTGATACAGCATCATGAAACTATCGATACATCATGCCCGTTCCAAGTGTGGAGGGCAATTGCGAGTTGGCTCGTCTCGTAACATCACATGGAACAGGCTTGTGTTATATGTATGAGTCATTACTGTGTGAGTCCCTTGTTAACAAATTGGCAGTATACGTATCCCTGCTGTAGGACCATCTGAGAGCCAAGGCGTATGCTGAGAAAGCCCGCGATATCGGGCTCTTTCATGAGCGAATTATCGCTGCATTCAATGAGATAACACCACAAACAATTCTCATCGTTATGAACTGCGTCGTATGGTTCCAGAATTAGGGGAGAGTCAGTCGCAACGAACCTTATTTGGGAAAATGCACAAATTGTAAGCTCCTCATTTTGAAAACTTCTTCAACCACGTTCCGTCTTCCCTCTTAGGTCTAATATTCTCCTCAGTAACCCGTTCTTAAGCAGACTGTTATAAATATTTAAATCGAAGTAACTACCTAACCAACAGTCTGGCAGAGGAATTCAAATGTTTTATGTCGCTGATAACACCGGTAGCCATTTTGGAAGGATACTGAGCCAGTTTATACTCAACGTATCATTTTTAATATGGCTCAGAATTATCCTTCATTATCCTTCTAGATTTTCCAAATGTTCTTTCTCTGTAAGTTTCTCTAACAAAACATATTTTTAGTTTTCCTCACCACATTCACTTAGTCGTTTAATATTTAGAAATCACGAAATTGCGCACCGAATTAAACGTTAGTAATTCATTGTTTCAGAGACTTGGAAAACAATCATATTCGACAGGTGCCAACCAAATCTGTCAAAGTGCGGACCGAACAATTGTAAGTACTCATATTTGGCCTTTAGTGCAATAATTATCTAAGGGCGGGGTGTAACAGTGACTTCGCCCTTAACTTTCATGAAGTTCAAATCGAACTTCGTCACGTTTATAAGAATGGCTCGTCTTTCAAAGAATAACTCAACATAAGAAAATATGTTAACTTAATGTCTAAAACTCCTATTTAAAACTTTTTATATTTTTTATTTTGTTGATGAAACAAGTGCAAATCATGCATGATCTGTAGCTTTCGCGGAGACTAAATTCAAGATTCATTTGAATAAAAATTTTCTTGGATATTATCCATCGTCTAGTAAATCAAATATAAAACGTAAACGACGTTTCGGATATGGGGTTCTATCTCCGTCTTCAGGTTCCTACACAGTTGGGCCCACTAGATAGAGCTAATTAAGATCATCTCTGATGAGGAGGACGGAGATAGCTCTTAAAACGTTGGTTTCTAACAACCGTCTGACGCGGCTGAGTGCCCGTGAAGACTATTCAAATGCCAATCAGTTTACGTGCAACAACACACAAATCACAACTGGCATCTCTGGCAACGGGACAGTTACTTGAAGTATCAGTTGCCAGGAACTGTCCTCACGATGTCACAGCCGATTACGGCCTTCATTTGTTGATGTCCCCTTACCAACTGCAGTTAAGGAATTTCTTAATATAAATTGTATAAAAAATTCCAACCATCTTCCTCGTTTTAATTCAGCATAGCTACATAATATTAAAACTCTAGTGGCGTTCCATACACTTGTCTTCCCGTCTGAAAGAAATCGTTTCTAGCGTTGAAAACCGTCATAATTTCGTTTCCAGTTTCTCATGGGAAGTGTACATTAAATATTTTCACCTGAAGTTCATTTTAATTTGAGCTATTAAACTAAAACGCCTCCTTAAGTAACACTGAACCTGATATTTCTTTAAGATGGCGCTCTTTTTGGGTTTTTTCGTCATGTAATCTAGTAGGAGTTCACCGATGTTTCAGAGATACTTGCTGCCTCCATCATCAGGACGATTTGATTAGAGTTTTGTTATGTCAGATGTTAAAAATAATTTTGTGCAATAGATACTTGCACTTACATGACTACTTAACACTACAAAAAATGTTTAAATGTTCTAAATTTTACTAAAATGTGATCGCAGTTGAGGGACTGTTTTTTTAGAGCATGCTACATTCTTCTGTGCGTGACGGTTGCTAAGGAACAGGGTCGTTGCTTTCAGGAGAACAATATTCGAGAATTGCTCCTACATGTTTGCTTTGGGATTAAACCAAAGTGAAATGAACTCCTGCACCTCACATTTTGATATAAGACGCTGTAAGATGTTCTATGTCTCGGGGGACTCCGTATCTGTAGCGGTTAGTATCGCTAATCCATCACACCGTCACTGCGTGCCCTTTCATCATAGTCTGCGGTGCCTTGTCTGTGAGATACGCCTAATTACATCCGACAGAAATGTAATTAGCAACATCACTCTAAAGTATCCTGTTCACATTTTCGTATACTGCTATCCCTGAAGCGGGTGCTTCAGGGGCGTGTCTTGTACTCATGCGCGCGCGGTCATGTAATTCCAAACGCGAGGAAAACACTGAATCCTTTGTTTGTAATTTTTAAACCATGCACCCAAACAACTTTTTTTTTTTAAATCATGCCTTCAGTTCAGTTTATTCAACGAGATAAAAGTGTTGTATTTAACAACTTTCTGTATGCAAATAAGTAACTTCACCTATAGGGTGATATTAAACAGATGATTTTCGTTATGCCTGACTCTGTTTATTTAGGTATGCTGTCAGGTACGTAGGCTTGCAATACGCTATAAATCGAGGGCACATGAGCTACATTGCAGGGTGACAGCAGGTGATTGGACAACGTTTTCGTTAGCACACATTAATAGGCATTTTTGTTATGAAAATAACTTTCTGAGTCATTGAGATTTGCACAAGTGTTACAACGGAACGTAGTATGTAGTCCTATTACACGGATGCTTTTAACTTTTATTTACTACTTTCTTTATTGCAAGCGAATTGTTAGCGAGATACGCCCAAAAGTGTTTTAATTCATTACAAAATAAAAATTCGGTAATTAGCAGTCTTATAACTTGTCATCAAAACTTATTAAAAGGCTTAAAGGTATATTTAAGTGTTGTTTTAGGCGTTTGACATAACACAAAAAACAAACCACAATATTTAAAAGCTTACCAGAATTTAGAGTGCTTCAAGGAATCAAAATTTAATCGAAATTTTGAACTGACGGTTGATAGACTTGCATTTTTCGAATTTCTTTTTTAATCACTTTGAAATTGGAAATATGGCAGAGATGCAGAAATCTAGGCAATACGGTGATGTAGCGTAATAGCTTACTTTCCGTTTCAGTCTGCTGAACTACAACATGATAGAGCTGGTGCAGAATCACGCTTTCAGCGACGCAGAGATTGCGAGGCTGTAAGTATTCCCCATATCACATGACAATCACTGATTGCAGTTCCATTATTTTAGAAAAGGCATTTGTCTTCGGTGCTCCGGACTGTTTAACTCTGCGTGAAACGTTCTCAGTAACATGAGGTTAATAAATCGGGTTTTGAAACGCGTTCGAATCTGTCATTAATATATTTATTTAAGTTCATAAGATTGTGTCGTCATAACATTGGCATTAGTACGGGAGCATCGTTTGGATAATAAAATCGGGTAATAAAAGCCCGATATGCTTTTCCATAATTTTAACATTTACGAGAACAATTACAAAATGTAAATGTACAACATGTTCTTATACACCGCCCGTAGTTTATGTGGGTTATAGGAAATTCTGAGTCGTGTATAGTCTTTAATTTAGAAATGAGATATGAACTCTGCATTACAGCAACGTGACTAAAACAAAATTATGCGCTTGATTACGTGGACTGGATCAAAGATGGTACTTTTCCAAAATGTTCTTTTTCCGGGGGGAAAAAAATAGGCTACTGTTTCATGTTTACAATCTTCGCATTTCCGATGAGCTCAGTGGAGTTTTACGACCTCAGACCTTATCTATCTTTGCCCGTATATTGTGCTTTACTGCCCCACCCGATGTCTGGTCTCCAGAAGTGTAAGGAATGGAGAGAAGGTGACCTGCTTATGCAGTCCATAAACATCCGATGAATTTCTGTTGGAGTCAGACTTCTGTAAAGATGTGTTTGTAAAAACTAAAATGACATGAGTATTAGTGGACCGTAAACAGAGATCCTGTATATTTTTTGGCAAAAGCTATATTTCAACATCTCTCTGCTAGCGTGTTTTCTCCTTGACAGATATTACGAGGTCATCAAACCTTGGGAATTGCTTCTAGGAAATCGTATCTGAATTTATGAACTCGCCCATGGCAAAGCCCCGAGTTTCTGGAGGTTCTCACTGCAGCGAGTATGAAGATGGTTGTCTTCTCGGTTGTTGTTCCGTGCAGTTTCAGGGCATCCCCCTGATGATGGAGACAGCAAGCACATCTGAAACGTCGGCAGACTTCTACCAGACCACGCAACGCAACCGCGTTGAAGACAGCTATCTTCAAACAAAACGCTAATGAAAAATGATTGTACACAGCTAATTTAGTTAGTAGGGCGCTGTTGCTAACGGATGGACGGACTTGAAGCTAGTAGGCGTGTTTCGAATTGTTTTGTTCTAAATTCAACCAAAAAGCCTCTTTGCGAAGAGCCGGTGTCTCGGTTAAGACTTGAGCCGAGTCGTATTTTCCGCCTTCTTGCTCGGTCGCTTTATTTGTATAAAGGCCACACATTGATTTTCCAGGCTGGAACATTTTCCGCGCCAGTTCCGGTGACTGCCGCAAGCCACATTCCGATATATTTTCGCTGAATTCTGTGTGGCCTGCTGTTTAAACAGTTTGATCCCCTCCCATCAACGTTTCTGATAAAGTGTTCCCTGGATGCACTTGTAATGCGCTTTAAATGTGGGTCAAGGAAATAAATATGCTCCAGTTACCTGAGCGGCTAGATGGATTTCGATATAATACTACGTACACGGCTAAATGCTGAATTGCGGCTGTACCTAGCTGTACTCGCAACGACAGTTATGGTCTGAGTCTGGAAGAATACGAATTGATTGCGGATATCAATATTTGTGTAACTAAACGATTTTAATACGAGTTTGTCTGTGGAACGGGAAGATTATTTTGTTAATAGAAGTAACTGGTCAGCTGTAAGAAGACGCCAAATGTAAATCGGCACAACCAGTAATGGGCCTCAAAGGAGCAGAAAATTCTATAACAATAATAATAATAATAATAATAATAATAATAATACCAAGCTGCGAACGAGATCTGGAAAATGGAAGGTAGATATTTTTTCTTAAAAGTTTAATAATTATTTAATGGTATTATATAAATATCCGAATAAACTGCTTTAATCAAATCTAAAAGTTCTTGACGATGGTGATGAGTCATTTGAATAAAAATTTTCTTGGATATTATCCATCGTCTAGTAAAATAAAATATAAAACGACGTTTCGGAGATGGGGCTCTATCTCCGTCTTCAGGTGCTTACTCAGTTTGGCCCACTAGATAGAGCTAATCTCTAGCTCCGGACTTAGAGTAGGCACCTGAAGACGGACATAGAGCCCCATCTCCGAAACGTCGTTTTATATTTTATTTTACTAGACGATGGATAATATCTAAGAAAATTTTTATTCAAATGCATTAATCGGTTGAACTTTGTGATAGTGAACCGTTTTGTTTTCTGTAGGAACTGAATCTTTATTATTTAGGTGAGGTTAATGTAGTGTTTTGTACTGGGATATATTATCTTTCTTTTCCCACTTATCTGTATGAACATTTACAAATAATATCCTAATAGCCTACAGATTCAGAATATTCATATGATGGTCTGTTAATGGCAACAAGACAGAGAGAGATAAACGATTCGAATATGACGCAACAAAATCGATTCACTTTGTATATGTTTGTGGTTGCTTGTTAAGTAACCGCACACACTGGTAAACCAATAATTACACGCCAGACAGAAAAAAAGGGCAGCGGTTAGGATCCGGATAATTAATCTCGCTTCGCGTTAAACCTGTTGCAAATTTCTGTCCGCATGCTGAGGCCTTTTAAGTTTCGAAGTGAGAGCAAATGCACGCACTCATCGGTGATATGGTGATTTCATAAATATGTTTTTTTATAAAGTGTCTCGTGTCGAGATGCATAAATTTGTATTAGAAGAATTTTCTCAGCTTTAATTTGAAACACGTTTAAATTTAGGTTTTTCTGAGGGGAAACTTAAATCAGTACACGAACTTGGTAAGGGTTGGACGTCCGAGGTTCGATTCCCAGTAAGGCAGACATGTTTCTCTTCGCCACCGTTCTGTCCAAACTTGGGATCCTTATCTCAGGTGTGAAGCGACTTTGCTGGGAAAATGTTCAGTCGCACGAAGTACTGTCAAAGTCTGTAAAGCGTGGACGAGTTTCCTCCTATAGGTTTTTTTTATGATTTTATCTTACATTTTTATGTTTAATGTATTATATCTAATACAATACAAAATATAAAAGTGCATGTACTATTGTGTAAAGTAACAGTCGGAATACTTAGGCGCGAAGAAAATTGTCTCAGCAAGAAGAGACCACTAGTTTGTGTAACTCCACATTAATCATGTCTGTCAACCTCTGAAATAAAACAGGTGCTATAAAGTCTTGCTTTCTGTTCTTGTTTTATCTTCTGAGAAGGGTTTGTCGGGGGAACAAGTATTCTGCAAATGCACACAAGCAGAATTTGTCTAGAAATAAACTTCTTTACGTAAATCACAACACTAAGCATTGGATATTTCTTTTTTTCGCTGTATTATTTGTTGTTTCCATCTTCGAACTCTTAGGGATTGAAGAATGTACAGCAACGCCGTCAGACAGCTTACATGAATTCTACGAATCCCTTTAATAAAATTCCATTACTTGGATTTTGGTTAACGCTGTTACGTACACAGAAAAGGAACTGGAGAAACGAGTTTGCTGTTGAACTTCAAATCCTCATTATTCCTAGCACATCAAGATTTGCAGTGACGTCACTCCGTGTATCTGTGTCTCTGTCTGTCGCAGGAGCCTGAAGGGGAATCGAGAGCTGAAGACCATCGAGCCCAGTGCGTTCGTGGGACTGCGCAGCCTCAGAGACCTGTAAGTACCGGCTCGCTACTTTGCTGACCTCATCTTCTCTTTAATTACAAAAGAGCCACAAGCTGCCACGTGTCCTGGCGACTGTTGGTTTATGCTCCGTGATCATCAGATTTGGCTTCGTAAAGAAATTCTTTTAGCGTAAGCTTCGGGGTAGACTGAACGCATGATTTATGAGAGATCTGCCAACTCTCGGATGACTCCCTTTCCAAAATGATGTCCCAGAACTTAACAATAAACCGCCTGTGCCTTTCGAAGCTGCTACGGATATTTATAGACAAACAAACAAACAAAGCGTTAGCATTGTACTGTGCTGTAACTTCGCCGTTCTCAGTTAAACGTTAGAGTTTATTGTCAGTGATGACAGTCATGAGGTTTATCCTTCTTTCCTAGTTTTGTTCTGCCTTTCTCTGTTTCGCTGTTCCTTTGTTTCATTATTTGAAGAAGCTGTATCAGTTGCATAGGTTTGCGTTCCTATGTACGCGTACCTCGTACTTGCTGTCTTCTTCAGAAGAACTTCTAAAAGCTGTGTGATGATAGCAATTCTTTTAAAATAAAATATTCCGTCATATCTTGGTGAGAACTTAGTCAGCCATGCTTAACACATATAGCGACAAACAGCAGCTAACCTTGTGGTTCGAGGAATGGATTAGAATGTGGAGGGGCTGCGGTGTTATCTTTGTTGCTGACACAAGACGTGAAAATTAATTATACAAGTCATTACAATGACAGTCACGTAAAGTATCGAGCAGAAGCGTCAGTGGGCAAAGTGGAGACACGTCGTTGCTTCCATGTAAGGAACTCCACGTGTTTCAAGGCAGCGCTGCTTTACTGACGCGTGAAGTCGGCTGGTGGTGTATCCCTATGTTGCAGGGACCTCTCTGAAACGTCAATTTCGCAGATGCCGACCCTGGGTCTCAAGGACCTTGAGGTACTCCGCCTGCAGGACACTGACAGCCTCAAGAAGTTTCCCTCCATATACAAATTTGAGGTTAGTAGCCACAGTGCGCAGAGTAAAACAGTGTTATGGCTTTGACAACAGATTTCAGAATAAAAAGCAACACACACTTGGAGCTTTTAGGCAAATCAGAAATATCTTACTTCATGCTTGTGGGAACAGAAAAGTTGATGTTTTATCTCTTCAGATATTTGAAAATAAGGGTGAGGGGGGATTAAACGTGTATGTTTCTCCGTGTCATTTTGTGTATCTGATATAGTGGATATTGGAACACAGAGAAAGCAACAAGCAGTGTTTACGGATCTGTAGTTTCTTCAAGAGACTTTAATAAAATGTTACTCTGTGATTTAAGTCATATGTAAATTTAATTTAATAATCGGAAACAACGTAAGAAATCGAGTAGGTCGATTTACGTCTGACTCAACTCGACAGTGTTGCGAAGGAAGATCAGAATCACCTGATATTTGACATTAAATACAAAGTCGATGTTTCTATGCCCAGTTCCCTTTACTTTTCATAAATATAATGCTAAGAAATCGACTGACATGTTTCCCTTCTATTGTGACAGTAAGGAATTTGAAAAGCACAGAGCAGTTTCCTGTTTTAGCTGAAGCTAAAATAAAAAATCGACATTTTCTCTCAAACGATGTTTGTCGTACAGAGCATTTGGACATGAACTTTACGTACGTCTTTCATGTGAAACATTTTACGGTGTGGCGAATTTGTAACAGAATGTAAGAAAAACAATTTATGACTATTCTATGTATATTTAGTTTTGTTGCTAATTTAAGCCATAGCCAAAATCAGAGGGCGATTTATTTTAATAAATTGTAAGAACAGTGAAAGTACATAGAGGCTAATGAAGTTTGTGTTGGACGTAGATGGCCTTGACCTCGTCGCTCTTTTCCAGTACCTTCGGGTGGCCTGGCTGACGTACCCCTACCACTGCTGCGCTTTCCAGTTTCCAGCCACGCACCATCCGAAAGAGTTTGCTGAGCACGAAGTAAGCTTACGGCTGAAGGAGTGAACAGGAACTGGACACCTTTGGATTCCTGAAAATGAAATTGAAATTAAACTCGTTATTTTTTTTTATATAGGAAATATCTATGTTTATTTCTCGCTTTAGTGATGGTAACTTTCAATGGCGTTTGATGTGTATTCACCACTTTTCTTATACATGCAATATAGTGATATAGTCTACTCTTAGGCCGTTTATGCTTGAAAACGATCATTCACTTCAAATCTATACTATCCAAGGTTTTGTATGATGATAGGTCATTAAATTAGACATATAGTAAGTAATTTAACATTATTTCGATACTTCATACAAGAAGTCATCTTGAAACCACATATTACATATTATTTATTCGTGGTTTACTTACGAATTTTTACAGAAGTTATTTAGCTTCGAACCGTAGAATTGTTAACTGGAGCATGATAAAAAAATCTGTTTTTGAACTTCCAATAATGTAATAGTAACAAGTTACTCTGTACAAAATGTTGGCTTTTTTAACGACGCTGCCAATTCCTCAGCTATCAGCGTCAAATGACAAAATGATTAATGAATAGGGAATTGGTTTGTGTTACCTTACCTAGAAGGACTGTGAAAATCCACGAAAATTCTGAGTCAGGATAGCCAATCTCTAGGCCGTGATATAAACCGGGATCTCTAAAATAAATCACAGGAATGCTAACCGTGTCATAGCTACATTTTTCAGTATGTACGTGAATTTTATAAACATATTTCTGATCTTTGTTACAGTGCTTTGTGTTCAGTTCCCTGAATTTATTGAAATCTCAAATCCCAGCCTTTCAAAATGATGGCGAATTATGAATAAGTAGCCAGTACATAACAAGGAATAGCCTATTATATCCTGTTTTATAGTCGTTTCTATAAAATTTAGCGTTACAAGTCATGGTCGAAAATTTTCAAGAATTCGATGAGTTATACTCAGACGTTTTCGATAGACGGATGCAAAATTCATTTCAACTGCTGTACCATGTTACCGGGTTGCAGCGATTCGTGGCGCTGATCCACAACAAGTACTGCAGCACCGCGGCGACCGGTTCTCCTCTGCCCCACAGTCTGCAGCGGCGTGACAACGACGATTTTGGTCGCCTCGTGTACTCGCCCGAAAACCTGACGTACCAGCGTCATTCTCCGGACTGGGGCGCCTTCGACCGCGACATAGACAGGCCTGGTGAGTCAGTCCAGATAGTCTGATTAAAACTGTGATACAAAAACGAAAACTAAAAACCGAACCACAGCCAGGAAGGACTGGAGTTCAGCGCTCTCCGCCACTGAGTGATATCGCAAATGTTTACAGGCTGCTATCGCTGGATACTCACGGGGAGACCCGGGTTCAGTCCACGGTGACTTCGTGGTGGATGAACTGGTAGTGGTTTCTCTGTGATTTCTTCGGATATATCATTCCACAATTTTTCCATACTCAGCTACCACTGTCGCGTGATTTGTGCTACAGCCCTGAAGAACCAGAACATTATATACCCTCGGCTACACGTTCGGCACTTTGCTGTTCTCAGAAAAAGACTATTTAG
>NW_019060661.1:76564-130464 GCF_000696155.1 Zootermopsis nevadensis | reverse complement strand
ATACGAGGTGCGATCGGAAGGTTTCCAGACTGCGCGTATAAAAACCCGTGCACTTATCTCAGGTATTAAATTCATCCATCATCCTCGAAGTAGTTCCCCTGGGAGTGAACACAACGATCCCAGCGCCGCTGCCAAGCCTGGAAGCATCCCTGGAAATCTTTCTTTGTCAGCCTGTCAAGCACCATCTGCGATTCTGTCTGAATCTCTTCTATCGTCTCAAATCTCCTTCCCTTTAGCTGAATTTTCATCTTTGGGAAGAGGAAGAAGTCACACGGAGCTTAGGAAGGAAGTTGGGGTCGGTTCTTGCAAGATCTTTTAGCTCCTGACAAACGAGAAGTCGATTCTGCTTCTGGTCCTCAGACAGGAGCCTTGGTTTCGCATGTGGAGTTCTTCCTTTAGAATCAGCTGACATGTCCCATAGCCTATCCCAACAATGTCGGACAAGTCGTTTATGGTACGACGTCGATCTTCGTGAATGGCCTGCCGAATCTTGGTAACATTTTCGGGCGTTGTGCTCGAAGATGGTCGTCCAGAACGCTCGTCATCATCGACAGAAGTTCGGCCGTTTTTAAAACGTGAATGCCACACAAAAGTTTGCGGACTCCCCAAATGTTTGCTTTAGCATTTCATAGGTTTCCGTAGCCGTTTTGGCGAGTCTTTGGCAAGAGATTCAGGCAGAATCGCAGATGGTGCTTGACAGGCTGACAAAGAAAGATTTCCAGGGATGCTTCCAGGCTTGGAAGCGGCGCTGGGATCGTTGTGTTCACTCCCAGGGGAACTACGTCGAGGGTGATGGATGAATTTAATACCTGAGATAAGTGTACGGGTTTTTATACGCGCAGTCTTGAAACCTTCCGATCGCACCTCGTAAACCTATTTTATTGTATCTTGGTGACTTAATGACAGATTTATTACAAATTTTTACAGTGTTATTTTTGTATCTTGCTTAATAGGAGTTACTTTATTCTACTACCTACTTTATGGTCATTGATTTTAATATATTATACAATTATGCGTATTTTGATTTTTTGCGTTAGTGTTGCTCTCATGCAGTTCACTCCGTTCCAATAAAATCCGATTCTATCAGAGTGACGATGTTCTTTGTTATCCAAGTGCACATTCTATCGATGACACCAAAGATAAATATACTTCATTACAATCTTTCCAGTGCCTACTGATAACGAGTGTACAGGAGTGTCAAAAAGTGACAAGCGAAAGTGGAGTCAGAATTAAGATAAGATATCTCTGTCTGTGACAGAACCATAAGATGTCTCTCCAAGACCATTACATCACGAGGCATACATGAATTATACTCCTAATGAGAACAGTTTACGACAAGGTTGTGCAAAATTCTCTATTAGGGGAAATTCTCAGAATAAAACAACTGACGCATTATATCATTTCAACTTCATAGGACAGCGTTGCTTAACCTAACCTAACCAACGAATCCTAAACACCCAGTTTCTGGTTTAGAGGTGGTTTTCAGCGCGTGGATCTTTATTTTGATTGGTCCTATACGCCTGTATCGCTATGATGTTTTTTTGGTACAAATGACTGGCTTTACTTTTTCTCGCGGATGAGCGTCGATCTGTTTGTAGATTTAACGACCTTCTACAATTCCCTTTTCTTCAAATACAGTGGATTCGAAATTTAGGAGAGATTCTTACTCCTCATTTAAACAGAATACTGCGTACTGTACAAGTCAATTAATATTGTTATGTAATAAAACTATCAAAATAATAAACGCCATTTGCAAATATTAGTACGTCATATTTATCGTCCTTGAATTTTCTAGATTATTTCAGAATGGTAACTGATGGCGTCATTACAGAGGATTCTCCCACGTGGTTATGTGGCTGACTGGGGATTTCCGACGTAACCATGGAAATTGTGGTAACCGTTGTAACCAATGTAAAAATGGGAACCAAGGTGGCCTGTGAATTCCCAATGCAGTCATTTCGCTCTCAGAAACACATGTGGGCCTCTACACAAAATTATAATGTTTAAGTCAATGTTAGTAAAATTCCCTCACTAATTAAATTCCAAGGACATTTTTTCGGCCGTTGTTCCCAGCGTGCGGATGGAAAGCGCTCCAAAATGTTTTAGTACTTAACAATAATAAATCTATCAAAACAGGAAGCAGGTCATATGCACGTAGTGCTTTGTAATCACAACTTGATTGCGACACATTCATGTCGTTATCTTTCAATTGTTTGCTCTGTAACAGGAATATGAATCATTGTAAACTAAAAATTGCACTGAAATCACTTGTAAAACTTTCCAACTGTTACATTTCTGGTTCTCTTTTTCCGCATGGAAGACGACTTAGAAGAAAGTAGCATGTTTGTTCAGCTACCGCTACTACGAGGTGCGATTCAGAACTCGTTCTGAGACAATATATCGTTCAGACGTTTCTGCTGACAGGGCCACGGCGCATCTCAAGGCTTCTAAACGTAACACATAAAAATCATGTGCATGCATGCATACATATATACATGCAGTGAGATATGATGGTTATAAATGATCAATTGATAAGAATATTGAATGTATCAATAAATTAATTGAATTGAATTGAAGTGGTCATGACAATTTGTAAGTACTTCTCCCTGGGGCGACAGACGAAAATCACGAAAGTATTTGTCAGGATTTTCGATCTCCATATCTATTTTCGAAAGCGAGACCTCCCGAATAAATTGTATGAGTGCTAAATTCTGCGTTATCTGCCCCTGAACAGATAACGTTATCTTTATTACAAAGCGAATGTTCCCACACCACGTGAAAATGTCATTATGCTGACATCAGCTGGGAGGAGTAATGGCATCACGCCTTTATAGACATATGAGGTGCGATCGGAAAGTTTCAAGACTGTGTCAATAGAGGGCGAACCGGATGTAGTACGAGCTTCTGCCTTTAGGGGGTGCGGCCTACATTCATAGTGAATCAGTGTGCCAGCCGGCATCATCGAATTAGCATTTGTTTCTTAGTTACGGGCGTTTTGGTAGTGCATTACACCGACCCTCCTGCGATTTCGGAATGGCGGATTTTCATGAACAAATCAAATTTTGCCAAAGACTCGCCAAAACCGCTACGGAAACCTATGAAATGCTAAAGCAAACATTTGGGGAGTCCGATTGCACTGCCCCTCCTTTATTTCTACATGCAGATACAGTGCGATTGAATTTTGACTTTTTACGGTTTCATATCCGGATGTTTACATTTATAAACACGCACGTGACAGGTAGACACATGTTTACAATTTATGTACTAGAAGAAATAAAATTCGTCTGTTTGTGTAATTGTCTCTGCAACCACCGAATTTGTACTTTATCACCTGCGGATAGTTCTGTGGCTTTCGAAACGGGTAGAACATAGAAACTTAAAAATTGTAACATTTTAAGTGTAGGTCGACCTAACAATTTGTGAACAATATTAGGAGAATTTTATATGGCATTTCCTTAAAAAGGTGATATTCTGATTATTATCAGCATCACTAACTCTTCTATGAGCTAGAGTTTTCGCAATAAGTGGTGTCGGAACGGGATGTAGGTACATCCCCAACCAGCACAAAGGTTTGCCCATGCTGAGCCATCAGTACATTAAAACCGTAGGGTAGGTCTGATTTGTTAGAAGAAGAGTGTTGCTCGGATACAAAAATTCGGGAAAATCTATGGTGATAATTTTAAAGTTGTACAGGCTGATCCTCTTTTCAAAAAAAATCTTTACATCTGTCTGAAATCGTCACACTATATTTATACGTGAATTACATGATGAATCTTGGCAACAATAAAATATTTACACAGAATGTATTAATGTCTCTTACGAGTTAGTATTAAAATAACATTTGAAAACTTATTTTAAAATTTTTCAAACTTTAAATACTTATGAATAATTAATGAAACCCAGAAATTAGAAGTTCATTTAAATTCTTAATGTATATTCGAATCTTGAACTGTGAAGGTGTGAACTAATTCAGGATTGTTTCCAATTTTGGGCTTCAGTACAAATAGTGCTGAACGTTATGTCCTGTTTGCCAAGAGTTCGTTTATAATAAATGGATAGGAAAGATGTACATTAAAACCGTAGGGTAGGTCTGACTTAGAAGAAGAGTGTAGGCAGTTAATATGAAGAAATCAATACCACAATTCCACACGAAATTACACATAATTTGTATTCAATAATAAGTGCGTTCAGTAATAAATGTTAATTAGAGAAACACACTTATGTGCGTTTAATTTATACATTCCTGATAATAAAACAAATGAAATTGGAAATGTGTGAGTCATGAGTCTCAGGCTGTCTGTACGCAATGTTTATGGGTTAGAACAAAGCAGTTTAATTGACGTTATTATAGATAAAATACACTCACATTAAACTGAAATAGAACATGGTTGCGAAAAGAAGAAGTGTCCGATAGTAAACTTTGGTGGGGGGGACGCTATCAAAGCATCACTGCATTTGCCGTTCAATTCCCCACAAACCTGCTCGTATCAGATTTCCAATTAAAGATTTGCTATCTTCCATAAAATTTCAAAACAATTGTATTAACTATTGTCTGTGGCGAGTGACACACAACGATTCCACATCAAAAACCTTTATTCGGTTGCTCTTAACTACACTAAACCAAGCTCCTTACTACATAATATTCTCCATTTCCATATTATGAAATAATCGTGAAGACGATTTAATCGCACGGCAGATGTTCTCTTCGTATCACAGCACTGGAACTGATATCCTGACCGATATTATTCACATGTTCCTCTGTCCTTCCATGCAAATTCTAAACCAGTCCCTTGAAACATGCATAAGAATCGTACAGTTTAACGTCGCAGCACCGACAGAAAGAAGTTCACAAGTAATAATTTGTTTTATACTGCAACATATAATGTCTCACTTAAGACTTAGTCCTGGAAACTAAATATTCGATCAAACAATGAAAGAATCAGTTGTCTGAAATATGTTTTAACTAAGGCAGCAAGCACATTATTTGTGCCGATATTACCAGAGACATGCATCCCACAGTTATGGGACAGACATTACCAAGAGGTTTACGGGTGACGGTCTGAAGAGTAGGACGATATGTCGTGGCATTTCTAACGTCTGTAATGTCCTCTGAAGTGGCAGAAGTCATGGTGCTATTACGTCCCGTGCTTCCAGATAATGGGGTGCTAGTATAAGTGGTTTGGTGAACACTGTTGTTGTATTTAATTGGTGTGTACGTATTAGTTGCTGTCGATTGTGGGCTACTTTCAGTTGATGTGGTACTCTGAATTTCCGTAGTGCTTCCAGATAATGGGCTGCTGGTATAAGTAGTTTGGTGAACACTGTTGTTGTATTTCGTTGTTGTGTACGTATTAGTTTCTGTCGATTGTGGGCTACTTTCAGTTGATGTGGTTCTCTGAATTTCCGTAGTGCTTCCAGATAATGGGCTGCTGGTATAAGTAGTTTGGTGAACACTGTTGTTGTATTTAATTGGTGGGTACGTATTACTTGCTGTCGATTGTGGGCTACTTTCAGTTGATGTGGTTCTCTGAATTTCCGTAGTGCTTCCAGATAATGGGCTGCTGGTATAAGTAGTTTGGTGAACACTGTTGTTGTATTTAATTGGTGGGTACGTATTACTTGCTGTCGATTGTGGGCTACTTTCAGTTGATGTGGTTCTCTGAATTTCCGTAGTGCTTCCAGATAATGGGCTGCTGGTATAAGTAGTTTGGTGAACACTGTTGTTGTATTTAATTGGTGGGTACGTATTACTTGCTGTCGATTGTGGGCTACTTTCAGTTGATGTGGTTCTCTGAATTTCCGTAGTGCTTCCAGATAATGGGCTGCTGGTATAAGTAGTTTGGTGAACACTGTTGTTGTATTTAATTGGTGGGTACGTATTACTTGCTGTCGATTGTGGGCTACTTTCAGTTGATGTGGTTCTCTGAATTTCCGTAGTGCTTCCAGATAATGGGCTGCTGGTATAAGTAGTTTGGTGAACACTGTTGTTGTATTTAATTGGTGGGTACGTATTACTTGCTGTCGATTGTGGGCTACTTTCAGTTGATGTGGTTCTCTGAATTTCCGTAGTGCTTCCAGATAATGGGCTGCTGGTATAAGTAGTTTGGTGAACACTGTTGTTGTATTTAATTGGTGGGTACGTATTACTTGCTGTCGATTGTGGGCTACTTTCAGTTGATGTGGTTCTCTGAATTTCCGTAGTGCTTCCAGATAATGGGCTGCTGGTATAAGTAGTTTGGTGAACACTGTTGTTGTATTTAATTGGTGGGTACGTATTACTTGCTGTCGATTGTGGGCTACTTTCAGTTGATGTGGTTCTCTGAATTTCCGTAGTGCTTCCAGATAATGGGCTGCTGGTATAAGTAGTTTGGTGAACACTGTTGTTGTATTTAATTGGTGGGTACGTATTACTTGCTGTCGATTGTGGGCTACTTTCAGTTGATGTGGTTCTCTGAATTTCCGTAGTGCTTCCAGATAATGGGCTGCTGGTATAAGTAGTTTGGTGAACACTGTTGTTGTATTTAATTGGTGGGTACGTATTACTTGCTGTCGATTGTGGGCTACTTTCAGTTGATGTGGTTCTCTGAATTTCCGTAGTGCTTCCAGATAATGGGCTGCTGGTATAAGTAGTTTGGTGAACACTGTTGTTGTATTTAATTGGTGGGTACGTATTACTTGCTGTCGATTGTGGGCTACTTTCAGTTGATGTGGTACTCTGAATTTCCGTAGTGCTTCCTAGTAGTTGGCTGCTGGAATAAGTTGAATTTGCTGCTACCACTGGTTTTAAAAAAATATTATTTCACTTTATAGTTATACTGTTTCATGAATTGTGAGTTTAGTTAAATATTGACTAAAGTCGGACGATATGTATGTTAATAATTTCCTTATTGTTATTGATGAATATGGCCCAAGAGTTTCGCTGATGGTAATTTTTTTTTCTAGAGTTGTTTTTAAATATATGTGGATTCTTTCATAACTGACAGAAAAATTGAACTCTACAGGGTCTAATGGATTATATGAATCAAACAAATCTGAATATTCCACGCTGTATTCGTGTTATTCTTCATAAATAAATAACATAACATAAAGGCCGATATAAAATTCTGAAAACACATCTCTGATGTACAGGCGCTCAAAGTTTCAGATATCCTCTCTCATTACCACGTTTAATTTGTTGCACAGCTAGATTCGAAATCAATGCTTGCATTGCGTTTGGTAACCTTTTCATATTAAGTTTAGACAAAATTGACTTTAGGCTAATAATTAGGAATTACATTACATTGGATTAATATCCAAAATAGCAACGGAGCTCTTTATTAATATCACTGAGGGCACGTAATTTACTCATATACGACTTACCTAGTTTGACATATTCTGACTTCAAGAACAGATACAGACACACACTTACGCGTGCGTGATCCTGTTTGTATGTTAGTTTATTTAACAATCGTGTCAGTATCTGAGACTGTATATTCACTAATGATGGGATGATTAAGCCTTTGAAGTCGAAGCTCATTTAAATAATATTTAAGATTTCAACCAGAACCGCAAAGAAAACAGAACACTTTATCATTATTACAAACAAAGTCCAACATTTATTTATTGTATAAAAGTTTTAAACATTATTTCTGAAAAAATATACGTTTCATTAAAAAATAAATTTATAATAAAAAATAGTTTACCAGAAACGAATTTGGTAGGAGAGGAGGAAACTAAATAATGAGAAAATTTAATCGACTTTATTAAATCGAGGAGATTAAGAAATATAATTGTTCCTCAATTTCTTATTTAAGAGAAATAATATTCGCTAACATGCAAGCACTAATTCTGTTCACACTAGCCATTTTTGTGTTGAAGTTCCCTGTCATATTTCAACTTGATCTATTCATGCCCGACTTCCAACATCTCTACGTAACATGGAGGCACCTATCGTCTTTTAATAGAATCGTATATATAGGCCTATATTTTAAACGTATTGGTGACTTTAAGCAACATTTTATATCTTCTATTATTCTCATCGAAACGTTCAGTAACTTACGTATAATTTCTACGGGCCTGATGACGAATAATTCTTATTGCAATCATGTAGTCCAACACCAACGAACATTTAAAAAAAATGCAGAGTGTTTAAAAGTTGGATCTGCATAAAGTGGCAGTGCTTTAACACGAACGTAAAAGAAGAATGTCTCGGAAATACGGTGTAACACAACATTTCACAAATATTTAACGTATCCAGAAACATTACCAACAGGATCTGCAGAGAGACTTACCTGATAATGAGACGAGTAACACAAAGCGAATCACAGTCCCTGCCATTTTCTTCTCAGACCGAATAAATCGTCATTTATTTTGGTGTTAAATGTGTTGTATTCTCAGTGGTATATGGGGAAGAATGAGGAAAGTGCGTGCTAATGTCTCGTTTAATGGCTCCCTTAATCTCGTTTTATGATTCTAAGGAATTGCAAATAATGTTGATAACAGACGTCAAAGTTCTTACTTAATACACACTCAAATGAGCAACATAAATTCCTAGCCTGTAATATAAGCTCGCTAAAACCAGTGCATTACCCTGATCCTTGTCTTCGTCGACCAGTCCAGTCCAGCACTATAATAAAACTTATTTCCTTAAGTAGAGAGAAGATACAGAGGTCGCATAACACATCTTTGTCTCTTCTCCCCACTAACCTTACAAGAAAGTCCAACTAAAATTCTGCAAACATTTATTTTACAGCCACCATCTGCGGAAAAGTAGATAATAAAATATTCATAACTAATTTTATATCCACTATTTTACATTGTCGTGCGAAGTGAGGACTTTAAATCAACAACACAACAGTGAACATATGCAGTATTTATTTGATAAGAGTTATACATATCAATGGAGTAACTGCGTACTTGTTCTCTGACAAAAAGGTAAAAAAAAAACTCATTGATGACAGCGTGTGTTTAAGATGAATTCACTCGGCATTGCCTTCATTGAGTCACGGTCACTTGGTGAGCACAGCGGCGTCCGTAGGGCCTGTTCGCTGTGGAAAAGATTATTTCTTATCACGTGCGGATAGGAATTTGTGCATGTTCTTTTAAACTAAATAGAAGCGAATATAGATGGTCCTCAGTGGGAAAGTAAGCGTCTGTCTAACTTCTTGGCAGATGCTTTCTTCGTTTTTTTTTCTATACTAGTCGAATGCCCGAATATTAAATTCTTAAGATCTTTTCATATTTCGTTCTTCCACCTCTTTAATAAACTTCTGTAAATATTCTCTAAATGTATCAGTATATTAAAATAGGCTACGGCTTGTTCCTTTCACTGTTTTGTCCATTTGCCCTCTATAGTCATCGCATTATTGGACGCCAAGTGGCTGATGCAACTGATAAGTCGTTATCGAATAAGTGAGCATATTGTTGAAGTTCTTACTTGTATAAAGGCAAATCAGAACAGAGAGAAGTAGCTTTGATTTTTACCCCGGGACGAAACGCGATCCGACGCTGGCTGTGTAGAGTGTGGGGGTCTCCGGTAAGTCGTCCACCTCTCAGTGCTGTCGCTCACGTTGATAACTACGACAAAAATCTCGGCACCTTCCAGCTCCCTGGACAGAGGAATGTCTGATTAGTAAAAATCCAATACTGATGAGCTCTTTATCCTTGAAGGTGTTTTTGTGTTTTTCGGCGTAAAAGTCAACACTTACAGCAACTTTAATAATTGGCTATGGTGAACACGTAACTTACAAAACAGTTTTGAAGATTGAAGTACACCCCATTATTCATTCTGTCCAAAGATATTTTACAAACCAGCTTTATTGTGGCACATTTTCAAGTTGTTATTGTTGCGATCGTGATAGACTAACTCTTTCGAAACTGTTGCGAAATTCATACCTATTCTGAGACTTCTCATATCCTAACAAAACTCTAGATTGTACCTTAATGTTCAATTTTACTTTCATAAATAACGAATAGCTCTCTGTAACTCTCGTGTGTGTGGGATAAAGACTGTAAAGCTATGTTTATATATTTCTAGTAAATAATTGTCAGCTTATTGAAGGTTGTTGTTTTTGTCCAATTTTTGGAACAATGCCCCTTTGTTTTTGTGGGAAACGCTACCATCTTAAGTAAGCCACGGTGCCGTAGGACACTTTTTATACTTGCCCAGTTCGTTTTCTTTCACTTTTAGTTGATCGAAGTCATCGAGAGTTCCAAAACTTGGGTCTATGTCATTGAAGTCCGACATATCGTATCCATCGTCCACCATCGGTGGCTTGTATATTGGAGACAGCCACACTGCACACACCCCCAGGTCTTTTAGGAGGTCCAGCTTCTCCGTGTTACCTACAGCAACAAATCAGGCACAGACAAAATTGGGTCTCGTAACTTCTTATAATGCATAGTATCGATGTCTGCAAGCTGAAGATGGCTGTCTCCTGGCTTGTTGCGCCATGTGTTTTGGTGGAAGTTTGTTGAAGTTTCAGACGTGCTTGTTAATTCGCCAGTATTAGGTAAAAATATAGTGGTATGATAATACTTCAGGGGGGAATGACACTCTAAGATCTGCTGCTATACTTACCTTTGATATCTCCGTTGCCATCTCCATTGCTGTCCTTGAAGGAGAGCGGGTAGACCTGATACACGACCGCCTTCTTCCACCAGTCCTCAGGGTTCTACTCCTGTAGCGCCGCGCTAATCAGCAGTGGCAGAACAGCGCTCGCACGCTGTAGCGATATAACGTCTGTTGTCTGCTAAGTGCAGCCGCCACATCTCACTTTTATATCAGAATCAGTGATGTCTTGAAACAACTGATGGCGATAAAGTGTTTCGTCATACACACAGAGAAGTGTTTGATTCAATAAATGATTGTTAAAGAATGCGAATTTAAAAACCGCTACAACCATTCGGAACGTCGTTGTATCTAGTATCAGCACGAGTTAATTTAAAGATTAATCGATAATATCACTCCTTAAATGTTAATACAACGGAATGTAATGCTTACTATTGGATTATTTGGATCGTGATCTTCTGGGTTGTGACGCCAGGGTAGCTGTAGTGAAGGTGGAAATAATATGTTCATCCGAAATAAGCAAATCAATTTTTATTGGAAGATATAAAGGAAATAGATGAGTAGGAAGGCCTACACTTACATTAGATTATTTTTTAAAAATGGATATAAAGGGAAAAGTTTGAGATACTGTAGATTGATGGGTTTATGTGGCGGTCTTTTCAGAACACGATAATGGATTTTCTGGTCACAAAATGACTATCTAAACGACTGTTAGCTTCTAAAGAAGAACTTTGTTCCTTGGAGTTAATATAGAAGATCTACTGAAGCGAACAGAATGTGTCATAATTTAAGAACGAAGCTTAAAAGTTTTAAAATAATTTTACAGTTTGAGTGTTTGTAAACTTTAAATTTTTACAGATATTGACTAAGGTTGGTAAGAATTTTCAAACACTTTATGTATAAACCATAATAGCCTATGTTTGAGAAGGATCCCAGTCGATAACCCAACTCGTCTGATTGATCAAGTCGTGTATGAAAAGATTTTAGCTGTGCCATCTATATATTATATTTAAATAATATATTCAGTTACGTGTATATTCAAGAATTAAGTGTGTACAGGGGTGCCGAAATGTTTAAAAGCAACCAAACCAGCCCTGTTGAGGTAGACAGGCAAGCACAAACATCCATATCCACAAACGAACAAACCATGGAGCGTACTCAAGCAATTATCCTGTGAAACTGTAGTGTAACCATTTCGGAAATCGTGGAGGACTGAGCTTTAATGTTGCTCGTCCTTGGTGCAAATCTCTAGTGTAGCAACCATCTTTACGCCACAGTCACTCGGCACAAATGGACTACGACTGAACCACACTCGCAGCATGTCGCTGTCTGATCTTGAGGTACGGTATCAACAGGCCTCAGCAGTGTCTCCAACCATGAAACATAAATATCCCAATACTGTGATTACTTTTTTAATTCCCCTTTGTAACTCAAGTTTCATTTTCATAGAAAATTGTGGAAACTTCAATTGCTGAATTTGTTTTTATAACGAAGCTTCGTATTCGGAATATACTGCCTAGGCCAATCTGCCGGAATTTGAAGGTACTATCGTTTAGTTTGCATCGCACACTGCCGCCAACAGTCAAGTTGTTGAACTATTTGGACCATCTTGGCACTGTGCCACGCTCGTGAGCCAGGGATGTAGTCTCGTTAGGCCTATAGTAACCCATTTAGCTCCCGCTTGGCTGAAGGAACGTAAGAAAATCCTATTTAGAAATAAATTTAGCGCAGAAGAACTTTAATCTTCTCATTTTTAGAATTACTACGAAAACCCGACAAGACGTAAAAAGGTTGTTAGTGTTTTTACTTTTCACCAACGGAATGTTATACTAAATACTCCAGAGTAGGCATTTTACTTTGTTCCATAAATACATTTGTTCTCAGAATATTCCATTTGTTTCAGCTGTTTAAAAACAAACAAATTCTTGCGATTTAGTGATTGTGTTGTTTTCATTCAAGTGTTGATACGCATTTTTTGTGAAGTAGTATTGTGAATACTGCCAGCTGTTGGTTGCAGAGGAATATTTATTTCGAAGAATTTGCTACACAAATTCCAGCGTCCTTGATCTCAGTAGGTAACGTAAGTATTGAGTTTTTATGATTACAGCATTGCCGAGAGGTTTATAAATTATATTCACTTAAATAAAGTATTATAACTCCTTAAGACGGGCCTTATACCGAAGGAAAATTTTTAATTTTGTTTTACGTGAATGTTTTTAAATTAGATTCGTGTCTCAGAAAAATAAAGGCTTCGATCAGTGAACTGCGAAAAATGTACAAACGTAGAGTTGAATAATAAAAGAAAACATGTGAACAGTTTAACTAAGCATTCGCTCCGTGGGGAATTTTAACTGGGAAATTTTAATTTTTCGTTCAGTATTAGCGTAATTGTATTGGGTTAACTTAATCCCTTGGTACGAAAAGACGTGTTGTTTGTAATGATCGGTAAGACAGCCACGTCGTGGCATATTATGCCACATACTTGAAAAGAATTAATTCTCTTATCCGTTAATTTACACAGCATATTAAGAACACGAAAATAATTGGGGCAACTTTATAATTGTGCTGAATTTGTTTATTAACACTTAAGCCTGCTACCATAAACTGTTAACACTTTCCTCTAAACCTGACACTGAATGTGACTTATTTCAGGTTGGTCTACTATCCGGAATGCAAACCACTACAAATTAACTTTAGATGCCCACACTACTAAGGCTGGTTAAAATTCTTTATTTTCAAACACAGATTACAGAATTGTTGAATTAAATATGTTTTTTTATTTAATATAACTTGCTACAAATTTATGATTATTCTATTAATGCATTAAGAACACTCGATTAGTATATGCAACAATTATGAATTATTTAACAACACCTGCTCAATTGCACAGATTAATTCAAGTATCGAATGAGCTTGGAAGTTACCTGAAATTACTTTTTTGTGTTCGCCTGCAAAAGGTGAGAATAATTACGAAAAACCTCAGTTACGAGATTCGATATTTTATTTCTATACAAATTAACAATGTTGACGATGCTTTGTTTACAATTCAGTCTTTCTTTATAAATCAAGGATTTAATATTTTTAATATTGAACGCAGCAGCCGAGTCGTTGTCAGTCCTGTTTTTATATTCCTGAAGTCCCGGGTTCAAACCGCGGCCCAGAAAGTGGCTGTCGTCACTTAAAACTGCCTTTATGGTTCGTTGAATTACGCTGTGATAGTTTACTTCAACATAATTTCCTTCATTAGCCAATTTTTCGACGCTGTAGACCTATAATGTGAGCGACTGTTACAGTTATCGGCTATAGAACACTGACAATTTCCTCACCATCTACGGTGAAATTCCGGGACATTACGTTTAAGCAGTCTTATAGAACTTCTTGACTCGTGTTTCTTGTTCTGATGGTAGCGGAATCCAATCTTGGAATGTAAACAGGTTATTCTGACTGATATGATATTTGTTGTGTTTTTTCTAAGACCTTGTAGGCTAATGCTGGAAAAGTACTTCTAACTAGGTCACGAACTTCTTGCTTCATATCCTATCCAATTTACCTTTCACAGCCATCTTACATTTTGTCGTCATATAGGCCTGAAATACACAATTGAAAAAGCGGTATTATACCTAGCACAACATGAACTTGAAGTCGACCATTACTGCCTACATCAGAATTCAGAGATATATAAAACGTACATAATTCATTTTCATTTTCCTGTCTAATTCGACCCTACATGCGTAATACAAAAATTCTCTGTTAACTTAATATGCCGTATGGTATTGATGCTTGTAATTTTAAAAGAATGAATATATTTACAGACGTTTATATCTTTGTCTGGCGTCTTACCAATGATAATATTACTTTCTTAAGGGTAACTTTTGATTAAATAGTGACTACATTGTGTAACTTTTCAAGATTCTGAAAAGAATTTCGTTCGGTTTGATTTCCAGGTGATGATCTGTAGAACCAGGCAAGGGGTAGGAGCTTGCAATCCTGAGTTAATTTTAGTCTCGATGTCTGTCCAAAAGCTTACGTACTAAAAGCGCAGCATATATGCCCACTGTATGAAGAGGCGAGAGAACTGTGAACTTATTCCAAAAACAAACCATCACATTAACAGCTGCATTGCAATACAACAACGTTTTTAAGAAATAATGGTTCCTATAGACCTATCGATATGGAAAATTCGTTTTCAGCTACGTAGATGCGTCTTGAATTGTAACACGTAAAAACAAAAGTCCGCTCAGGCTTATGAAGGCGTGATTCTGGCTGTCGTATAAATAGTTCCCAACACAGAATAGTCTTTTGTTTAAGCAGTGACGGTATCTGATAATATTTCCTTGTAAACGGCACATATGAAGTGGGATTTTAAGTTCTCACGGCGGCGAGTATAACTTTTCCGAAATGTTGCACCGTGTAATCTCGTAGAAATTGACCAACGTCTCAGAGGTGCTTTCTGCCTGTATAATTAGGGCAATGAGTAGTGATAGGCAGCAAGGACCTCTGAAACGTCGATAAACTTCTACCAGACTACACGGCTCACAACCCAGAAGACAGCCATATTCATAGTCGCCGCTGTGAGAACCTGTTTAATGAAACGTGATTTTCTTCAGGCAAGTACCTCCTGAATTGTACCTCCAAGTGGCCTTCGAAATTATTCCAGCTAATTCGACGCTGCATAGTCACTGTAGTTTAAAGAACGTTGTTGAATAATCTGAGTTAATGCAGGAGAGATTCGAACAGAGCACATTACGGACGGGCTTACAAGTCAGACACGTTGCTGCTGCCTAAGCCGCTACGTGCATTTTTAGCACTTAACTAACGTGTGTTGCACTCACAGTTTCTTTGGTTATTTTTATTGTTTCGTGCTTTACTTGCGGTACTTGGTTTGAGTGAACAGTGCGGCAGATATAAATACACGCGCCGCAAATAAAAAGCGATACTGAGTTGGCTCTTTGATGAGGGGAAGAGGAGGGGGAAGAAGCATGAACTTTACATTGAACCTGGATCCGCTTCGTTCCGTGTCCTTCTCCGGAACAGTTTGTTTACGTCTGACTTCCTCTTCTCTCTGCAATACGCATTACACGCCTGCTGTTCGCCATATTTCAGCTACCTGATGTGATTCCTTTTGGTAGCGGTGGGGGCCATATTCTCTTCTGCTGGTTCAATCAATATATATAAATATTTATATAAATTCTAACTGTGTAAGATTTGAGGTTTTCACAGCCGTGAGTATGAAGATTTCTGTCTTCTGGGTTGTTGCGCTGTGTAGTCTGGTCGATGTTTACCAACGTTTCAGAGGTCATACTGCCTCCATCATCAGGGCGATTTTTTTTTCAGAAGACAGAAATCTTCAAATTCTAACTACATGGAACAGAGTCCTTCTGAGAATCTAATAATCGCTTAGCGTGTCACATTCCTCGTATTTTGTGGAACCCGTAGGTTCATCACAGTAAAATTCAAGCTACCGACACACATCCTTATCGTGAGTCAGATTAATTCAATCCACGCCCTCACACATTATTTCTTTAAGATCAGACTTAATCTTATCTTCCATCTGCACCTGGGTCCACCCAGTGGTGTCGTCCATTCAGCTTCCCGTACTAAAACTGCGTGTGCTTTTAGTATCCTCCCGCGAGTGCCACATGTTACGCAGTTTTCTCAAGCCTCTTCTTACTTCTCCCTTGGGTCAACACGCACTCCTCAGACACCCTCGATCTATGGTCTTCCTTTAATGTGAGAGACACGATTTCACACACATGCAAAAGAAGGTGTAAAGTTTTAGTTTCTTATGCCGGTATTTTATATTCTTCATTTAATGTAATTTTGAGTTCTTTCTGTCATTCTCAAATATTTAACATCGCCACATTTCAGAGAGATTTTTAGTTGTCTATAGTTGTCTCCGCCTTATTAACCTGTGTAATGATAATGTATGTTCCCAGTGATTAGTAATGATTGGTAATATATATTTTGCAGTGTTAGATATCGTTTGGCACAATAAATTATAGATAAATGCCAGTTAGTGATAATGTGTTTCGTTGATTGTGTTATGGTTAGATGTATGCTCATTATCGGTATAATGTATAACTTGTGGGGAGCAGTTGTTAGTTTATTGGCAATTACCAGCACTGTCTTGTAGAGGCTTTGCTGTAACTTTGAATTTTTCTCATCTGTAGTCAGAGCCTTTGCTTGTTAAGGCAGTGGATGTTGCCAGAATAAATAACATGAATTGGCTTACTTTATATTATAAGGTTTATGATATTTTCTTACAATGCGGTTCGTTCTCTGAAATAATGCGGTCAACCTTACCTGTTTCTAAACAATTACAGAACAAATAACGACTCATGCTTATCTCGTGCCTACTGGATTGCAGCTGACCGGAGGAACTGACTATTCTTGTCGCAGGACAGACACCTCACGACATGCCGTTTCCATTCTTTCAGTTCATGAGGCCTGAACTGTTGCCAACAATCGGTGGTAGTTGGAGCTGCTGCCATAATATTATCAGCATTACAGACAGGGATTTGACCCTTTCTACGTTTAGCCTGAAATATGACGCTTAGAAGCTACGGCCTTTCATGTCTGGATCTACTGATGTTCGTGAACATGTGACAGAAACGTATTCCACCATCTCAAAACTGTATCTAATGGTCTCTTTACGTACATTATCAACCTTAATTTTCTCGCGGAGTTCAGTTTTTCCACTTAAATAATCGCGTAGGCCTCTTAAAGACTTATTTTCTTCATATATTCTTCTTGTCTCAAGCCACGAAAGTCCCCAATATTCTGCATAGGATCTAATTCAAAAACATGAATGAACTGCACATTAGTTTTCTAAAGTATCTGTAAATTATTCCACTGGTACAAATTGTTTTCTTGCATAATATTATTTTTCAGCGATATTAAGAACTGAAAACGCATTTGGCAAAATTGTGACTGATTTCGTGGCAATTTAGAAGCTTCAAGACTGATTCTACTAACAGCCAGAAACAGCCGAGTAGTAAACTGACCAAATCCAATGAATAAATGACTGAAATTCTTCATAAGTAGCTTTCAGAACACAAATTTTATATTGTTTTGTTCAGTTCAGGAGATACCTACGTCCCAAATCTGTTGACCCTTAAGCGGAGATTGTGAACACAGGGTACTTACCCTTACAAACAAGAAATATTACGATGCAGTGGTTAGTAGTCCTGCTTCACATTTGGAATATCCCATATTCCAATGCCGGAGGCACGCTATCCTAAGTCTTTCCGTGGTTTTCCTTAGTCATCCAGGAAAACAGGCCACTACTTTTACGTCATTACCAATTCATCGTTTACAATCATTATCCAATTCGACGCCATGTAGGTGAGAAGGTGTTGTTAAATAAATTGAGAAACAAGTTACATCCCCTCTCCAATAGGAGTGGAGAGGTGAGCGCTTATATTATTTGCAGTTATCAAAGTGCCGGTGCTGAACAGATGTATAAATTAGTTCTGCTGTATCTGAGTATATCTACGGCTCATCGTTTGACAACAGCATAGCAGAGTGTGCAATAATTGAACATCGCAAATAATAATGATGGCAAAATTTCAAAGGTGTCGACGTATGAGTGGGTTTGATTGATGTGCAGGAGATACGCCAGATATTTAAATTTTGTGTCTGGTCATGTGCGTTTTGTTGCCATCTATTCCAGACGAAGTGTACGTCACAACGTAATGCATCACATAATTCCCTCATCGAAAGGAGATCCGCTGTGTCCCCTCGGCTTCCACCCTCAGGTCCGGTGGCCCACAAGATGTAAGAGGTGTTTTAGGTAAGTAGACATCTCCCATATAGACTGATCGACTAGCTTTAAATAGATGTGGGGTTCTCACGGCGAGGAGTATGAAGTTGGTCGTCTTTTGGGTCGTAGTCTGGTAAAAGTTTTCCGACGTTTCAGACGTATTTGCTGCCTCTATTTTTACACATCGCCATTCTGATGGTGGCAGCAAGAACCTCTTAAACGTCAGTAAATTTCTACTAGACTGCTCGGCGTTACAATCCAGAAGACGGCCATCTTCGTGTTGCTATGTAGTTCACACTTTTGATGTACAGATAGCGTCTAGCTACCTTCAGATTGATTTCATTTTGATTTAAAAACTGTGGGACTCGTCCCGACGTATGTCTGAAACGTGCGTCGATGTGAAATAAACGTAAGATCCCACGTGATATTCATGCATTTGTGCACGTTTCTCCCTTTTCTTATTTTAAGACTATTCGCTATCGGACTGGCTCCGACATATGGTCTAAATGTGTCCTTGTAAGTCACGGACCGTGCATTTCCTTAACATCTTCAATTTCACGGATGTCGCAGTAACATCCATACTTAGGCAAATTGTAATCGGTAATATACAAGGAACTCATTCATCGGCCCAATATTTTAAATGTATCAGTCGTTCGGATATTGACGATGGTGTTTCTTCTGTGATCCACAGAGACTACAAAGAGCATGGCTATCGTAAGGACCAAGACGCGCTCAAGAGGGATGAGACCACGGTGTCGTCTCCCAGTCTGTCAACCTGGAACTCAGTCTCATCACGGTACGCTTAACTGAGCAAGCAGCCAACACAAACATATTAAAGTAGTTAACATTCAGACAGCGTTTAAAAAATTCGGCAAGTGTTGTATTAGTGTTCGTACTAAAAATTCATTCTCCGTCCTCAAAGCCCAAAAAGAATTATTATTTCATATTTTGTTGATTTGTAACAGTTCTGCAACGAGAAAAATAAAAGCTGATTTTTACATCGTCTTTCGGATTTTGCTAAAAAAATCTCTCTATATAAAAATAATGACATTACAATATTAAAACTTAAAATCGCATTATTTGAAAAAAAAAAAGTACTTTTTATTCATCTGTGACCTTCGTTCAAAAGCTCTCAGTAGCTCAGACTCCAATGCCAGCGTCTAATGATAGGTTGATGGCTGAATGATGAATCAGAAAGTATACAGAAAAAGCATTTGTGGCCTGATTTAAAGAACCGTGCCAGAATTTGCCTGGAGGGTCTGGTATTGTTACTTCACTTGAATCAAAATCGAAATTATCGATATTTTGAAAAAAAGCTAATTGTAGAAAAAATGGTGCATGATATGAAATATGGTTTTCATTACAATCTACTACTTCTGTTGGACTTCATATTCTGTGCGAAGTTTATTTGATAAAACGCTAGAAAATTAAATCATGACCTTCCAGTTTCTTATACGTAGTTTGATTAATTTTGTAACGATAAAATTTGTATCTGCAATGGAAACAATTCAGGAACAACTTGGTGTACTAATTTACAAAGGACGAATTTAGCAAATAGATGTACTGCAAGTTGGATTAGCCTTTCCACATTCCTTTAAATAAGACTTTTCCGCATTTGCTACGATGTCTTCCACGGAGATAATCCCGTTGCCATCAAACAGGTCTTTGTCAAAGATATGCACTGAAATCTAGTCCTGGAAATGGCATATCATATTGTTGTGGTGAGCTCTTGTAGAAACGTAAATAAATACGGTTAGGTTATAAATACCGGCTGTTGTTTACACATGTCAGTAGCGATCAGTAGGATGTTCACAACACCCAGACGTTCCGTTGACGCAAATTCAGTCGAGAAGTTAGGTGCGAGGAATGTTTAGATTTTCAGTGAGACATATTAACAGAAGTGAAATATCCGTGTTTAAATTTCCCATGCAGTCATATTTATCAAATTCCTAAAAATAACAGTTCTTCATGTAACGTCTTGATACACTCTCGCCAATATCAGAAACCGTAAATTAGGACTTAATTATACAGATTAGAAGTCTGTAACTACTGGGTTTTTAAATTATGACTAACAAATTTGTCGAGTTTAGTTCTGTTTACATTGTTACTTGTGAAGTACTTACGTTTAGTACTGAGTGAATTCTGCTTCTGTCCCAGATAGCAGTCAAGCTCTGTACGTGAGATTTCAGGTTCCCAAGCTTTCAGTCTGCCTAATGCGAAATGAAATTACACGCCCTCCTTTCAGGTTATTTTTGGTTGTCCTTTGGGCCATTAAACGAGGGCGAAAATACTCGACAATATTCACAATACCTCCCCTTAATATTTAAGTCACAAGGGGCCGGACACGGTTGAGAGACCCGACCACTTCAGTACCCTGAGGACGAGGACAGAGATTGACCTCGAAACGTTGGTCTCTTCATGTTTCAACCACTTGACGGGGCTGATAGCCCGAGAGGATTTTATTGTACACAGTCGCCGTGAAAGCTCAAGATCATACTTGTATTTTATTTGTGTCGGAAGATGGCTGTCTTCTGGGTTATATTGCCATCTGATGACTCTTCGCTCTGATGATGGAGGTAGAAAGGACCTCTGAAACCGCCATCTTCAGACTCACTGCCATGAAAACCTCAAATCATACTTATTTGCGTGCATTCCTCATATTTTTCACATCTAGTTCTCGTGATGGCAATCGGAGTGACAGCTCTAGCAGCACAAACAGTGGTGTCAGTACTCGTAATTGGAGCAGTGGTGGCTCTTCAGGTTCACGAGGGGAAGACAACTCCAAGTATGGCAGCAGTGGTACACTCACATCCAGGTATATTTTCCTAACAGTTTAAAATTTTGTCTTGCTGTTTCAAAAATATTGCATTATAATACTAAGTTCAACTCTGTTGGACTTATTATTATGGTTCAAGTGATACGAACTACCTCTAAGTATATATTAAAACTCGGTACTTGTGGGTTTTCGGGACGCATTGCTTTAAAAATAGGTTAGGTTAGGTTAGTTGTCATTTATTTAAATCAAATATAATAACTTTCAAGTATATGTCATTTATCCACACACATGAACCGAACCTAACCTAACCTAACCTAACCTAACCTATTTTTAAAGCGATGTATCCTGATAACCCACAAGTACCTAAATCTCATAATTGGGTACTACGTGAAGATTGAGACAAGCAACCTCCAGAATGTATATGTATTTTTCCAAAAAAGTAGAATGATTGGCTAATATCCAAAGGTAATGCTTGCATTAAAACAAGAGTGGGTATTCAGACATACAACATTATAGTTATTATAACACACAATGTTTCTTTACTTATACATACTGGTATTGCTGCTCGCGCTTGAAGTAGGACAGTAAAGTGGGATTCAAATGATTTTATGTTATGATGTGACGAGAAGTAAATAATGTCAAAACTTATTATATTTAGGGTATGAAAAGGGTGCTGATATATATCAAATTAAAACAAAATACATTTCCCAGATTCAGCAGTGGAAGGCCAGCTGCATCTTGGACTTCAACACCTGATCTGGGAAACCTGAATGACGATACAAGAGCAGATATTACCACAGTCAGTCTTACACTGCCTAGAAGGAGAAGAGTACCACAAGTGGACACTGGACAAGGTACTTAGATATTCTTGAATTTTTTTATTGTTTTTACATTGCTCCCTTTGTGTGTGTAAAATCCTACAGACAGGTCTGAAATTAGAAACAAGATATAGAAACATATTATTTTGTCTCTGGAACAACTTTGGTTCTGACTATAAGAATCAAATTTGAAAAGTTTTATGCAAGATTTCCATCATATAACCAACTGTATATTCATTTATGACACACTAGTAGCCGTATTTAAATTATTTTTAAAGCTAAATAATGTAAGAATAATTTAGACCACATATGTAAGTACCAAACCAGGAAAATGTTAAGGAGGTGGGATGGAGTTAAGCTTTATCCATTCTGTACCTTGACACTAGATGGAGGTTGTTACCTTCCTGATGGGAATTAAGCCCAGGTTCAAAACTAGTGACTTTGCTGGCTAAGTTGTTCTTCTAAAGACTGAAAGTCAGAGTTTTGAGGTAGTTTTTTTTTGACTTTCACTGTGCCACTGAGTCAGGATCGGTGTTGGGACATAGTAAGCTCATTCTTATATCTTGATAAACGTGAAACATTAACTCATTCCAGTCATTTATGTATCCATTAAATAGATTCTCCAGAGCCAGTGGTTTCAGATTCCTTTACACTACGCCATCATCAAACACCCTTATCAACAGCAGAAAATGAAAAAAACAGCACAAGCACTTCTAGTGCAGCTGCAGCCAGTCATACCACCACTCAGCCAACGAAGCAAACTAGGTCCTCAAGAAGAAGTATGAGCCAAAGGTAAGAATTATTTGTAATTTTGAAGAATGTTGTATAACAAGGATTAGACAGGCAGGACATGTACAATGCATGCAGGAAACAAAAGATGCATACAACATTGTGGTATGAAAACATAAGGTAGAGAGGTTAGTATGATGAAACAGACATAGATGGCAGGATGATGATAACTCTCTTTCAACCCACCTTATGTGTTTGTAACACCTGATCTCTTACTTAAAAAAGTAGTTATTTTATATATTTCATGATAAGATATCTTGGGAACTAAAACAAGTATATGAATGAAATACTGCCCTCATATATTTATGATCCATCAAATTATCAACACAATAATTAGCTTTCCTGCAGGTGCCACTAAGAAAAGGAAAAAAATAATCCAATACTTTTCATCACAAGAGCCAGGAATGAATATTGTACATATAAAGATTCATTTTCTAGTGTTTAGTTCAGGAGGGCTAACAATTTTTTTTAAATAGGTTGTGACAGTGTGAATTGTACTAAATGACAGGCATTTGTGATAATGCTAATGAAGTTTTTGGTTCTGTAGTAGAATTACATTCTTTGATCACAGTGACAGTGTAAAGAAGTTCAAATGGCAGATATTTGTGATGTTAGCAAAGTTTTTGATTCCATAACAGTAGGGAATATTTTTATCACATGTATGAGCACCAACTAATTAATGAAAATTCTATACCAGGAAGTTAAATTGTTGTACAATCATGACAAAATTGGCAAGCTAGAAGTAGGGGATTTAAATGCAGTGTACATATTTTATTGAATCCAAAGCTCCTCAAGATAAAATTCCATGTAGGAAAGACTGATTTCAGATGGAAATTGCTATTCAGTATGTAATTGTCTTTGAAAAGAATTATACCTTAATTTCACTTGACAAGTTTATTGTGTGTAATATGTAATGATTTTGTGAAGTTTAAAGAGTGTGACTGGTAATTAAGTAATAGTTTCTGGATATGAAGAGGTGACAGAAACTGGAACAAATTAACTGCTATACATTTTTATGAAAGTGTCAGTTTCATAAATAATTAATCTCTGTGATAACACAAAAAGCAGCACTGGTACCAGTGGTGAGAATAAGGACGTTGGAAAACTACGTCGATTGAGGATACAGTCACTGAAAGAAGTGCATTCTGTTGAGGAACCCACAAACCCAGAAGTGGAATTCATCATTCAGGTGAGCACTGTATTGAAGATAGAGTTCTACAGTGATCTTTATTCCTTCCAAATCACATTTATATGCGGTATCTGGAAGCTGGTAGTTGAGTTTACTGGACATGTATCTCAAAATGATTTACTAAATCTTCAGTATAGATAATACAACATTGTACCACTTGTGGACTATTTTTCTATGGAGTTTCTGTGAAGATTGAGACACTGGTCTTTGTTAGGATAAGTTTTCGTTTCCTCTGTCAATGTTGTTCTTTCCAACCATAATTTCTCTGCTGTTTCTGCTTCATCAGTTTTAAAACTGAAGTTTGACTAAGAAAGGTGTTATAGCCACTTTTCTGCTTCAGGTTAAATCTTCTAAAGGAAAATCATCTTCTAGTAAAACTAAAAATGCCAGTGGTAATGGAGCTAACAGCATTAGTAGTAGTACAGATGTCAAGAAGACATCAGGAACATTATCCTTACAAGGCTCTAGTTCATCTGGAAGTAGTGGCAGTAGTGGGACCAGTGAAGAAGAAGGAGACAGTGATGATGATCAGTCAAGTGTAGCAGGGACTGAGACAACAGAGACAACGCTAGTTGACAATAATGAGAATGAATTACAGGTTTGTTGAATTTATTGTGTGTGGATGGTTAAGTAGCAGATATAGATTTAAATTGTGGTGATGCCCTGCTATTGGAAAATCAAATATAAACATGAAAAATAAAATAAATAAATAACAAGTGTATTCAAATTTAAAAGTCACTTTGCTTACAAGTTTAATGTAGAGAATTAACCGAATTTACTGATTGTTGCAGTTTTGTATTTGAAAAGTTCTGAATTTGAATATTAGCCCAAAGCCTAATTACCTTAACAGGATTTTTATGGATTTTCTTAGCTTGCTTTAGAAAAATACTAAGATAATGTTTTATAAGAGACCATGATAACTTCCTTCCATATCCTTCCCAGTTCATCATTTACAGTCATCCTGCCATTCAGTACTATGAAACCTGTACAGTTAAGAAAGTATTTAAATAAACCACGAATCAAAATGTCTAAAACCAAAATTTGGTTTTTGAAAACATTGGTATAATGTATAGGTTGTCTGTTTCACAGGAGCAGATTGATAGCTTGAAGCAGGAACTGGAGACAATGCGAGCACGATGTGAGCGAGTGGAGAGGGAGAAGAGTGACATATTGCTGCGTCGGATAGCAGCCTTGGACACAGCTCCCAGCAAGACTGCTGCTTCTGAGGTACAAAAATTTAATGGATTTCATTAGGTTTGTTATCAAATAAAATAAGAATGAACTTGTTACACCATTTAGGGAAATGGTGAAGTGTGTCTATACACAATGCCATAAGATTTTATAGGAATGTGGAGGTTTAACTCTTGTTTTCTAGACCTCGCATCAGTCGAAGGTAAATGATCAGCTTCGTGCCCCAGCTATTTTGTGCGCAATGACAGGGTCTTCAGGAAACAATAGGTAAGAGGCTAGATATTCCGTAGAACCAGTCTGGATACAGTGGTGGTAAGTATTAAGGTCTTTGTCAAGTCCAAGAATCAAACCCAGCCTTCCAGTTTTTAATCAGTTACTTTTTAAATATGAGACCATTAAGAAACCCATTAATCAGTCAGTAATCTAGTAAATGAACAAATAAACAAAGTAATGTTGCTGTTTCCTCAAATTGGGAATGTTTCATTGTGATCACAGGTGCTGAAGCTGCAACAGAAAGTAAATGAGTTGCAGAGTCAAACAGAAGATCTGCGTGATGACAAAAAGAGTCTGAATCTGAGAGTCAAGGAGCTGGAAGAGGAGCTGGGGAATCGACCTGACAAGATGGCCACACAGCGGACTGTTGATGAAATGCATACCAAATTACTGGCTGCTGAGACACTCTGTGAGGAACTGATGGATGAGAATGAAGACATGAAGAAAGAGCTCAGAGATTTGGAAGAAGAGATTGAAGAAATGCAAGACAATTTCCGGTAATAAACCTAAATTATCTTCTTTCATAATAATTGGGTGCTTTGAAGCCTTTTCCATGGTTCAGAAGTGAAACTGGTCTCCTTATAGAGCTTCTTATAGAATATCTGTTTCCTCTGGGAGTACATGTATGCCATTTTAGAAGTTCCATCTTCTTGCAACCTGTCTACATGTAGTCTCTGATTTAATGTACACTCTTTTATGTCATGACCTTTATTTGTTTTTGTAGTCTTATTCCTTATTTATTCTTTTTGTAATTGGTCTCAGAATCTGCACATTTGAGATTCCTGAGATCACTAGTGGGAGTAATTTTATGAAGAAAAGAGGTAAGTTGTGCGATACAATCTTTGTTGGCCTGTAGGGTCCCAAATCCTAGAGCTTTGACACAGAAATTCAGAACTTTATTTCTAGACCACTGGGTTCTTATTTCAGATTATATAAGCTTAAATTCAATTTGAACACTAGAGTTTCATGACTGTCTACAGGTTTACAATAATGGTTTATTCATTATATCAATATTATATTGAATGATTTCTTTTAATTTAAGCATATCAGTATAACAATAACAAATCATCTTAAGACAGCAATGCAGCAAATGTGTATATCAAGTAAACTTCAGTCAAGTAAATTTCAATATCCAACATAATATTGGTATAATTAGTGCCTCAGTTTTCATTACTCCTTTAAAATACTAATGTCTGTATTTCTTGTGGGTTGTACATAGAGAGGACCAAGCAGATGAGTACACGTCACTAAAGAAAGAACTGGAGCAGACAAATAAGAACTGTCGTATATTGTCATTCAAATTACGCAAAGCAGAAAGGAAGACTGAACAATTAGATGCAGAAAAGTTAGAGGTAGAAAGGAAGTTCAAGGAAGTTGCCGGAGGTCAAACAGGCCTTGAGAAGGTTGAGAGAATAAAACAGTTGGAGCAAGAATTGGCAGTTGCTAATGAGGTTAGTGACACATAAAATAATTATTTACAGACTTTTTTGTCAAGAATCAATTGCCCAGATAAACTTTTCAATTACACTATCAAATGACCAGTCTAATCTTTGTTATATAAGACAGAAACTGTAAGATTAATTTTGACCAAGATCTGGAATATACAGCCTGTTATATTCTATGTGTGATACGATATATACTAGCTATTAAATAGTTTATTTTTTTCAGGTGGCAGTCCGCTTGCAGAAAGAACTGGATGAAACAAATGCCAAGCTGAAAGCCAAAGAAGAAGCAAGTAATAAAGAAACAACAAAGAAAAAGGCTCCTATGCTGGGAACAATTGGAAAAGTTTCTTCAGGCGAGGTTAGTTGAACAATTCCCATATCTTATAAGTTATCTTCTTTCATTGACATTTCCAACAGTGTGAGTAATCCTATGATAGAGACTTTCCTTATTTTCTGTATCCTTACATAAGCATTTTTGTGTCTGTGTTCAGTTTTCGCTACTCTGTTTCTTATGGGAGAGGTTCAGATTTTTCATTGTTTCTCATAAACAGAAGTGTGGATGAGTGTCATTTTCACACAGCCATTTTATGGAGATGGACAAGATGGTACATGTAGTGAGAGAGTAACTCTACCAGATGACCTGATATGTGATGTTTAAGATGATTCATTGACAATTTACGATCAAAATCCCATGCAAAGTTAGAACAACCCGTGTTTATATTTTCAGTTGGTTCTCTTCACAAATTTCTTTTCTTCCTTTATTAATTTGACATATTCATTTCTTATGCGCTCACAAATTCCTATTTTCATCTGTGCATAACGTATATATAGAATATGACACATAACACATTTAACAAAGTACAAAACTCAGGAGTTTAACTTGCTGATAACAAAATTTGTATAAATTGTATTCATGAATTCAATCCATACCTCAAAGAAAACACAACATTTCTCCATTACAAAAATCAGTTTTTTAATTTTGTTTAAAGACACAATTCGTACTTACACTGTTGATCATATGAAACCCACAAACACAAAATATAGTTACTGATTGTTAAAGCGCGTGGTATATATAGTTACCATCTTCCCATGTTAGTGGACTCTATATATTATCTGAAGTTAGCACTGTTAAATAACCAAAGAATCAGTTTGCCAAGATTAATTACTTTTATTGTTGTCATTGATGTTGAAACAGAAGGTATCTCGGGCATCCCTGACCAGAGGTGGATCACAGGAAGATCCACAGCAGCTGCTCCGGGATCTTCAAGATTCACTGGAACGAGAGGCTGATTTGCGTGAACAACTGCGCTTTGCAGAGGAAGAAGTAAGCTATGTGTAACAATAATGAAAAATCTGTTTACTCCCAGCAGATTCTGATATGGTGTATTCTTATAGTATCCTGGAAAATTCTTTAGACATCCTTAACCTTTAAAGGTCTTTTAAGACACTGCACTGGTATCTCTAGTTGGCCCACCTAGACTTTAAGGCACGGCTCACACCGCATCATTTAACATAGCTTTGTGATTGTTGAATTGGATTCTAATCCATGAAAACAATGTTAGTATACTCTAGAAGGCTGATAGGAAGAATAAGAATTCTATAGTTTTTCTGAGGAAAAAGAAACATTTACATGATGTGTTCACATTTTAAAGCAAATACATTAATAAAATCACAATAATTTTAAAAATATGAACCCAATGATAGATGATAGTGTAAATACATGCAATATTCCCTTCAATTGGAAATAATCTTACTTAGCTACAGTTTGAGAAATGGTTCAAAGCTGTAAAGTTAACTTTTCTGTATAATGAGTATTTTATTTCATTGTAAAATATGAATATGTTGATATTAGAGCTATGTCACAAACCTTCAGGAACACCCTTGATCTGGTTAATTCTGACATGTTTCTGTTATGAAAGTAGCTAGTTTTCACCTATATACATAGTGGTTACACTTGAGAATTACTGTTGTAAATATATTTCCCATTTATTTAAATCAACTTCAGCTTCAGAGGAACAAGAAACAAAGGATCATCATCAGAGATAATAGTGCTGATTGGAGAAATACGCCAGCATTGCCATCACTGAGGCCAGATGTTGTTCCATCATTATATCAGCAAGAAATATCCTCTGCTGGAATTTCTAAATGTCAGTTCCAGCATACTACTACTCAGCTGTATCATGAAGGAAATTGGAAAACTCCAGGAATATCTTCTGAAACTCAGACCAGTTTCTTGGACATTCCTACAACATCACAGTTAAGACCTGTCATTCTCCAGAGTCAGATTGATACGCAAATATCACCACTGACTTCTGAAGAAATCTTGAAAACGTCAGCAGATACTCAGACTATACAGGCTGCAGATTTTGTGTCAACTGAAGACAAAGGAACAGACTTTGATGCAGACTTATCACAAGTAACAAATACAGTACAAATCACAGAGTCAACTCAAACTGATTCCTCAATGCAAGTTTCTATGGAAATCCAAGCAGAGGAACTGCTAATAATAACAGAAATGTCTCAAATAGACATTCCCAAAGAACTTCAGACATCTACATCTTCTCTAACTATTCCAGAAGAATTATGTATAAAAGCTAACGTTTATAAAGAGTGGGGGACTTCTGTATCAACTCAAACTATTACACTTGAAACACAGACTATTTCCACAGAAACTGAACTCACTACAATAACATCTATAGCAACGCAGACTGAAGAGTCACTGGAGAAGGAATTTGTGACATCTTCAAATTTAAAAACTAGTTCAGAAATTCAGAAAAATATAGTTGGTATCACACATCAGCCATCCCAACTAAAATCTCACTTATTACTAATTTCATCCAGTGTACCTGAAGATGACAATTCAACATCTCTACCTAGTCCAATTATAGAACCTGATATATCTCTTGAAGAATTTACAGAGCTACAGATATCTGTTGGGACACAAACAGAATGTTCGTCACCATTTCCACAAGCAATGGTGAGCCCTATGCGGCAGTTCCAGTTTTCAGTACCAACGATTTTCCCACCTGGCTCTCTCCTCTCTAGAAGTTCACCAATGAGAACACTGCTAATGCCCCTAGGTATGATATGTTTTCAAGCAATGGATGAGTGTGATCACTGTGTTACAATAATGCAAAAACACATTTTTATTATTATCATTTCAATTTAAATTTGTTGCTATATAAAACATATAAGAACTTTATAATTGTTCTTACATCATACAGAAATTTTAAAAGAAGTCATAAATTTGAGAGCTGATTCTACTTAACCTCAAAATATTCAGTTTCCTGACTGACTGGTTAAATGGTCCCAAAGTGATACATCTTCAAATATATTGCCCATTTTTTATTTTATCCAGTCAGTTTTCTGTCCTTCCACTTTTTTTCTTTTGTCCATAGCTCTCTCATCATCTAACTCGTGGTTTTCCCAGTAGTATTTCTGTTGGATGACACTGTACCTACTTCTTCTTATTGTCTTTGACAGGGCTGCTGTTTGTTAGTGCCTGATATTAACATAATGCTATAATTAATAACCATTTATATAATAATTAAAATTCCTTGCTGTCCAGATAAACATCTGCTATTAATTTCCTAACTTTGAGAATAAACATTCTAGTTTCTTGACTGGTTTAATGCTTCTAGATTCTCCAGTTCTCTGAGTAAGTGGATAAGTATCCAGCATGATCCCTGACTGGCTGAATAAATACACCCATAACTCCAGTCTTCTGACAGGTTACACTACATTGTATGTTCAGTCTGTAACTACCATGCAAAAGAAAGTTTTCACATAAGTGTGATGTAAGTCCTAGATATTGAAGGTTAATATAAGTTTCCAACTTTAATGAGAACAACAGTATTTTAGAATATGGCTGTTTTCAAGACTTACCACTGTGAAAACCTTAAATCCTACTAACAACATTTTATATTGGTGTATTCTGTTGTGTATACCACAGGACGGTAGCTTCAATAATCCTTTCACATGAACTCTATAAAAATTTAGCTTACAATGTTTATATGTATCAGTGATTATATTATCATGTTTAAGTGAAGCTAGCCAAGAAATTTTCTGCCTTGCACGAAACTTGTGTGTCCACTGTGATGTTCAAAAGAGCCCACTACCAGTCCATCCTGAACATCATGAATCCAGTCCATACTTTCATCCTACTTCTTTACAATTTATCTTTTGTTAGGAAAAATGTCAACTCTCTTTTATTACTTCAGAATATTAAGTTATCTGACAATAAATTGGAAAACCAAGAGTGGAGTGATGGGATTGGCTCTTATTGTTATTTATGGAATTAAGTTGAAAGAAGTGTAAGATTAATTGAAAAATCTATACTTCTATAAACATAATGTCTGTCAAATACACACACACTGTAGTATTTTAAGTCAGCCTGAACAGAAAATGGATTTGAAAGAAATGTGTTTTTGTGGATTTGTATATTGAGTTATATTTTGTGAAAAAACAAAGAATCACACAGTTTCTTGAATGAGCTGATTTATTTGCTTGGTATTAGATTTGTTGGCATCATATTTATATGTTTGGTGTTCTACCCCTGTCTTTTATATTTTGATGTATTATATGCTTTAATAGGTGTAATGTACAGATAATCTCAGACTTGTGACGGGAGTGTATTCCTGAGAAAAGAAATATATATTGAATCAATGTAAATCATTCCTCAGTCCTCAGCTGTATTTTTTGCCCAAAATGATGTTATTTTATATAAGAACAATGCTAAATGAGATGAATTACTGTATTAATTAACAGTATTGCATTTAAACAGTGCTAATTTAAATGACATAAATGTTGGAGTACCTGTATTTGTACAGACTTTTATAGGTTGATGACAGTGTTTACCTTCAGAATTGTGACACCATGTGGGCTTGTAGGCAGGTACCAAAGTTTTGGAAAAAAATTCTGTCTTCATCTTTAGTAACTACCTGTCAGACCACACCACACAGACCATCACAACCCAAAATAATATTATCTTCACTGCCATAATAACTTCAAATCTCACAGTTCTTAGGCTTAGCTTGTTACTGTTTTTTAAGGCTTGTGATGCAGGACTCATCTTGTGACAATAATTTTCTAACATTTTGTTCACCATAATTTGGATATTCCAATCATATTAACAATGCATAATATTTAGAAAACAAATGTATATCCCATTCAAATCCCAGGTAGATTACTAGCTGTCCTTACTTGAGAGGTCTCATAATTTTCCTCAGTCTTTTAAGGCAACCATTCAGATAGTACTTTGAAATGTGACATGGCTTCTTCCTTCCATATCATTAACTATTCATTTTTATCACTCATCCTTCCATCTTCTTTGGTGATGCATAAGCTCTTCACTTGAAAGAGCATTATGAAGTATGTGAGAAACAATCATTTAATGTGTCATTCAAATAGTGTGTCCAGTAGCACAGGCTAGTTATGAATTCTCATAATTTTTCTCAGTATACATGAAAATGAATCAACACAAAACCATTCATCTGTCATCCAGCACAATTTTTATTGGTGTCGGTTCTGCATGGTAAACAATTTGTACATAAGTCAGCAGTACAAATAACAAGCGTTAAAAAATATACTCCAGCTTTGTACTCGCAATTTCTGAATATGTTCTTTGTGAATTTGCATTGCTCAATGCTTTTGTAGTAGATATTAGTGCTAAAAATTCATACTGTAGAAGAATATACACAGCTGTTGTTGATGAAACATATCGAGAACACACACACACACACACATATACATATAAAATTTATATTGTACTTTATTAACTATTTCAAACCTCATGCACTGAGAGTAGGTAAATTTGTAGAAAGCAGTGGTTTAAATGGGTTAAGGCTAAATTTTAGTTTAATGTTAAAGTATCAGTTACACTGGACTAATACAAACCAAAATAAAATATATGTGGAACTTCAAGGTTTATTTTCATGTTCATAAATTCCTGTCACTGGATCCTATTCTGGACCAGTTGAATCCAATACATACACTCACACACTAAGATCTATTTTAATATTACCCTTCAATCTATGAGTATGTCACCCAGTTGGTGTCCTTTAGATTTTTCAACTAAAATTTTGTATGCATTTATCATTTCCCCAGGTATGTTACAATATGTTCTACCCATCTCATCTTCCTACATTTCTCTTCTTCCCCTCTTTTATAATTAGGTTAAAAGAAGAAAGTTTTAAGTTCCTCATTTTGTAATATTTTCCACTTCTTGTTATCCCTTTAATATCTGCATATGCATTTGGTAAGAGTATACATTTACAAAATCACACAAAAACAGGATCTGGGTCTAATTATGTTAGCATATTACTAAGTGTTGCTTTATTAATTCTACTTCAGTGATTAGTCAGTAGCATGTTTGTTATTCAGTGTTAAAATGTTATGTCTAGTTCGGCCCATGTGTGGTGCTCTCCAGAACATTTGTGCGATTGTTGGTGTGTGTCTGTGTGTTTGCAGGCGCAAACTCTTCGTAAGAAGGCATCGAGAGTCGAGGATGATAACGAATCCCTGGTGTTGCAGCTCAAGAAAATGGCTACCAAGGCCAGAAGTATGTTAGACACGAAAGAAAAAGAAAACTGTGTTTTACAGTCTTTTCAAATAAAATTGAGAATTTTACAAAAAAATGAAACTGAAAACTATATTACATTAAATCTGACTTCCCTCTCTTTGCTTGCTTTTAACATTTTGCATAATAATTGCAGTGCTTAGTCAGTTGATATACATATTCCATGTAATTTTTTGTATTTACATTAAGAAATAATTTTTTCCCCAGAAAGAACATGAGTTATGGAGCTTGTTTTTGTTGAATTTGGTTCATTGAAGGATATACCAAGGTATACTGAGTCTAAGCAACAAAATATTTACAGAATTCCTTGATGGATGCTGAGATTAAATGCTTGTACAACAATGTGCTGGTCAAAAGTGTGTTTGTCAGAAGTGCAGAAGTATGCTTCAAAACTGTTAGAGATATCAAAACTGGCTGTAGTTGTTTAAAGTCTCAAAAATTTTAGACAGTTATATTCCTATTCAGCAGTTTCTAGATGTGCTTCTTAAGGGCTGGAGTAGCTGTAATGTGATGTTCACCACTCACTTCCATGCAGTACGACTACTGTTTTTAAAAATGTATATCCCCCGTGTTGTGTGCCTTTACTATCTGGTGCTTAACACACTCTTGATAATATTTTGACAAATTGTAACTCCAGATGTTACTGTATTATTAGTTACTTTACATTATTTCATGTCAAGACAAAATAGCTGTGGAAATGGAATCAATATATGAGAGTAATACTGCTCCCTTTATTAATTAGCTATCTAATAGATATCACTAGGAGGTAGGAGGAGAATGTGCACTTTCAAATGCTAAAACTGAGTCCGGCAATTTGTATAGGAGCATTTTTGAGTGTTTATGTCATGAGAGGATTAAGACAATGATTGATTTTACTGTTATCTGTTCATGTAAAAACATATACATTGAAAGTGTTTTAACCCATTTGCACACTTCAGCAGCTGTATGATGCTCTTAATTTGAGAGGTGTGACAGTTATATTTTAGGCAAGGGGTACAACATGCCCATATGAACATTTTGTGTTAATTTTGAGGCATTTATGTTAAAACTGAATTGATTTTGTGTTGGTATATTGTGTACATAAAATCAAATATGTCATTGGGTTAAATCTGGGTGGTTGAATTCAGGGATACTTCATTGGATTCTTACTTGCCATATCCATGAACATACAAGACATGATTATGCCAGGAAGATGATAAAAATACAGGCATATATCAAATTTAATGAGAATGTGATATCGCATGACAGCACTGCATTTAAGTCCTATTTAGTTCAAATCATACTTTTATTTTAAATTCAATGTGCATTCTTAAAATGTTCCCTGTAATGACCCAAAACTAATTTTCTCCTCTTAATGAAGACATTAACTAACATTGTTCTTGTCTGATTTTTCTGAGCCATGACCATTTTCTAAAGCTGCATTTTACTAGAGAGATTCTCTGTATTTGTATTAAAATCTTGAAGGGCAGTTTGCCATTCTAAATTTAGTTGGGATTTCACATGGAGGTTGAATTAACAAACTAGTTACTATTTCCCTGGGATTTTTATCTTATTTTAAGCCTTTCACTGTTAATCTTACCTGTGCTGAGTAGTTTGTACAGAAAGGTTTATTTGTACATTTAGATGTCAACTTGAAACTTCCAAAGTTGTAAATCTTGTTTATAGCAGGGAAATGGTTAAAGAAAAAATACACATCAGTCATCTGTTCATTAGTAAATATTAACTTGATTATAAAACTTTGGATATTTTTGCAGTGCATACATTCCTCATCTTATGAAAGGAATGCATTAACTGAAGTTACTTTTTAACCAAAAATTTTCAAATGGAAATGGATTTCCTGTTAATTTAATGGCAATAATTATAGATAAAGTATATGTGATATTTTTGTATGTATTATATAAATCCATTTAGATATTTTCTTTTTTATGCATATATAGTTGCACTCACAGATGCCAAAACGTTCACAGTAATGAAAATAGGTGGCAACATTCTATTTTACAAGTGCTGCCACCACAAATTAGTGCTTAGGAGTGCTTCTAATAATCGTGTCAAAATTTTGAAATATCATAGTATGTATCATGGCTGTTATTTCTTGTTGTTCTCAGTTGAAGTGCATGGGAAAGGAATGTAGGAGAAAGCAGGGATGGTATCAAGAGAGTGGAAGGAAGAAAGGGTTAAGGGTTAAGAATTTGAAAGCTTTCTTTTGCACTTGTATGCATATTAACTCTAGTAAAAGAAAGTAAATACAAAGCACACACATATGTGTATTTATATTTTATATGTAATAGAAATTAATTTCATATGAACAGTAGTAATTAAAACAAACACAATATAAATGAAGAAAGGAACATTAATTACAAATGAAAATAAAGCAGTTATATTTGACACTGACAAGTAATTGATTACTCATTCAGTGGTAAAAGTTTATGGGTGAGGTTAAGATTTTCAGTTTGGAATGTTTTTTTATTGTGTAACTGATTATTAATTCACTGTTAAAAACTGAAGGGGAAGGTTCTAAGGTTCAGTTTTCTTTATTTTATTGTTGCAAGATTTTGTTGTGTACACTGAAGTAAGGATTTTAAATTCTGAATGTACATTATCATGTACAGTTTATTCATTTAACATAGTAAAATAAGGAGTTGGTGTAGTTTATCCCTATATTTCTTACATTTTATAGAGTTTTTTAAACAACAACAAATGAAAATGATTCATAACCCTTTATATTTTGCAGAGTAGGTCTGTTCATGATGCAAAATGTACTTTTCTGCACAGAGGAACTGTTCTGTCACAACAGTGAAAGGATTATGTTAAGTATGCGAATGAATTTATATTTTTCTGTGAAAGCATATTATGTGTCCATAAAATGATTTGATTCTATCAGTATTTATCAGTTTTTATTGGACACTGTAAATATGAAGAATATTACGACAGAGAATACATCAAATAGTGTATCAGTTTAACAAATGGGGTGGTATTTTAATAGGTTTACATACCCTTCACGAGTTTAATATATTTCATGTTCATCGCATGTATAACAAACAGTGAATTTACTAACATAGAATGGCAACTTTCAAAATATGGAATTTATTTTAATAATGTCTCTGATGAATACCATACATTTCTCATAAATGGTGAGAAAGGAAACAAACAACAGACTAATGTTCAAATAATCTGAGTTACTTGGAGGGGACTGTATACAATTTATGATTTACAGAATATGGAAGCTTCTAAGCATTACATTTAACATAGAAGTTTCAATTACAGCTATAAAGTAGATTAAAATACAGGATTGGTGCCCCTTCTAATCACATACAACTTATTTAGGTATCACTTGCATTAGAATGATATGGTATTGTTAAGGTCATTGTACTTATACTTAAAATCTTATATTGAGTTTGACTCTGTTCTTTCTGTTACCACTGTATTTTTATGTTATATTTGGTTGTTGTTTTACTTTCATGTTCATTAACTGTGTTTGTGTTCAATTATTCATAAGGAAGAAAGACTGCTTATGACTCAATTTATCTTTGTGTGTTAACATGTGTATTTGTTTCTGGTTCAAAAGTGCACACAGAATTTTGAGGATGCTTATAATAAGAGTGAAAGCAGTGAGATAAACGGGAAGAGACAGAGTATAAAGATTTGAATATTGCAGTCCCCTAGCACATGCAGCATGGAACATATTTAAATTATCCATTTCTCAGGAACAGTTGTAACTTGCATGGAAATAATAGCCCACTGATCATGAAATTAGCCTACAGTATGCATGGAATCTACTTTAATTTTACAGCAGGCAGTTAGATTGCATTTTTATTAATCACAGTTAAGAATGTTTGTACTTTTGATTTGCATGTAGTATGATACCAGTTTTCTAATTATGTTGTGTTGTCTATACATATAAAGTTACTGAGTTTCATGCAGCCATCACTGTAAATTTTATGCTTCTTATAGAGTGTGTGTGTGTGTGTGTGTAGAAAGAGAAAGATTTAAAATTTGAAGAATTATTATTGAAACTCACATGATATTTGAAATATTATTGCAGAGTTAAAAGAATATCAGAGAATATTGTACTAATGCTTTTAATTTTCCTTTGTTTATATTATCTATAACATTTCTGTAAGTAATACACACACACACTTTACTTTAGGTTTGTGTTATGCTGAAAAAGAATCATAAAAAGAATTACATGCACATTTCTTATAAGCTTCAGAGAAAAGCTTCTTTTACAAAGGTTTACTATTTCAAATATATTGGCACTATAATATAACTGTCATGTTTGCCTCCTTAAAAGAAGTTTATTAATTTAAAGGTCGCCGACACAGTCCGAGCCCAGCGCGGTTGACTCCAGAGCCATCTGTTGAAAAGGATGAGGGTATATCAGATGAAGAAGATCCTGCAGAATTGAGGATATTGTTAGAACTTAATGAACAGGTGAGTTTCTATTTCCCATAAAAGATTATAACTGCTGTTGATATTATTCATCTTGGTGTTTTATAGTGGTGGGGAGAGGGGGTATGTGGATGGAGGTTACAAAACAAAAATCACTAATATGGGATGCAAGCACCAAGAAAATTTATGCAGACTGTAGATATAAACATTTCCATTTTTGTGACAATTTTTTGTATTTTTGTTACAAAAATTCTTAAATTTGCCTTAAAGTTAAATGTGAAAAACAATGTACTAGGTAATTGTGTTTGATTTCTGCTAGTATAGACTGCCACTACAGAAATGATAGGCATGACTTTATTAAAGCATAAAAAAATCACTCATAATCTCAGCAGTCCCACATGTTTAAGAAAATCTGGATGTGATTTTTGTAGGAGGCAGCGGTATTGAGGCGGAAAGTGGAAGAATTGGAAAGTGAAGGGGAGAACATGAAGCACAAACTGAAGGAACTTCAGAATAAACTTACAGAGAAGACAGCAAGGAAGAACTTGGTAGCATCACTAGGAAGTTCTGAACCAGTTGCAGGAAGTGCACTACATGAGCAAAAGCTGAAGGTAATGGGAGTACCAGAGATTGTGGTGGCAGTAGTAGTAGTAGTAATGACAACAACATCCTTTCAGTCATAATATAATATTCTCTCCCCACATTAATGCTCAAGTATCATAGCCTTTGAAGGACCTCTTTCTGATACAGATAAACCAAGATTTGTGTGGAGTTATGTTCCTGGGGGGGAAAACAAAGTTGGAAAGGACATGTTAATAGAATGAGCTTTATTAAAAGATGTTTAAAACTGAAAAAAAATGTTCAGAGAGACTTTCAAAACTATATGAAGATTCAATTTTGTAATACCTGTAATAGACCATCTAGGCCTAATACTGAGTAAGATGATGAATGGCAACACTTTGTTTATCACCACCATTACTGTTATAACACCTGTTTTGATTTATTCTAAATATTTGTACCAGTTAAGTTAGTAGTTATTAATTTTATTTTGGACTTAATATATATTGTTATAGTGTTACATATTCCATAATGACACCTTAATCTTTATTGACTGTTCATTTTGGCTTACATGTAGTTCAGCTGGCTGTATACTGTTAACCCCAGAGTTAAAGTCTGGCTAGCTGGCCATTTAACAGGGGAATAAACACCCTATTTCCATAGGATAAATGTTAATAAACATAGCATTAAAGTAACAATGGATTTCAGGTTTTGGAAGCTGAAGTATCTGAAGTACGTATGAAACTGATTGAGAAGGAACGGGACTGTGAGAGGTTACATGCTGAACTTACTGTCACACAGAAGAGATTTTCTAAGGGCTCTATTCAGAAGAGCAAGTGAGTTGGTTATTATACCTATCTTAATATGTTCATTCATTTCATTATTATGTTATTTCAGATTCTACAGTCATATTAAAGAATATATTTACAGATTTGTTGTAATTAATATAAACATATTGCAGATCACTGGATAGTGGAAATGAACAACAGGCCTTGGATCTGAAGTGTCAACTCCAAGTGATAGAACAGGAAGCAACAATATTGCGAACCAATATTCAAACACTGGAATCAGATAATGAGAAGCTTGTAGCAGAAAACAAACAGTTGCATCTTATGAGGTTAAAAAAGGGATCTACAGAAAAAGAATCTGAAGTTGAATTAAAAGGAAAACTTACATCATTGGAGACAGAACTTGCAGAAGCTTACAATAAGGTAACATGGTATAGCCTTTTCTTAAAGACTGTTTATGTCATCATCATTCATTGGAATTTCCACCTGCATCCATTCTTTCCCTGCTCTCTCTTTTATATTTTGCTTCAGTTGGTTTCTTCATACTTGACACCTTAACTTTTTGAGCCCATGAAAGTACCATATTTTTGCCTACGCTATCTATGCATCATGCAAAGTGGCAACCAGAAGCATTGTGTGAAGGAGTTGTCTTGAGTAATGTCACCCATTATTTGATTACTGTCTGACTGTTTGGTGATGAACACACAATATGAAGCTCCTCATTATGCATTTCTTTCCATTATTCTGATACTTTCTATCCTTTAAATCCAAATATTCTCCTCAGTACCCTATTCTCCAGCAAAAATGTTACAAGAAAACTGCTATGTTACTATTGTAGGTGAAAGAACTGGAAGTTAAACTGAAGGAAGATGAAACAACTAAAACAGCAGCAGAAGACAAGAAAAAGAAATCAGGAGCCAAGGACACAGTTGAAGTAACCAGACTGAAGAAAGAGATGAAAACAAAAATAGAGGAACTAGACAAATTAAAGGCTCAAACCAAGAAGGTCAGTATTATTGAAATGTTCTACTGTTCATGTTCTGCCAGGACAGTACATATGTTGCATATTAGCCAGTAGTACCACTAATCAGTTAACTCAGTTGTTTTCATGTTCCTTGAGAAGTTGATAATTTTTTAACTGATAAGGAGTGTCCCTGAGTTTGTTGTACCCAAATATTTTTACCCTGAGCACAGAAGCCCATAATTTGACTCTAATTGAGCCAGCTTAATCAGTTTTACTACTTCACAAGCTACACAATAAGATTCATACAAATATTTTATTCCCTTCTACTGATCTTTTCCTTGGGTTTTTTCTACAGAAAGTTTTGGTTTTTGGTTTCTTCCAGCAATTAACTGTAACAATATTATGTAAATAGTGTAAAATATAGATCTCCTCTTTATGTGTTTTTCTCCAGTAGCTTTCTAAAGCCTAAGATATTCATCTCGAAATCATGTTGCTTACTATTCATCGAATTTATTGAGATTCTTTTTCAGTTTGAGGAAGATAACGAAAATCTGACTCAAGTTCTGAAACGACTGAAATATGAAGTACTTTCCAGTGCTGCCAAGTTTTACAAGCAGCGGACACCAAAGAAACCAACAGATTTGACCTCCAAAGTGCAACTCAAGAAAATGGTAGAAGAACTTGAAGCTGAGATTGGTATGTGTGATGGTGTTTTGGTTGTCTTGTGACACTTTAAACTGCTGAGTTTGTGCACATGTTAGCATAAGATGTGGAAAAAGTGCTAAGATAATTTTCATTGTTTCACATAATAATCATTAATATGCTACACATGAGAGTGCCCATGTAATGCAACACAAATCCTATACATGGAACATGAACTCATGTAATATCTTTTCCAAACCACATAAAGTTGGAAGACATTTCATTGGAAACAATCAAAGGGTTAAATATGTAGATAAGTGGACAAGCACTCCCTCATAAAGAACATTTTATCCACAATGTGAAAGTTTTCAATGATAGCAGATTCTGGTGGTTTCAATTTTTTTAAGGTGAGGTACTGGTTTTGCTGAAGAAATCAGAAATGGAGAAATCAAAATTACAGGAACGGAGAGGGGCCACTGAGGAGAAGTTATGGAAAGAAGAGAAAGAAAAATTTCAGAAGAAGTTGGATGAAAAGAATAAAGAAGTGGAGGAACTTCAGAAATCACTGAAAGAAGAAAAGGAAATCTCAGATAGAGAAAAGAAGAAAGCTATCAAAGACAAAAAGGCAGTAGAAGATGGGAAGTAATGTTTTGTTATTTAATAGAATATAATATTTAGAAATCCTTACTAACTCTTACACATCAGTATACACAACAGGTTTATAATCAGGCACATTTAGCTTTTACCTGTACAACTTGTTTCCATTAGATCCATGTGAATATTACGTTTTCTTTTGCATAGTTGTCACCCACTCTGTGACAAAATAAATATTTGAATAGTTACCTCTACAGGTCAAATAATAATTATCAATGTGTAAAACATGATACATAAAATTAAGGAATTCTTAATGATTTTTCAAGCACATGTGTATATTTGGAGTATTACTCCACCATAAAGGGACCTTCTGAAATATAGATGTAGGTTGACTATGATAAATTTAATATCGTTTTCCATACTTCTCTCCCAACTGATGATTTAAATGGAGAGAAAGGCTTCTATCTATAATCTGCAAGGGATAAGATCAGAACTACAAGCCACTTTTTGAAAAACCTTTGGGTTAAGATTTGGCCAGCAGCTCCTTAGCACACGGCCTTAAATCCTTTGTTCCTGTATAGTGATAGTTAAAATGTAGAATTTTTATAATAATAACAAGGAAAAGACTAGATTCCACAGCACAAATTTAGATACTGTGGCAATCTGGTTTTCATGATTTATTAAGCTCTGTTTTTTGTGAGAAATGAGAATAGTGTCACTTCATGGGAGTGACAGTATGACTCATTAAAATATAAATTAACTGTTCATTTGTAATAAATTTTTAAGGTATTTATAAAAATACAAGTATCCATTAATGCATATTTAATTAGTATGTGATATCTGTCAGTGCACTAATCATGTCATTACTACTGGACTGAAACAAATGATTGATAAAGATATACAATATATTTTACAGAAATAAGGAAAGCAGAGGAAGAGTGCAGCAAGCTGCAGGCAGAGAGGAAAGTATGGGATGATGAAAGAAAAAAGCTGGAAGAAAACAAGAAAGTAGCAGAGGAGGAAATACGTAGAGCACGTGAAGAAGCAAAGAAATTATCTGAGGACCGAAAACGATTAGAGGAAGAGATCATCAGAATTAATGCTGAGAAAGGTAATTATGTAAAAGATGTTCATTAAGCTGTGGAGACTTGCAGATTAAAATTATTCAGTTTGTTCTTTGTGTCAATACATTTCTTAAGGTGATGCTTAAAAATAAACTTTTTTAAGCAATGCACTATTTTTTTCCAGTGCAATTTATTTTTCACATATGCATTCAGCTAACTAATCTCTGTTCCTGATTTTCTATTCATAAACTTTGAAGTTTTATATGACTCTAAAGAAATTAATCTGTAGGTTTAAAGTGTGGAAACTTTGTCACATTTCTGCCTGGTTCATTTATTAAAAAAATTGTTATATAGCTAATAATTGACCACGTTTACATAGTGAGGTGATGCTCCATGTTATTGAAATAACTGTGACATGACTTGAGAGCATCACATGTCTACCTAACATCATGTGGTAGTTTTTCCTAATACTTACTTAGGGCAAATATGTCTAATACTTGTTATTGCAAGAAATTTCAACAAATTTTTTCTATTGCTATTTCTTGTGCTTTTAAAAGATATAACTGTGATGGATTTTCCTACCAGTATCTCAAGTTTGTTTTGTTTACTTCATGGCAGTTTCTCTGTTATTAGGTTGTATAGTATTAAAGGTAAGATTGGTGTATAGATGACGATGTACAAGGATGGTGTATTCTAGCTTACTCTTTTAGCATTTGTATATGAGGAGTGAGGTTAGTATAGCCTGTCTCCTGGCTGAGATTTGAATGCAGAATCATTTGAATGTAGAGCAGGAGTGCCAGTGTAAACTGACATGTTTGTTTCTTTAAAGAGATATTTGTGAGTTTTAGAACTCTTTCATTATTTTCATGTGTTTTGTAGCTGAAGAGCGTTGATGTCTCATAAAAATACATTTCAGCTGATTTCTTCCAACATGAAATTAAAAATACTTAAATATTTTGAAGTTCGGTCAATAACGTGAGTAACTGTGGACTGCATGACTAGGGTACAGTTCCTGAAAGGGGCATTTCTCATTGTTACCATAATCAGATGACTATGTTGTCTACCCACCCTATCCAATATCTTTCCCAGGGAGTGAAACAACCATTGCTTGAAACTGACCATTCACTTCAATCTAGTGTCAAGGTTGAGAATCCATGGAACTTTACCTCCATTCTCCCTATATAGCTCTTTATGATGCATTGCTTAAATACAGGGACAGATTTACACTTCCATGAATCATTATTATGCTGTTACAGTGGCTATCACCAAGAAACAGGAGGAAGTATCAGTATTTGTGCAGAGAATAGAGTCACTGAAAACTGAATTGGAAATAGAACAACAACAAGGAGCTTCCTTAAGACAGAAACTGGAATCAGCTACTATAGTAGAACAAGAGAAAATCAAGCTACAGAGGGAGGTGAGGTTGATTTGATTTGTGGGAAATGGTAGGTGTGGGTAACTTTGACCACTGGAGGATGAGAGAGGAGGGTGATTATATCAGCCAAGGCATAAAATTGGCTGCTTACTTCCACCTTGTGCCAAGTCTTGGGCACAAGGAAGACGTTTTCTTTACTTTACTGTAGGCTGCAGTGTAATGTTTTGATCACAAAACTAAAATACAGTTAGCAAATTGTATCAAGTTTTAACCAAATTACATAGTACCCAATGGCATACTACTCTATTTTGTCTGAAAAAATGTGCTTACCTATATATATATATTACTCAAAACGTTTCAATAGTATTACCTAAAAAAAACATACACTAAACTTCTGCAGAAAGTTAGCTAATAAGTAGGATTTTCAGTTTGTGTAATTTAACACTTGTTATAGTAGCTGCTGTTACCAGAGTGGACATATGTCCCATCACCTTCAGATGAACACATTATTTATATGATGCATTAAAGAGTTATAAAGAATACATATTGTTATAAATACTGTGTTGCTGTATATTACTACATAAAGAAGAAAGAATGTCTTTCTTCACATTTCTTGTCAGACATGATCTGTGTAACCACTGCTTTTGATTCACAGATATTCATGAACAGAATAGAGGACACTGGTCCTGCAGTTTAGTCTTTCATTTTCAGTCTGCAGAATCTGACTTTGGTTTATGTTCTGCCAGTATTTTTTGAAGCCACAAGGATCCTTCAGACACAAAAGTATGTGAAACACTGATACATATATTTTCACTGTACTGAGTTTGTTTTCTTCTTCCACTGAAGATAATGGAAAAGGCAAAGAAGGTTACAGAGGCAGAGAAAAAAGTGAAGGAATTTGAAGAAAAACTGAAAAGGAATGAAAAATTGCTTAGCAATAACAAAACAAAGATCTCTAGACTTGAGAAAGAGGTAAGTCTGTGATGTTATGTCACTGACATTTGTTTACTTCTAAAAAATTTTTTTTTTATCATACTACTATTTATGTTATCTTACTGTTTACTATTTACATAACATTTAGGTTATTTTACTGCTATTTATAATAACCTTCTTTTCTAAGATTGTCTATTATGTAAATATAAATCAGAATTTAACATTTATTATAAATGAAGTTGAGCTGTAGAAAATTGTTTGATTTGTTAACTATTCTTTATTGGTTGATGATAAAATACCTCATTTTGCTGTTTTTATTTTGTGGAACAAATTTACTGTAACTGTTCATACAACAGTACTAGAAATCTGACTAACATATGTTTCTTTTCTCTTTCACTTTCCTTGTCTATCTCACATTCAATCTTCCTTTCACTTTATATAATACAAAATCTTGAATACATTCACTTAACTTTCATTAATGCCTGTATGTGCTATATTCCTTCGGACCTTATCATTGTGTGCACCTTTCGGATTTAACATTGTTTTATATTGGCCTATCTTTATACATCATGTAACATAACAAATCGCTCATATTTCCTCACGATCCTATGAATCAGCTTGAAGAAGAGAAAGAGAAAGTTCAGTCAAGTGAATTACAGCACCAAGACAAAACGTCTAATTGGCTGGCAGAACAAAACATTCTGAAGGAACAATTATTAGACTTGCAGACAAGAAATGACAATCTGCAAATGTCACTGGTTAACCGGGATATGACCATTGAAAAACTGGTGAGGATAATATCTTATGCTAAGAAAATACACCAATATTTGTTAGTCATGTGTACTACATGGGTAAGCATATATGACAACTGGTACCTTACAAGAACTTCTTCTGTATATTTATTTATTTTTAATAGGCTGCACCATACAATTTTTTTAATGTAACTTTGTTTGTATGAGGCATTTCAAATTACACCCATTTTGGGATTATTCTGACAGAAGTAGAGACCATTAAAAATGGTCCCCATAGTTGCTGAGGCAGGCATCCCACTAACATAGCACCTGAAGATCCACTTTGTAAGAAACTTGCTGAACTGCTGCTGAAACCACTGCAATTAAATAATTAATGCAACCATGAAAGAATTCTTGTTCATAGCCTGTGTGTAGCATGGAAGACCAGCTGCTGGCAAGAGACTCCTTCATTTGTTCTCTTTCCTGAAAAATATATATCTTGGTACTCATTTTAATTTAATGTTTGTGTTTATAGTTTCCTTTACTTTAGCAGCTTATTTTCTTAACTTTATATAGAAGATGTTTATAACTTATTGTATAGAAGATGTTATTACTTAAATTCTTGATCATTTGTTTTATATTCTTTATAGAGAAAAGAGTTAGCTGTGTTCTGTATGATTAGGGTTCAGTTTTTGGAAGGATGTATATTTTCTATCTTTACTGCCATGTCAGGATAAGATCTGGGGCTCAACTAACCTCCTTTTCACTGGTTGGTTCTTTTTTGGGGGTAAAGCAGCCAGTGCATGAAGCTGACCATTCATCTCTTCACAGTGTTGAGATCTAGAACTTGTGGAATCTACCTCCACACATCTTACATGCTTTCATGACATGGTGATTAGACACAAAGTCATCCTTGCCTTCATAATTAACATTCAATAACATTCAGTAACCCTAAAATGAAAGACGCACAAAAAAAATTGATAGATTCATAGTTACATAGAACAGAATGACTTTTGTCAGGATTCAAATAAATGCCAGCTATATTGTAAAGAATACTAAATAACTCGCACAGTAAAATTGTAGATTTTAAGTTTAAAATACAATTCATTTTTATAGGAAATTAGTGTGAAAGAAGAAAAGGAGAAGGCATTGACTGCAAATACAAGGGTAGGGTCAGCAGAAAACAAGGAGATAAAGTCCTTGCGTGAACAGTTGGCAGCAAGCAAGACTCAAGTACAGGAGTTGACTGCCAAACTGGAAAAAGTATGTAAAAATGAAGCAAATGCTGATGTCTTCCTTTATGGAACCTACTTTCCTATGTTTATAAAATATTATTAACTTAGAAGTACATCCAAAAACCTTTGCACTGTAGGCTTTTGTTGCAAATACAGCGAACTGTCTAAACTGGTGAATGAGAAAAGACCGAACATTATTGTTGTTGTTAATTGAAAATGCAATGAGAAATTATTGTGTGCACATAAGACAGAATAGACAAAATAATGAATAATTATTTATGTAGTGATATTCTTAGAATATATTGGGGGTGTTTGAGAAAAAGTGCTAAGGAGAATATTTTGACTTAAAAAAGGGAAGTAATAGGATTGAGGATATTATGTAATAAGGAGCTTCATAATGTATACTCTTTACCAAATAGTATGGTGTTTAACATGACATATAACACGTGTGTGAAATGAAAAAAAAGTACAGAATTTTAATTAGATAACCACTATGGATATGACAACTTTTGTGACCTATATAAATAAGTATATAATATTAAAATAGATCTTAAAGAAACAAAATTGTGACTGGATTAAAATGGCTCAAATTAGTGTCCAATAGTGGGTTGTGAAAATGATAATGAGCCTAAAGATTTTTATGAAAAGCTGTAATTACTTTACCATCTGATTTACTATGAACTTTTTAAGGATGCCATGTACAGTTGAGTTTGTTATTCTCATAAACATTGTTTGCTGAAATCAATGTCTTTCTTATACAGCAGCAAATACACTGATGGCAGGTCTCCTTTACAGGTTGAGAAGTTACTAAAAGCGGCTGAAGAAAATCTCAAGACTGAAACTGAGGCAAAGAAGAGTATGGCTGATTTAGAATCAAAAATATCTGCACTTGAAGTGAATCTTCAGGTATTAGGAAATCTTAAATTAGGCTCACTACAGGTGTGATTATGCTTAAATTAACAGTTAAACCAATTCTGAACATATTAATTAATTATCTGTGAGTTTAATATGATAAACAGTGATTATTTTTCTAAAGAGCATTAACCAATTGACCTTTGTAATGAAGATACATTTGTTTTCTTTGCAGTAGGAACTGAATCTTTAAATATTATCTAGTTGAGCTTCATGTTAAATGGTTTAAAAGCAATGTGTTAGCTGTTGAATGATCAGTGTAATGTATAATTTATCTGCATAACAGGCTGAGAAAAAGAAGTGTGAAAGGATGAAAATTTCTCAGGAAAAAGAATTGAAAAATAGGGAGCAAGAGCTATCAAGTTTACGCACAAAGCTGCGTTCACTAGAAGGAAACAATGGTACCAGCAACAAGAAGGTTACGGAGCTAAAAGAGGAATATCAGTCACACATTGATAGTAAGTAAGAGAAAAAATAAGAATGTAGTTTATATATTTATAGTAAGAGTTAAAAGAAAATATTAGATTGGCAGTTTTAGTTGCAGTGGTTAGAATTGAACCTGGGACATTTTCAGTATTAAACTTCAGATGCCAGCCTGATGGTCTTGTGACAAGCATATTTAGGGTTCCTCAAGGACAGAATTAACTGTGGAATTTATATTTTCAATTGAAAATTAATCAGTGTTGGTGTTTATAATTAAGTTCAGCATGAGAAAGATTTTGCACAGAACCAAGGTTTTGCAGAAAATTATTTGGAAATTTCAATTTTAGTGCATTAGGCACTCACAATAGGATATGTTGTCCACATTTTAATTACTGTATCTTCATTGATATAACAATCAACTGAAGTGGATTAGCTAGATCATACAACAGGAGTTGTTCATTTAAATCTGTATCATATTTTAATATAGATGGTAATTAATGTAATAGAATTAGAGGAAGCATTGTCAGCAGAGAGACAAGCATATGAAGACCTTACAGCAAAGTATGAGATCTTGGAGGAGGAACATGTGGTCACCAAGGCACAACTTGTTATGGATAAGGAGGCAATACAAGGGTAAGTATATTTATTGAAATATACACATGAACTGACAATAGGAACACTTCTTTTTAAAGATGGGTTGATATTGTTGCATCAATTCTTAATATTTAAAGAATGGATTTCTACTTTTAATTTCACTAATACAGCATTTTGTTTCTTTCCGTGTTTCCCTTTCCATAAAATTCCATCCAATCTCCTTATAGTTGCTTGTGCTTGTTTAACCTTCACTGTGCATGTGTCTTGGCACACATGCAGTCCAACTGGCCTTAGTATGCTACTAAACCATTAAACCCTGTAGTTAAAGTCTGGCTGGCAGCCTCATAGTACAGGAGTTTAAATTCCCTATTTGTGATAAAATAATAACAGCATCTTCTCTTATGAATAATCTTTGAATGTTATGTATACTATAAAACAGGACAGCAGTGTCATTAAACTGGTTGTGAGCTGGATGACTCGAATTTCATTCCTGACAGAGGCAGGAACTTCCATTATTACTACCATGTCCTCCAACTCTTGAATCCACTGATCCTCCTATTCAGTGTATACTGGGGGATCTTACCCCCAGGAATGAAGTGGCCAAGGTGTGAAGCCAACTGATCAGTTGCATGTAGTGCTGATGTTAAGAATGCCCTCTACTAACACTGTGTATATTCATTACATCCTTCCTAGGCATAGGAATATCTTTACTGAACTTTATTAAGCATGCAAAATTGATGCCTATCATTACTTTGTTGTCCAGAGCGAATGTATTTTTTATGCGGAACAGGCAACTTTTGACAATGAAGAGGGAACTAGTAGGAGCAGAGAATGAGCTGAGGATGCTTCAGGAGACATATAATGAGAAGCAGGATAGCTGGATTAAGGAGAAACTTGACCTCCAGGTTAGTAATAATTAATTTTTAACCTAATTCACTTATTTTACAAGGAAAGGTAAGCTTATGGTACAGTGCCCAGCTGTACTATGTATATGTGGTGAAACTTACAGAGTGCTTTTTTATGTGGCAGAACTATACCATGAATAACATTGAAAGGGTTGATTACATTTTGGATGTCAATGTTTTGCTTCTATGTCTTGGTAAAATTGTAGGATAAACTAAAGGAGCTAGAGGAGAAAGTATCGCGCAGCAACAGCAATGACAGTTGGGTTCTTGAGAGAACTCGTCTCAAATCCGCTCTGCAAGGTAAATCTTTGGAGATGGAACAAATGAAGAAGGAAGCCGATATGACTGCAGATCAGATGGAACACTTTAGACGGGAGGTAAATATGAACCTTAGGTGTACTTACTATTTACATATAATGTATGTTGGCACTCTTGTGTGAAGATTGTTTTGCTGATATCCAGAGATTTATCTCTCTTTATCTCAAAAATAAAGTGACTAGTTTCAGGCTTACACACTGTAATGATAATCATTTGTTGAGATTTGTGTTTTTGTTTCGGAAGATGGCACCATCTTATGGTGAGCTTGTTTGTCTATGTTTCAGAAATTTATATATCCTCAAAGAGAAGTGACCAGTATCAGCTTTGTGGTAGAGATATAAACGAAAATTAAATTTTCTTAACATCTTCTAGTATGGACCCCAGATAACAAGTTTAATTTAATTTTTTTAGGAATTTTGATGACAGAATATTCTGAAAAATTATGAATGAATATGACCTGCTCACTGTGCAGGTCCTGTCATATTTTGTCAGTTACAATGTACATATATGTAATTGGATATTGATGGTATATTTTATGTTCATCTGGGTTTGTGTGGTCGTTTTATATCAGATTTTCTAATAAAATATCTTTAAAATTCTTATTTCCCCAAGTTTCTTGCATTCTTGAGCCTATCTCTTTTATCGTGATATATTTTTTGCATTTTACATGTTCCTCTAACACTCTTGGGTCCATATATTCTCCTAAGACTAAAACAATAACAACATTCTGAAATGATTTCGAATTTTCTTTTATAGAATGATGAATTACGCAAAAAGTTAGAAGACTTTGACAAGGTAGTGAAGGTCCACCGAAGTATGTCAGCTGACACTTCTGCCATAGAGAAGGAGCTGCAGTCCATAAAGAACAAGTTAGTCTCCAGAGTTTGTATTTGTTCATATCACTTTGTAGCAAACTTTGATAAAGTAGTTAAATGTAAAGGTTTGAAAGATCTTTCAACTATGTAAAATAAACAAAAAATTTGTAGTAATTATCACGAATCTGTAGTTTATATACCAAAGGATACCTCTTAAACATTGATAAAAACTCAGTGTTTTATAATTTTACTGAAATAATTTGTTTTTGTGACTAAAAAAATAATTATAAAGGTAAAGTATCTCAAGGCAATAAATACTTCACCATCTGACTGATTTTTTGACAATTCAACTGTTATTTAAACTGGAAATGGTTGCGAATTGTAAGTATGTAAGAAATTGTGTCCTATTTTTAGATACCATCCATCAATTTGCCTGCAGAGGCTGAGGAAACACCATAATAGCCAGTTACACAGCCATAATTGAAACCGAATTATTTAATAAATAAAATTTTCAAACTTTCTCTCAAAATTATAAAGTTTATTTACCACTAATAATGTCATGTGCTCTCTTTTTAGACGTTACGAAGAAGAAAAAACCCACAAGTCAGAAATGGCACAACTAAAGTTGCGATATGATGGCCGAGTTGCAGTCATCTGTGAAGAAATCCAAGGCCTGCAGGGTCAAGTGAGTCGATTCAAACGAGAACGTGACACTTTCAGACACATGTTGGAGGGTGCACAGAGGACTATTGCAGACTTGAAGGCATCCTCGGGCAGAGAGTCCAGAAGTTCTGGCAGTAATGTTGATGAGGTAAAGGCAACGTCAAAATGAAACGTTTTGCCATCTAGTTACTTTTTAATTCCTGTGATTAGCATTGCCAACATTGCTGCTATGTGAAGTGGCAAGGTGAAAAGTGCACTAAATAACATTTTTAAATTTTGTGTTGTGAAATACTTTTCAATTGGGGTGATATATTGTGTGGAATGAAGGTTGGTAGAATTTGTTCAGGATCATGGCTAGTGGCAAAGTGTAGCATCATGACATCAGATATTCTGCCAGGGAGACAGTTTAGTTTAGTTTGTTTGAAATATCTGCAACTTTCACAGACATTATAATTAAAAAAAATTAAAAGTAACAGCATCATGACTTCACAAAAATTTTCTGGAGTGACAGTGATGATAATTATTGAATTGCTGCAACTTGGCATGTCAGATCTTATATGATGGTATATTACATCATTACATGTACATCGCCTGATATTGCAAGCAGTATTAAAATCTACAGTATTTAATACCTTGGAAACCTAAAATTCACCACTCAAATTGTAAATGGTCTTTATGCAGTAATATCTCACAAGGTTACAACTATTTCTTTCTGTTTTTCAGTCAGAGGAAACACAAACAAGAATACAGACTTTGGAACAGCAGGTCAACTGTATGGAGGATGAGCTATCTGAAGCTCGACTTGAGGCTTCCAAACTCAAGACAGAGCTGATCTCAGAACGGTCTGCTTGGGAGGTGAAACTTTCTGAGATGCAGTCACATGTAAATGAGGTGTGTTCTCTGATTTTTACCTTAATGTGACAGTATAGGGGATTTAAACCCTCAAATTAAGAAGCTGCCATCTAGACTTAACTACCAGGTTTAATGATTTACTGATATGGTACTGAAACACACATCTAGCTGGATCACATATAAGCAGTGATGCAATTATTTGGAATTTATAAAAGTTAATGATTGATTTTAGGGCATATTGTATAGCACATATTTTTAATTTTCTTACTTGCTCTAAATTTATTATAATCTAGAAGCGCAATAGATATATTGTTTTCTTGAATTTACACAGCTTGAGGAGGATCGTATCATAAGCAGTGGACGTACAAAGATACCCGGAATGCGTACACGAATGGAATTAGCATGGCAGAAGGAGCGTGAAGAACAGCATCGATTACTTCAAGAAACATCTACATTGGCCAGAGATCTCCGTCAAACATTGTTTGAGGTAAGTATTTGAAAAAGATATGTATGCGTGCGTGAGTGTGCGCGCGCGTGTATGTACATTACTGAGTCAATTGAAAATTGAAGACAATTTACTTTTAAAACTAAAACACACATCATGGTGCACAAGTGTGATGTGATTCATGGCAGAAGTGGGATTCTTCCCCTTAACAACACACATAAACCAGCTCTAGAAGCATACTGTGTTCCATAGAGTGAATACTGGGTGTTTGCTCCATGACTCATATCCATCTAGGGCTGAGGTTAAGAACATGGTGCTCTACCTCAACTTCCCGTGTATGCCTATTGGTGTGGTACTAAGGTATAAGGACATTATTACATTTGGTTGCAAGATACTAATTTGGTTACTAAACTTTTTGTTGAAGGCCCTTATATAACTTAGTATTGAGTAATAATGTTCATCACAAATATTATTTAATCTATCATGTTTCTTGAATTGTATACTACAAGTTTTGTCCAGTCTTTTGTAATTTATAGATACTGAATGCTCTTATCTCTGCTGATGTCATCAGGTGGAGCGAGAAAGAGACAAAGAGCGGCTGGAAGCAAAACGACGTCTTGAGCAACTCAAGAAATCCACAGAAGAAGAACAAGAAGAAAACAGGAAGAAAGTTACAGAGGTCAGCTTCATAAAATTGTGGTGTTTCACAGCCATTATGAAACTGCAACATTTTCAAAACAACAGAAACATTGCCAAAACATAATAGATCAGAAGATAATTGGATGTTGCTGAACAAAACTTACCTTCAGCTTGCTGTTATGTTTCACTTCCCTCCCAAGAAACCTTTACATTAAAATATATTAAACTGTACTTTTATGTGTTATTCAGCATGTGTGCAGAGTTAAAAGCAAATATGATGTCAACAGATCTTTAGAAGCATCTTCTATTTATACATGTTTAAGTTATGTGACTTTTTCTAGAAACACTTCTGTATATCTGTATGCAAAATAGTTTCATATTATCACTCTTTATGGAAAATCTGTGGGACTCTGAAGGCAAGTGTCAAAATAGAGAAGCGCTTTCAGAACACAACAATTTTATAATACTTTTCCATCAGAACATAACTGTAACTTGTCCCTTTATTACCATAGTTACAATGTGATCTACTGGAACTTCGTGATGCTCATGCAAAGTTACGGACAACCAATGAGAAGCTACGCCGGGAGAAAGAACGTAATGAGAAGGAACGTGAAGAACTTAGGCAGTTGGCGTCAGGCAGGAGACGAGCTGAGCAAGATGAAGACAGAAGAGTTAACATTTTACTAGAGCAG
>NW_019060661.1:49000-76287 GCF_000696155.1 Zootermopsis nevadensis | reverse complement strand
GTGGTAGGTTTAAAATCAGGCCTGGTATTGAGTTAGTTAAGTTCCAGATATTTTTCTCAGGAAGTGCCATCTTGATATAACTGGATTACTAGCTATCTTGACTGAAATTTTTATTGTTTTGGTCAGTTTTTCCTCATGTTTTCCGTAAGTACTTTCAAACAGACAAGGACTGCCTCCTTATAAGTCCTTACCTACTCACCACTGAAAATTGTCTCATCTTATTTGACATTGTATAATCTCTGCAGTTTATATGCCATCATTAAATTACCTCGATCAGTCAATAAATGGAATATATCATATATCAGCAGCAGCATTATAGATTAGATCTGTTAATTGTTTTAGCTTCAATAATGTTTCCTGTGCTCATAATTCATATTTCTAAAGCTTCTAGGCATAAAAGGGGAATATTACTCTCTTTTATTAGACTTGGAATTATATATTAGTGAAACTGTAGGTTCATTGGTATATTTGAGTAATCTGGTAACTCATTTCAGGTGGATGAATTAATGCGTCTGGCACCCGAATTGTTCCTTCAGAAGTCAACATCAGATTCATCTTCAACATCATCTCAGTCACAGCCAACACCCATTGCACCTAAGAGGCTTAAGGTACTGAATCCAAATTGAGTCATATTTATAATGGGAACAATACTAACATTTCATGTAATATGTAATGTTGAAAACAGTCTGCTTTAAATCTTTTAATCAAACCTTTTGGTAAATTTACTCAAGAATTTGAATATACCGCATTGGGATGTAAATTATATTTCATGTAAACATATCCAACAACAGACTACAGAAAAGATAATACAACTTATATTATGGAATATCAGAAAGTGTACTGACTGAAGAATTGTAAAATGACCTGTGGGTAATTCCGCTTCAAGAAATTTTGGAAAAATCAGTGGCACTGAATATCATAAAATTTTGTACGTTTTGCAGAAAGTGTAGTTCCTGCAGAATTAGCTTGTGCATTTTAAGAGTGATCTTTGTCATATTTTATAGACACCAAGGGTTCATTGCCATGTGACTTCTGAGTTATTGAAATTAACCTCTTTTAGGGTCCAAAATCTCGAGAATCATCAAGAGAGTCCTCTCCACAGTTACAAAGGAAGGAGTTCCAGAAAGGTAGAGTAAAATATCTATCTATCTGTCTATAACTTCTTATATAATGGTTTAATTATTAAGCTCCTTGGTGTGCTCCTTCTGTACTGAAAGTCTGTAATCTGTCCCTTCAGCTGGATATACTCTGACTCTAATTCCCACTTACAGAATCATCAGTAGATCGAAAAATTCAACTTCAGTCAACTGTTCATAGGCTATCTGAAGTTACAGAAGAGTTACGGCGATTCCAGAGGCTGAGTGAAGAAGAACGGGACAGAGAACGAGCTAAGAGGATGTTAGGATTGAGAAGGTCTGTACTGGCATAAGCTAATAATTTGTGTTATCATCTATTTAAGCAAATGTATTTGTATCAAATGTTTGGAGAATAAGTTAATTTTTTACTTTCAGGTACCAGAAAAATTATGTTAATTTTTAATGTTGGTTTCAATAGGTCTTCCTTTCTTACTTCAGTTTTTGAGAGGATGGCATATTCTGTGAATGAGAGCCTTACTCGCTTCTTGAACAGGTTAAAAACTTTCTGTTTGTTACAGCCACAGTCAAAATTTTCATTTTCTTTTTCAGTGGTCTTTTCTTCAGCTGTAAACTTAGACTTGAGTGTATGCATTAAAATACATAAATCTCTTTATATTGACAACAGTCCAGAGTTTTAGGAGCTTCAATTATATATTCTTCAGATACCTTTAAAACTATAGCTAAGTATTATTAGTGCTTGCCTTTACACATTTCATTGGCCTATTTTATTTATAATAGTTCTTGTATAAGTTGCTGACTTCAGCTACAACCATTATTTTTAGTAATGTGGCAAGGAGTAATTGGACAGTGTTGGTAATCACATCTTCAGTTTTAGGCAATAATGAAACACATTTATAAATGAAATGAAGATTGTATGAGAATATCTGTAATTTAAGAGATGTTATGAAAGTTCATTAATCAGAGCTGATCTTCACATACAAACAATGTTCTGTAACAGAACCTCTAAACTTAGCCTCAGGATATATAGTTTGCCTATTTGTCCATTTTCAAAATAGTTTGGTTGAAACTTGATTCTGTTTGCTATTAAAATACTGCTGTTGCTTAGAATTTCGAAATCATGATATTCCACCAGGTTGGGATTTAAAGCAGTAAATATGCAATTTAGGTAAAACAATTGTAAAACTTGTCAATTAACTAAGTACTCTTTTTTCTTTACTCTAAATTGTCCCAGTGTTGTTCTGATTTCCTTGAGTTTGACTGCAGAGCAGCTAACCAAAGGGAATGCATCAGTTAGAATAACTAGATAACCATTTCCCTACTATGATTCATAATTAAAACTAAAGATATATCTTCAAACAGCAACTATATTAAGTACTGATAAATACATAAATACACAGCTGAATATGATGATAAGAATGTTCTGCTACAATTTTAGCCCTTAAGGGTAGTCTGTAACTAATTCAGTATTTAAATTGTGTCTCTTAGAGCTGCTTCAACAGAATCAGATAACCCACCAGACTCCTCGTTGCGTTCCAAGCCTCTGGCCCGAAGTGCTGCTGCCCTACAAAAGAAGGGCAGTCTGTATCGCAAATCACTTTCCTTAGAGCAGACAAGTGGACAAGATCAGGTACAAACATATTCAACTGTACAAGTATTTTGTAATTACCTGAAACTGAAGTAGCTCACTCAGTAAAATAACTGGTTTACAGGCTGTATAGCCAGGGTCTGATTCTTAGCAAGGGTAGGATATCAAGACTAATTCTGGATGTCACCAGTATCATGGATCCCAAAAACTCCCTTTCTGGGAGTAAAACAGTTAAAGCACAAAGTTGACTTGTTATAGTTTATAAGTTGTTACAAAGTTTTTCTTCATTTTTGCCAGTCATTTGTTCCCTTATCTTTTATATACTGTTATATTCTGTCTCACTTTTTCATCAGTCATTCTGGAAGGGAGAGTCAGACAATGAAGGGAGCCTTTCAAGTCTTCAATCTCTGGAAGCTGGTGCAGAAGCACTTTCAGATAATCGGTACCATACACTTCAGAAAAAGGAATCTAACTTGGACAGGTTAGTCACAACCCTATATTATTAAACTCATACAGGGGATCCACTGGCCTCACTGACCCAACAGTAACAGTAGTGTTAATCTTTCAGCCGCCTTTCTGGAGGGTCAGCACAAAGCGATGTGTTACAGTCAACAGAAAAGAAGAAAAAGAAGGGTTTCTTGGGCAAATTGAAGAAGCTCACAAAGTCACGCAGCATTGATGATGGTGTCTCAGATTTCACAACAGGAATGAGTCAGGTAATTATGGAAATGCATTACTGTTATGTAATGACTGCTGAAATAATTATATCTGTGATTCCAAGACTTTCTGCTAGGATAGAACCTTAAATTAGACCATGACAACTTTCTTCCATATCCTGTCCAATTCATTATGTATTAATTGATCTGTTACTTGGGTCTGTTATTATGACTAATTGACATATTTGTTAAATAAACTATTAGCAAATAAAACAATAGGAACTGTACATATTTGACGATGTGGAAATCCTGGCTTATTTGCCAGATTTTGACACTTGGCTTTTGTGAATTGCACCAATGATGACAGTTGTCGGGGGTCAGTGACCTTTATATGGGTGGTGTTTCTGGCTTTGTGATAGTATCATTAGAGAGGATTCCTGCTCCCCACATAACCATAATAAATATGGTAAATATAATTTGTGTTTAACCAGAGATAAGCTCAAAAGAGTAGTTATTAAAATAACCAGTCTAAATTAAAATTTAAATGTTTTGACTATTTTTGTTTAATTCTTCAGTATGCAAACACATGAATGAAGTAATTTTAGTAGACACTCCACGTGACTGCAAATGCATCTAATAAAGATGCTGTGTTCCATAGAACAGTATAACAGTAATGAAAGTATAATAAGTGTAATTGCCAGTTTATCCAGAAACCACTGATTTCCATTTGCTTTTTTGACCACATTTTTTATTTTGGGATTTCCATGAAGAATGTACAAGTAACAAAATCTTATTTTATAGCTGAAAAACTGAACTATATAATAAATTAATGTTTCTGTACAGGGTGGATCTGGGTCAGACATCAGTGTATCAGAAGACAAGGGAAGGATGAAAGATCGTATAACAGGCATCTTCAAGAAGAGTGGGTCTACATCCAGAAGTAGCAGGTAATGTGTAATGCATACAATTAGTCTCTAAAGCAATGACTTCTTTAGTGATCAACAGTATCAGTATAGAATAAAGACCTGTCTTGGATTCTGTTTCTGTATCCACATCATGGACTGATGCATGAAATAAATTTGCTGATATATGTATAAGAGACAGACAGAGAGAAAGAGAGAGATAAAACCATTAGGGGTGTCAGTCATTATGTTTAATTGATGTATCTGAAGTCCTTTTTATTACTTTGCAACTACCGAGTTTGAAACTAGACTAACATGGTAATGATATTGCTATATCTTCCACTCCAGATGTAATCCTTGTCCAGATACAACTTGGTTTTTTGAATACATTTCCTCCATGTCATATCTAATTTTTATATCACCATTATTTGGGCTTTTGAGTAGTGGCATTTCCTTCCCATCAGTAGTAATGACTACGTTCTTTTGATGCATCTCAAACTCAGTAGTAAGTAAATCATTTGTGTCAAAAGACTTGAAGCTAAATTAAGTTATACAATGATTTCTATTTCTTTATGACATCACAGCATAGAACGTAATCCTGCAGTGCCAGATCGTTCAGATTCAACGCAGAGACCTCTTGTGAGACAAAGCAGTAGCAATACATTGCCCCGACCATCACCAGCTGTAAGTTATCTTTCTCCAATGCCAAGAGTGTTTTATATCTTAACCATCTGTAAGACTGTATGTACAATTTCATGGGCCAGTAGTCTGCATTTAGTAGTTTTATATCCCACTAATTGATAGAAAATGTTACACAAATTATGAAAAAGTACATTTTCCCAATGTAACTTCAATCTTCTTAAAATATATAATAAAATTCAGGTCAATACACAAACTTTATTTAGATGTGTATTGACCTGAATTTTATTATATATTTTAATTATAAAACACAAACATGACGCATTTAAACCTTAAATTCAATCTTCTCCTGACAAACACTCCAATGTAAATTATCATTCCTAGCCTTAGCATTCAAAGTGTTTTGTTTGTGTTTGCATTTCCTTTGAGCATCCTAGTGGAATCTATAGAAGATTTATTGTGTTGATGCATTAAGAGATCATACAATATGTAGGAAATGTGTTCCTTAATTCTGACAGACAAATAATGGATTAAGGCTTGAAATTATTTAGTTGCTTCCTTCATCAGGTGTCACCAAACCATTATTTTAATTTTTCATCATTTCTATATGTCTCAGAACAAACACGCAGACTATAACACTACAGAATTAAACTTGCAGGAAGAAAAATAAAGCTTCATGGAGAAAGTGAACCACAAGTTACATTGGTTGGTTCCAGTGATTCCCATATTTTATCATTCCATAAACTCCTACATTGAAAAAATTAGAATGACTGCACTTTGTTTATTTTGGAAAATAATTCTAGTCATTAATCATAATGTATACAAAACTGTTCCATTCACAACAGTAAAAGGATTAATATTTCTTGTACTTTCTGCAGAGAAGTGATGTAAGTGCATCAAGCAACTCCCGACCATTAGCATCAAGTTCCTTACGATCACCAACTCCAGACACTTCCAGCACTCCATCACGAGGCAGAAAATAGGGTGTTTAACTCCACATTCATCATGGAGTTAACCTTTTAAGATGATACAGAGCAGCTGTATCGGATGTGGAGTGGATGGACTGGCAAATGAAAGAAATTACAGGGAGTCTGAACAATATTATGTTGTTTTCCTAGCAGATACACCAGTGTATGGTAATGGACCATGAATACGAATTTATAGTGTCTAAGTCTGAGCTAAGTTCTATATTTTCATGAGGTGAAAAATATGGAACTGTTCATTTGGTGAAAGTACTCAGAATTTAGGCCACTGTCCTGCAAATCAGTAACAGAGTTATAATCCCTTGATTTATATTTGGATTCATATGAAGCAGTAGGTATCACTGAGCCATGGGTTATAAAATGATAGTTTCAGCTGCATAAGTTTTATAACACCAAATAAAATTTGGAAAATGTTAATGACTAATTAGTAAGAGGAACAACTCAGGATGGTCAGTAGTCTGGTTAAGATTTGAAAGAAATGCCTCAAAAATGAAAGTTTAGAGTTTTTGATATTAAAAACTATACATGAACATTTTTAATTTTTAATTTTGACCTTAAGGGAAGGAAGAGAAAATATATTACAAATTTTGAAGTGACTTCAAAAACTATGGCAGCCAAGTTTTGGATGCTTCTGCACATCTACTGTCACGTGCCTTTATGAACCAACCAGCTTCTGATGGGTGGTGTAAAAAGTATTCAGTTATTTCAAGTGTGAAGCAGACACTATTTGTATTCTCTCTCTCTCTTAGCACCACTCACCTTTATTCGTGTCAGTTACTTTAGCAATACACATTTCATACAATGCTACATAAGAAATTGCAAACAAAATATTCAAAGATTGAGTTATGATATAGTCCTTCCTGTCCTTATAATGCCAAGTTAGCAGCAGAAGTCTGCATAACATTCAAGCACTGATTAGACTGGTTCTCTGTATCTGCCATTCTTGCTACATAAAACATTCTCCAATGACTGGGGAAAAATCTCTGACTTTGTTCCTGTGACAACCCACCACATCATGAAGGTGTACGGTAGGTGAGTGGTCAGCAGTATGCTCTGGTACTTTTTCCTAGAGAACTTTCTGCCATCATTATGCTATGGCCAGGAGTGTGGGTAGACCCCATAATCATTTTGGATATCTTAATGAAGCTATAAATTGTGCCCTGCCAGTAATTAGTCACTTAATTGACTCAGCTATCCTAGTTGATATGCCAGTAGTTATAGGAGTATATGTTTCTTACCTGAAGATTATCCCTATACTTACAAAGTAAAAGAAAATGAGTGGCACTTTTTGCGTGCATAGAGGTTTTTTGACAGTGTATATTTTTAAAAATAATTAACAGGAAGTACGACTTTACAGTCCATGTCTTGTCCATTATTAAATTCAAATCTCTATTTCTGATTCTATTTGTGGAAGAAAATACGAATGTGAATGAGTTACTTGCACTCTCATTTGGATATTTATTGTTATTAGGATCATGATTTTGCTGAAAGTGGTCACTAACATGTTAATCATGTATTATAAATTGAAACAAATTAGTATGAGATCACTGTTGTAAATTGTTGAAGTACTTTATTCTGAACTAAAGAATTTAACAATTAAATTTACAATATATGACTTATTATTATATAAAAGTTCTAAATAAAATATTTATCATACATATAAAATTGAAATATTCACTTAATTCTATTCACAGTCACATGACAGATAAGGAAATGACATTATGATTTTGTGTTTACAATTTAAATTACTGGATGGACTACACTCTGCATATGTTCATTGTTTACCCTTTGTCAGATTTCAGTTGAGTGTACAAAAGAGGATTTCCAAAGAATTGTTTGTAAATTACATGATATAATTAATGTATACAATATTGAAATATACACTGTGAGAATGCATATAACTGCATTTATAGGAAAACAAGACATATGAGTAAACATTTTTATATAATAAAATACTTTAATAATTTAACAGTTTTGTTATTTAGGCTGCAGAATAGGCTACAGGCCATATTAACATGAAATTAGATGGATTCCAACAATACTGTGACTAAAGAGCATGTCACTATGAAAATGACAAATGCTACTTTTACTAACATTGTGTCCATATCTACACTTGTATATGGATCAAATGTTGAGCATTAACAAAAGAACAAACACGAAACAAGATTATGGCTGAAATGTGTTTCTTTAGAGTAATTGCAGGAAACAGATTGATCATAAATGTATTAAAGATATTAAAGAAGGACTAGGAATGATATATTAATATAGAATGTTTGAAAACTGAACTCTAAAGCTGCTCTGTCAGTAAGAAACCAACGTATAAAAGACAACCAGCAATATCTTATGAGAATATCAAAGCAAAAATTTTTATCCTTGTAAGTGAAACATATCAAGAGCCAAATTCATGATATTGTGGCTGAAGCTCCCTGTTATGGTCTTATCAGATCATGCCATAGCTCAGATAGTTAACTGCTGGCTTCTCACTGTGGAGGCCTGAGTTCATGCCCAGGTCAGTCCAGTGGGATTTATAGTGGACAAAGTGGCACTGAGACAAGGTTTTCTCCAAGCTCTTTGATTTTCCTGTCATTATCATTCTTCCACTGCTCATATTCCTTCATGTATCATCTAGGGGATGGACAGTGGGCCTGTCAACAGCCACAGTTCCATTGAGACTTAGCCTCACCCCATTCCAAGAATAAACAGTAGAGCCTTACAGAGTTTCCTACCCTCTGCCTAATTTAGAAATGGTGAAGTAGAGGCATTCATGAGTGTCTCCATTGGTACTAACGGTATGATGATGATGATGATGATAGCCAGCACAGAAGACCTTCAGCTTAACTGCACTGTGTACCATGGTGGGAGGGAGTGACCTGGAATTTCTCATATTGAAATTTCACATTTGTCAGAAGTGAGAAAAAGAAAATACAGATTTTCCCTCATATTAAAGAATTGTGTCATATCACTGAGTCATACAGGTGACATGGAGGTGAGTCTCCACCCATTCTATACATAAATGAGAAATCAGCTTCTTCTTGTAAGTAATTTATCTCCAAGGAAATTTGTACAATTAAATAGGAGGCTGGGTGGGTCCCAGAGCTGGTGTAAATGTGGTGGCATGAGTCACATCATATTCATATGAAACAACTAAGATGATTTAATCTTGTGTTATTTAATGATGCTGTTTCAGCTGCATAGATTATATAGCATCAAGTAAAAGAAGGAAAATGTTCATGACAGTTTGGTAAGAAAGGATTTGGAAAGAGGTGGTCATGGCATATTTCAAAGTATTATTTCAGCATTCACCTTGAGTAAGTGAAGAAAACACCAGGATAGACAGTAGTCTGACTGAGATTTAAACCAAGTACTTCCCAAATACAGGCCTAGAATGTTGTAATATTAAAAATATATCAATGGATGACAAAGAGTTCTGTATTACCAAAATGTTTGTGGGCTTCTGTACATTTAAACTAGCCAATGAATGGGAAGTGGGACAACATATTCTGCAGAAAATAGTATGGAATTGATATGAGGGATGCAATTTGTGCTTGTTGCTGCTGGAACATCATTTGTGCTTCTTGTTCAGTCAAATAATGTACACCTTGGGATCCATCAGTGTTGGAAGTTATCACCACACCTATTTTAAAGAGAAATTAATTAATATATGGAAATAAATTGGCTAAATTATGTTTGAAACATGAATAATAAAGTGCAGGCAGTGATACATCTTTGTTGTATGTAATGGTTATGGCTCTGCTAACTTGGTGCCACCATTTGGTACTTGGTACTTGGACGACCAGTTCTTCAAGTGCCTGAGCACTGCCGGTCCCAACTTTATCATTGGTTTTGATCTATAGACATTCGGTAGGACTCCTTGGATGAGGGATTGGCCCATCGCAAGGCCTCTACCTGTACACAGGACAGAACAACGCAGACAAACATCCATGGCTTGAGTGGGATTCGAACCCATGGTCCCAGTGACCAAGCGGCACAAAGCCCACGCCTCAGACCGCGCGGCCACTGTGATCCCTGGTGCCACCCTTTACTCTTGTATTCTCAACAGTGAAATTGTCAGTTGAGTCATGACAGTATAATCATTATACTTAGTATTGAGAAAATAGCACTACATGACATCAAAAGACTGTCATGGTGGTATAGATATTACATCTTATGTGAAGGCGCTACTATCTATTCCACAACACTTGAGTCATGGTAATGTAATCATTATATATGGTGTGGAAGGATTGTCACTACCTAGTTACAATAGACCTAAATCATGACAGTATACCCAATATATCTGTATGAAGGAAATGCCATAAGCTGTTTCCATAATTACACTCTGACTACAGAGCACTGAGAAATAATCCTCAGAATAAAGACCACCCACATTTTCACCTTCATGAATACATCAAATCCTATATGAAGTTTTCTTGAAACACAGGTTTTTGTAGTTTAGCAGAATGAAAGGCAGGTATAAACCTTAATCTATTATATATTATTTTGGGTGAAGGATCAAGTCTTGGCAGTGTGACAGTCATCAAATATTGGTTAAATTAGTTAATTTTTAAATTTTGGTTTAATCTGCTTAATACTGCATATTTAGGGGTGCATGCAAGTGTAGATTCATCAACTATGGATCTATTAACAAATTGATCATATTGCACTGATGATGCAGGAAGTAAGCACCCCTGAAACCTTTGCCCATTTCTACGAGACTTTTGCTGAACCATGTTAACAAAAGCCACCACTGATTACTACCCTCATCTGAATAAGTGTAAAACAAAAACATGGTTGATGCACAACGTCAATTCAGTATCCACTATGTTAGAAATAACATCTACCAAACCATTAGAAGTATGCACGCAAAAGTAGTTCATCAACACAATTGTGCATGTTTTTTTTCCTTTTTTTACTCCACTGCAAATATTGCGGCGGTACGAAACGTTAACATTTTACTCGTACATTTAATGTACCGTAATCAGAATATGTTTAATTGAAAAAGGAAAAAGTTGTGTAATTATTAATTTTTCAGATCTCGTAATTCTGCCAAGTATTAGAAAGACGACTTTTTAATTTTTTTCTAATATCGTTCCAGGAGAAAAAAAACAGTTCCATCTGCAGAAACTTTTCATTGGGAAGGGGAGCGGTGAAGCCGTAAGCTTCACTAATCAAAGAACGGCCCAGAGTTTCAATTAAATTTCAACCATAGAAACACTGAGGACGTGTTATTTTCTTTTGAAACATTGTTCTTCTTTACTCACCAGCAGAATTTGATGGAACTTGAAAATTGTAAGAGTAAATATAAGGTCGTGTCCATCCAAGCTGCCATACAGACACGGAAAGAACGACAGAAAATAACAATCGTCTTGATAGTTCCATGTTGTTACTGCCAGAAGCTGTCAAAATAATCTCATTTATAGCTACTCATTTGCGTCATAATTACCACCCTTCCTCTATCTCCTCCTTAAACATAAGGAACACGCTTTCCCCCAGACAGGTCCACTTATCTTTCCAATAAGTCGTAAAGCAACGTATTATGAGCGATCGTGACAGGCTTATTGGTCCTGTGTGAAGGTAAACTTGTTATTTTCCTAGAGGTTTCAGTTTGGTTGTCATCAAAACAGGTTGTACCCATCCCATCCTGTTCATAACTGATATCCGTATGAATGAACAACTGCAGAATGGCTGGACGGAAGTTAATTATATTTTGTATAGACGTTATGCCATAGGTGACTCCTCCAAAATCGTGTATTCTACCTCCATATACTCCATTATACCATCTTAAAGAGCGCTCGAATTCGCGAGGTAAGATGATTCCATTGCCTATGATTCTCTACGGATGGACATCAAAAACTTTCCTATACCGAATCTGACCGCACCTAACCTCTTCGTCCGTGACGATGTATAATTTTTGTATAGTGTAAAAACAAATTTCACTAAGGTCTGCAATAATTTGTTTTGGTTTTAAATTAAAGATGTTTCAAATTTTATCAGATATTTTCTTAAATTTTAGTGGTCTCGTTACATACCCTTTTAATATTTCTTTCATTTTGAGGTGTCTACTTTCTGAAAATTGTAATAGTGTGATTTTATTTTTAAGGAACAATAAAAATAAGGCAAAACATGGGCGTATGACATTTTTTCTCAAATACATTTTGTATAACACTTAGAGCTTTCTGTTATTAATGTAAGTTTTTCGTTCCTCTTATTATTATTATTTCTCCTTGGCAAAAGTATGAAAGGCATGGAGATGAATTGTGCAGGAATCCACAGTTCACAGGGGACTGTAGAGCTTGAGAAGAGGAAAGAAAGTCATGAAAATCCAATGCGGCCAAACTGACCCACAATAACGAATGATGTCTCTAACTAGCGGATCATAAAAGTCTCAAATGTCATGTCTCGTCCGTAGTAAGGCCAAATAGCGGATGAAGTCTGTAGAAGGCAGTGGAACGAAATACGCTATGGTCCATGCCTGTATGTTGTTTCGTAGATTGGTGTGCGCTAATGCAGTCTTGCATGAAAATATTCAAATATCATCATCGCCATGGAAAGTGCAACAGAGATATATGTCTCGAGAGCCCTTATCAGAAGCTTATCTCAGAACAAAACAAAAATGCGAATGTAAGTATATGGATATCAAGTATACATTGATCTAATGATGTGTTTGGCACAATGCCCATAATTCTAATATGGGTCAGTGTGGTATATCTGTACTCTCGACTTTGAATGCTTGGACTTGCAAGATCAAATTGACACCCAAGCCACAGGAACAGTAACAAGCAGAAAATAGAACTAAAACTTATGTTGTCCAATTTAAATTTCAAATGATGCGAAACTTTTAACGGGATTTGCATTCGAAGTAAGATTTGACTACACTTGTGCAAGTTAATCATCACGTATTTTATTGTTTGAGTGTGCATAGATTTATTTGTTTTGATTAATTCCATTTAAACATTTGAAGGATTCGTTTTCTATTGTAATTGCTTTTCAAAGGAGTATATAAATTCACTATGCAACTGCAATACAATTTGGCTTAGGTATTTGGATGAAATTCTGTATTTAATAGGACAGTCATATGACAACTTTGTTGTATAGTAACTTTTTTTGTCTCTCTGTATATCGGCGTTAAAGGCAAATTGTTATAAACCAGGGAATGCCTGTATCTAATTCTATAAGACTGAAGTATGGGAGTATAATTATAGTTTGGCGTGTAGGAAACAGTTATCATGTAACGAGTCTGGCATGGAGAAAATGCCATTACCTAATTACAAAAGAACTAGATCATGGTTCTGTAACCATTATATTTAGTATGGAGGAATTCCCACATCTAATATCAGAAGACCTAGTCATGGCAATATAACCATTATCTCTGACATGGAGGAAATTCTACTTATGTTTGTTTTGATTCTTTTATAAGTCAACATTTAGCAGTTGAGTGAACTTATTATATCTTGTGCTTTTAACATAATTTAAACACTTTGCATTAATTACTTCTTCTCCATCAACACACCTGTTGTTGAGGTCAGGAGTCTTAATCAGTAATGCAGCTTTTGAAAATGATACTGATAATAGGTAATAGTTAGTGTCATGGTTCATTGCTCTCACTCTTTATCATGGAAGTTTCCCAATTGGCTGTTTATGGCTTCAGCAGAAGAGCTGATTTGATTGTAAGAACAATGCTGACACTGCAGTGCACATTTGTGATTATTTACAGTAATGATGTAGGATTTAAGAGTTTCATAGCAATGTGGTTTATTGCACTATGGTAGTATTTTGGCCGTATGATCTAGGCTTGTGGTTTCTTGCAGTTGAATCATCATCTGTGTTTACAAGCAGACTGGAAACATAGCTCATGATCATATACAATGGCAGACTTTGGACCCTCTTTTAGAAAGTAAAGAATGGTTCCGTACTATTCTGGTAACTAAAATACAGTGTTCCAGAGCAGGCTAACTTAACTGGTAATGCAGCTGTTTTGTATTTAATAGGTTCCCAGTTTGAATCTCAGCCAGTGTACCACGTATTCCAGCCAAGATATTTTGTTTATCTTCAGTTTCTACAGGAAAAGGCTGGAATGGTATTGTTAAATATTTATTTTTTGTTTATTTTCATTTGCTCAGGCTATATAGTATCAAGTGAGAGGATGATAGTAAATAAGGAAGTGGACATGGCCTTATCCCAGAATTTGCCTGGAAGAACTGAGGAAAACCACGAAAACACCCAGTCAAAATAGCCGGTCTCCGGGCTGAGATTTGAATCTGGGACCTCCCAAATATGAAGCAGGGGTGTTAACCACTCGACTGTGACATTCAGTGTTATTATGAAATAGGCCTCACCAACTTCCATCTGTATTCTTTACAGTTCATTGTATGTAAATTATTGTTCCATTTCATATTCTTGTAAACAACTAGTACCCACCATCTTTTAATGACCTACATACAACCTACAATCATTCCCAGAGACAGAGCAGGTTGGCTTAAAGAGTAATGGAGCTGACTTTTAAGGAAGCTCCTGTTCAAATCTTGTCCAGGATATTGGCTATCTTGACTGACTATCCTCAGCCTCTTCAAATTGATACAGAGATAGTGCTTTTAAGCAGGCCATGACTGTTTCCTGCTATTTTTCATTTTATTTGTCATTTTATAATCAATGTACTTTATTTTGTATCTTGTTTGATACTGCTTAACTACATAACTTCAGCAGTTGGTTCCGGATTATGAAGTAACAAACCTATTGAGTCAGTGTTGTGGTACCACAAATAGTAATGTGGATTATTGTTGCATACAAACACACACTGCCTGTAGATAATTATTCAGGAATTTATTGTCTGCTATTATGAGTTAAGAAAATATTTGCTGGCAGTGTACAATTTTTATTTTTTGATTCTTCCATTTTTATTTCCTGATACATAGCACGGAGGTATTTTTTTTGTAACTTTAAGTAAACATTAACTTATTTCCTTTCGCATACCATAGGCTTTATTGCCATGTATATTTTATTTGTACATCATCATCAGTATACATTAGCATTGTGGTGCGATTTTAGGTGGATTTAATAACGTTGCATTTCCATACTACATGGGTTCTAGACCATGATTCACCACTGGTAACTAAGTACTCTGAGTTGCTTTATACTGTCTACCTTAATGTTTCGTGTTTTGATAAGTGTATGGGATTTTGATAGTTTCTGATCAATTACATAAATCACATAACATTTATTTCCTTCTTTATTTCAGCAAAGAAACTTCCACCTGACGTGAATAAAAATGCTGTATTTGCTTGCAATGAATTAGATCTTAAAGAAGTCAATGTTTATGGATTTGACTATGACTACACACTGGCACATTATAAACAATCCATGGATTTCCTTCTGTATAAACTAGGGAGAGACACACTGATTCAGAAGCATAAGGTAATTACATTAATTTGTTTTTGATATGCTTCCAGTCTATTTTAAGTGTCATGAGATAGTTAATGCATGTCAAAGTCTGATGACTGTTCTTTAGTTGGAAAGAAATAGATGTCTGGTTTGTGACCATGTTGGGGATAACCATTGACATTTGCCACAGGTATCTGAACCAAGGGACTGAGAAGATATACACATGGTATCTGGAATATTTCAAATTTTAGATCTAGCCTGTTTGTGGCCTGATGATAATGTGTTAATGTTTAAACATGTTGTCAAGTGTACTTTATATGTGCATGAAAATTGAATAAATTCATTGTGTTAACTGAAATAGAATGTAACTTAATCAATGAAATATACACAAAAGTGTTGTCCCAGTATAGAATTACTGCAGCATACTTTTACTTATCTGGACTAATGGAAGGGAAGTGTGTTGTGAATAACTTAAAAACAAAATACACTTCTAGATATACATTCATGGGAAAAGTATGAGTTGAAACCTTGGTTCACAGATATGTATGATAATGCACAAATCTATATATCTTTAACATTTCAATAACAGCAAAAAGTATTTGTATTTGTTTGTCGGGTTTTATATTAAATTTAATAGAAGTAAAGGTAAACTTTGTTTTTACTTAGTATCCTGCTGGTATTAAAGAATTGGAATACAAGCCTGGGTTTGCAGTACGTGGCCTGCATTATGATATAGAGAAAGGACTGTTGCTTAAGATTGACTCATTTTTACAAATTCAACTTGGCACTGTGTACCGTGGCATGACCCCTGTTTCTGATGAGGAAGTTTTGAGGTTATACAAAAATCGTGCCATCCCAATAGCTTATGTTGAGTCACAGGTGAAGAATGCGGTAAGTATGATTTTATTTGTGTATGTAAAAATATTCAAATGTTGATGCTGTTGTTAACTGCACAGAATGCAGCATTGTTACTAATATATAAAATCACTTTCTTCTGCAGACACCTGGGTCTTTTCATTATATATGCTGATGGTTGAAGTCAGAATCATTCAAATTTGATTAATGTGTATCATTAAATGTGAAACTTGTTAGTAGAGGCACAAAAGAAGAAAGAAAGCCAACCATTATTATACTTTACAAGAGGCCTATGAGCCACAATGTCTTGTCAACAAAATAGCTGGAGTTTGTTTCCTAGCATAGGTAGGGAGTTTTATTTTTGTTATTGTGTCCAGACTTGCTTTGGAGAGAATATGAATACCATAAAGAATAACACTGAAAACCTTCTATAGGCCATTTCAAATATGTGTCTAGAAGTAGATGTAAAACTAAATATATGAATATGTTCCAAAGCCAAAATCAGGAATAAAGTCATAATATAACTATACTTAATAAGTAATTTGAGATATTTTGGAACCTGAAACAACATCAACAAATAGAAATAAGATTTAGGATTGAATTATGAGAAAAATAAATCCTGTAAATGCTTGTAATTATTCAGATGGAAACTGTTATCATACTGTGTCTTCCAAATTTCTGAAGGTGAAAATACAGAAAGTAATTTTGCAGTTTCTTTTGTATGGGAAATACAAGGTCTTACATGTGCTTTGACCTGAGAAGGAAGAAATAATTGAACAGTTTGGGATATTATGTAATGTGGAACTTCATGATTTATAGAGGTTACCTTGAATAATTTTATTCTAAAGGGTTTTGATGATGGTAGTTTACACTTAAAATTATTCTCTGTCAGGACTTTTTCCATCGTCTGTTCTTCAAAATCACAATGTTTCGGAGGCTGGTTCTGTCTCCGTCTTCAGGTGAAAGGTACCTACTCTGTTGGGTCCCCTAGGTAGAGCTAGTCTCTGTCACTGGACTGATTTTAAAGAACAGACGATGGAAAAAGTCCTGACAAAGAATAATTTTAAGTGTTACCTTGAATAGTTTGAATAGTTACATTTTGAAGGCTATGTGCCAAACATGTGACTAGGATGGGGAGACAAGGAACACATAACTTAACTTTGGTGGAGGAACCTTTGGAAACATCTACTTGGAAGATCAAGAAGGAGATAGGAAGATGAATCTTAGGAAGGTAGATTCTAAGGATGGGTAAAACTGGCTCAGGTTCAATGACAGGCTTTGGTATTTGTAGTGTTGAACCTTTGGGTTCAGCTCCTACTGTGTTAGATAATGCTTGCTACCATTTAGTTCAGCATAGTTTATCTTCCTGTTTACTAATCTAAAATCCGAATATTTAAATACACAAAATTTGGTTTTTTATTCTGTGGGAAGAACATATATTTGGGTATATGTGTGATAAGTGATGAAGAAGACATGTGGACTAATGAGAGATGAAATAATAAGAAAGTGGAGAAAATTGCATAATAAGGAATGATTTTTGTGTTGTATTTTAGTGTTGTCAAGTTAATGAGGGTGAGACTTGAAGCACATGTAACATGTAATAGGCAAAATGAGAAATGTTTGCAATATTTTAGTTGAACAGCCACTAGGGAAGAACCATTTTTGAGACATAGGTTTAAGAAGAATAATATAATAGTATATTGTAGCGTGGGTCGGTATACAACCTTGATTGTCAACCCTTGATTTCTTGCGGGGTCTACTACCTCAAATCCAATCTCAGTTGTAAACTTGGTTGGATTGTAAGAGACCACAAAGTCTTCCAGCAATAATGAATTTAATCAACTAAAACGTCTTTACAGCACAAAATAATCTCGTCTACAACACACTTCTCCTACAAGCGATTCACACTTCAGCTCTCTTCGCAGTATTTCTTCCACACTCTCACCTACTACACTACTGCCAATAAACAGACGCAACAATGTAAACACAACAATGCTAAACGCAACAATGTAAATAATACAACAATGCATGAATACAACAATGTCATTAAACAGTTCAACAATGCCAACCCCCAACACATCACAATATGTTAGAGAAATACGATCTACTTTGTCTTGTGAACAGTAATGAATCATGAGCTACATAAAAGCAGGTAATTTTTTAAATTTGAAGAAAAGTTGATGGTATATAACAATTGGTATTAATAGATTTCTGTACTTTGTCCATTGGACCAGTGATTAATATTAGTTTCTTTCTGACAGACTCAACTGAGTAGGTACTCCCCACCTTTTTTTGCCTGAGATTGAAAACCAATCTGGTTTCTGAACTGTTGTTCTTTTAAGAATAGTAGACAATAAACAAACTCCAGAAATTTAGTAATACTAAAGGTAATTTCTGTACAATATTCTTTCATAGGGATACACTGTACTGTGAACCGAGTTTTATGAACCAATCAATAGAGAGAGACAGGTTCAATTCATGAAGATCAGTGACAAATTTTTATTCATAAATAGAACGCTGTTTATTTGACTCAGACAAATGTGACTGGTTTCTTTCTCTCCCCACTGCTGATGTCTGCCCTACCTTCTGGTGGCTGATATAAACAAAATACCTGTTCTTCCAAGTAATTGAAAAATGAAATGTTCCTTCATTTTGGGGCGGACCACATATCTTTGCAGAGAGGGCAACGGTTGGTGAGTTTGAATTGTGCAGATCTAAAACCCAGGTTGTCTTCCCTTCCTAGGAAAGTCTGTCTGAAGTATTGGAATGTAAATGTAATTATGTTGTAACATAGATTATAAGTTCATTATTGTATAAATGTTGGTTGTAGATTAGAATGCTGGTTTTTGTTGTTTTGGGACTTACTGTGTTTAATCTGTATGCTGCTGTAGTTAAAATATAATATTATGTACATTGTTTTAGTAAGAAAGATTATTTTTTAACATGTAGTATATTTTCATTCTTAGAATTAGAAGTGCTGTACCTTTAATATGCTTTTTTTGAAACCTTTTAGTTGTGAAATTCATTATATTTGTTGCTATATGTGATTGCACTCTCAGAAAAGAAAGCACATATATAGGTATGCAGATTGTCTACTTTAACGTTCAACCCAACAACCATCATATAAAAATGTAATCAGTTGTAGATCCATCCTCATGTTAATAGACTCTCCCAACCTCCTCTGTAACACTCAACTTAGAGTCACCCTGGTTGCTAGGCTATTGCTCATGCCATTTGTGCAGAAGGTGTGAACATGGTATTTTCATGAGCAGAACATCACTTAACATCATAATTATTTGCACTCACCTATCTTTCTTTTGAAAGGTGCTTGGGCACTTTGTTCTTCGGATAAGAGGCTGCAGCATAAACCTGACCACTTACCTCCATCTAGTGTTGAAGTTTAGAAAATGCAAGTCTTTGTCTCCATGTCCACTCATGCAGGGTAATTAAATTAATGTAAATTTCGTGCATCCTGAATAAGGTTTGGGCAGTGTGCAAGAATATACTGAGGTGAACATTTTAAGGGTTTCATTTTCTGTGGTTTATGTGCTGTAATAGTTTGATTTGTTCAATGTTACAGATGATTCTGCATGTTATCATATGATATGTCAAAACTAATTTCTAAATTTGAGTAATGATATTAAAATATGTAGGATTGATAGATAATTAATTAATTTATGTTGATTGGCTTTATCTTATTAGTAAAAGTAGAAGTTTTGTTTACTTTCTTATTTTTTATTTGTGCACTGTTATACAGAGAATATTTTAATCTTTCTGTCATTTTAAATATCTTTGTGAACATCTTTTTCTTGGTTGACCTTTTTAATCCTATCACAACTTATTCTTTCTCATTTTGTTTGAGTATTGTTAAGTCTGATATTTGTGAAATTTTTATTCTATCATTATTTTTTTAATTTTTATTGTCTCTCTAATAATATGCATTTGATCTTGTATTAATCTTCTGTAGTCAGTTTTTGATACTTTTATCCTGTATCATAATGTTGTAGTAATAAGTGGTTAATAAATTTGAATACTTGGATGTCTTAAGACTAATGATGGACTGAAAATTTGCTTCAATATCTGATGGGAAAATATAATACATATTAAAGAACATACTCACTGTAAGTACTATTTTCATTGAGTATTTTTACTTTTGTGGTAGGTAATTGTAAATTGTTTTTCACATTTACATAAATAGACCTTCCTACAGAGAAATACTTTGTTGATTATTTTGAAGTCACAGAATGTGCAAATGCAATCTAGAAATGTGTTTTATAATTTTTGCAGTTTGTATGTATATTGATATATTATATCAATAGCATGCATAAATGAAGTAATTTGTATGTTACTTGTTATTTCAGCTATGTCATATTTTGAGTTTGTTGCAGCTGATTTATTATTAAATACTGCTTGGTCCAGTTATCAAGTTCTTTTATCCAAAGACAACCTCAAAAACTGTTGAGCACATCACATTCAGATATTTCAAGTGTATAAATTAATCACTTCAATTTGTCATTAGTTTATGTTGCATAATGTGAGTAGTTACCACATTGATGAATATAACATTACATTATTGAATTGCTGACAGCATGATGTCAAGATCAAAATGGTGCAGTTAGCAGATTTGTTCTCGGTGCCAGAGATGAGTCTTCTGTGTAATGTTGCTGAATACTTCGAGCGTAACCACATTGACTACCATCCTGAGATTCTGTTTCATGATGTGAAGGTATGTTTTGCAGGAATTTTCTATTTATTACAACATCCAGACCAGCACTGGGGCCAACCCAGTGGAAGTAGTGAGTTGTGTTACAGATGTGTTCAGAGGAACATTCTGTCTCCATCGGAGCTGAAGTCCTGATCATGGAGGCACTATATTTTCTCTGAGTTGTTGGCAATAGAACCTATCCACAAAGTGCCAGTTCCCAAAAGGATGATCATCATTAAGAATGAATTACTGAGAAAGCATAATCCTTCAAAGCATGGTGATCATTATATGTACCACCTGCTTTAGTAATCAGTAACTTTGCAAGTAATCCACAAAATGTATTTATGGGTTTCATATAATTCTTAGAGTAAAGAGCAATTATTTCCTAACAGCAGTAGGAAATTGAGCTTTCTAATTGAGATAAAATGTGCCTTTGTTTGCAGTTTGGAGTAAATTATTAAATATTCTTTAGATGAGCTTCAACTTCAGAGGGTTACAATTAGCTATATAAATGCTATTCCCACAGAGTTCAGTACAGAGTGGTCATCCAGTAATGCACAGAATTGTGGAGCAGAATGTATCAGAATACCTGGAACAAAACAGAGATATCCGCAGGTTGTTTGGCCGTCTGGTGGCTGCTGGAAAGAAGCTGTTCCTCGTCACCAATAGTCCATACCATTTTGTGTGAGTTGTAATAAAGGTTTTGCTAATTTGGATGTAGGTATTGTGCTTATGCTGCTGTCATTACAGAGCTATTTTCATGTCCCCTATCTTATTTTATGACCACTTGTGTTTTAATTCTTACAGGAACAAAGGAATGGAGCTGCTAGTAGGAAGTGATTGGATGCATTATTTTGATGTGGTGATAGTCCAGGCACGCAAACCAAAGTTTTTCACGGTTGAGTCAAGACCATTTCGAATCTATGACTGTGAAAGTCGGACACAACTCTGGGATCGTGTCACAAGGCTGGAGAAAGGAAAAATCTATTATGAGGTACATAATGCATTTTATTTAAGTAGATTGTGGCATTTAAGTTCAGTCGTCATATTTTTCTGTTTGTTTCTAGAATGTTTCATCCAGTTGTCGCCAAATCTCTTTTTTTGTCTTGTATCACATAGTTGTACTTTGAGCTTATTAAAGATAAATTTTTAGTAGGCATTACATATACATCCTAATAACATATCTAGCCCATCTCAGCCAGCAAGCTTTGATTGTACTGACATTATTTGTGTCATTAAAAGTTATAACTGATTATTTTCTTTGATCTGAATATTTAATTCACCATTTTAGGGTACTGTGAAACAGCTTCAAGATATGACGGGATGGAGGGGAGAGCAGGTCCTCTATTTTGGAGATCATCCATACAGTGATCTGGCAGATGTGACTCTGGAACATGGTTGGCGGACTGGAGCTATCATTAATGAACTCGCAGTGAGTTGTAATACTTGATGGAATGGTCTCAGCTCAAATTTATCCAATTTCCAGAAGACTTATTTTGCATCAGTATTAAGTTCTTGGAAAACTTAAGTCTGAGGAGACATAAATAAACAGAAATACATTTTCCTATAGAGAGTGACTAAAATGTGCTGAGATATTAAAAACTTTTGCGTGGTATTCTGTGGCTGTTTCTATTCCAACTTAATACTGTCAACACTTTTCTGCCATTACGATAGCATAGGAACTTATTTATGCAGAATAAAATTGTATACACTACTTGTCCCTGTTGCTTGCCTGTTGACTGACAGATGGATACATTTTTGGATCAGTGATAAAGGTACAATGTTATATAATGGGTACACTTCTGTTTGGAGGATTGTAGAAACTGCACTTAAAATTATCCTTACCATGCTTGTCAGCATTACATACTGATAAATCAACACTTACTCAGTACTGTATGTGTCATTGATTAATACTGATCCATTTTTAACAGCATGAGATTGAGACACTGAATGATCCAGAGTTCAAAATGAACTGCAACTGGTTGCAGATGTTGACACAGCTGATAGAGGACTTCCAGGATTGTGAGTCACCTGAGGAGGAGGAAGTTTTGGCAAAATGGATGGCAGAACGAGATGATCTTCGGTAAATATTATTTCCTAATCATATGAATATGACTATACATGGCTCTGAGATTTGCATTCAAGGAAAATAAGGTCATATACGTTTACCATGTGTAAAAGCAATGGGAATGCAGATTCCCATTAGAAACATAATTCTTGTGTAAATACTGTTGTCATATGTGTAGTATTTGTTTTTCTGTTGTAACGTTACAGGAACTTGGTCAGGGTAGGGTCCAGTTGTGGACTTTTTCATTGATAGTGATGAACCTTCAGGTTCTTCTGCATTTCAGAACCTATCACCTGGTTAGTTTATACCCTGCATCAGATAGTGATGATTGTTCCTGTTAATTTTTTGCTTTGGATATTATTTTCATTTAACAGTTTTGGACCCGTTTCTCTAAGTGGAAATGAATGGATAATTATTTGTTATTTTTCTGATCCCAGTTGCTTTGTTGTTGTTTTTGTTATTTCTTTGGTCAGTTAATACGAGGCACGTCCACAAAGTAAGTTTCCCACTTGTCCCACAGCTAGCAAACCTTATATTGCGCGAAGCGACTGTGCGTACGTGCTAGAGCAATGACGTAGCATGGCACATGCACTAACGGTACTTCCCGCGTTCTCACAGTAGCATCGTTGCAGCTGTTGAAGATGGAGGTTCTTATTCCAGCTCCCGCCGACTGTGAAGTGCGGTCAGTGATAACGCTAGGCCGCACACGGCTCGACGGACAGCAAGTCTCCTGCAGGAGTTCAGCTGGGAGGTGTTTAATCATTCACCCTACAGCCCGGACCTCGCTCCCAGTGATTTCCATCTTTTCCTACACCTCAAGAAATTCCTGTCCGGTCAGCGTCAGCGTTTTGAGAATGAAAGAGAGGCGGAGATGGTTGTCACACAGTGGTTCCAATCCCAGGCGGCAGACTTCTACGACACAGGTATTCAAAAGTTGGTCCCACGGTATGACAAATGTCTCAAATCCGGTGGCGAATATGTTGAAAAATAGCTAGACACTTGCTGTATCTGTTGCAATAAATATTTACATGAAATTGTGTTTTGTTTCTGTAAACGGCCCCAGGGAAACTTACTTTAAGGACGAGCCTCGTACTTCAGAGTTCCTGTCAGAATAATACAGGCCTACTAACCTTTCCAGTTTGAGTTTTGAGCACAACAGCAACGGAACTTCCCGCGTTCTCACATTAGCATCGTTACAGCTGTTGAAGATGGAGGTTCTTGTTCCAGCTCCCGCCGACTGTGAAGTGCGGTCAGTGATAACGCTAGGCCGCACCCGGCTCGACGGACAGCAAGTCTCCTGCCGGAGTTCAGCTGGGAGGTGTTTAATCATCCACCCTCCAGCCCGGACCTCGCTCCCAGTGATTTCCATCTTTTCCTACCCCTCAAGAAATTCCTGTCCGGTCAGCGTCAGCGTTTTGAGAATGACAGAGAGGCGGAGATGGGTGTCACACAGTGGGTCCAATCCCAGGCGGCAGACTTCTACGACACAGGTATTCAAAAGTTGGTCCCACGGTATGACAAATGTCTCAATTCCGGTGGCGAATATGTTGAAAAATAGCTGGACACTTGCTCTATCTGTTGCAATAAATATTTCCATGAAATTGTGTTTTGTTTCTGTAAACGGCCCCAGGGAAACTTACTTTGTGGACGAGCCTCGTAGTAGTAGTAGTAGTACTAGTACTTCTTTTATTAATTTATTATAAACAGTATCATAATATGGAACTTTCCTCAGACAGTCAATAATCATTCACCCTTAGAAATTCCCTTATATTATGGAACCTGAAGGTTTATCACCATATTCACACAATCCCACCATAGAGATCTATCATTGTTATTATTATTGTCTTTCTTGTTCTTGTTCTTCTTCTTATTATTATTATTGCTATTACTATATATGCTATTGACTGCATTTATATATTGCTTTATAATTACATTACTGTTGTTATTATCATTACTATTATCTTTATGAGCTTCATTGATTGTTGATGTTAATGGTTTTATGTCTGTAATTTTCTAATTTTTATTGTTGTTTTATCATTTCAGTTATAATTTTTGTAATATTCATCATGAATGGCAGTTGATAAAATGTTTGGTGTTGTCATCACTCCTTATAAAGAGAAGCTACTGTGACTGGAAGATGAATGAGTCACTTTCAAATTTTTCCTGTCAGATGATAGCATAAATCCTGTCTTGCACATCAGTGTTTCAACTATAATAACCAATTTTCATTTTTATTTTCAGGCAAAAGATCAAGTGTGTTTTCAACAAACAATTTGGCAGTGTCTTTCGGACTTACCATAACCCTACATTTTTTTCTCGACGACTTTTTAGATTTGCTGATATCTACATGTCGCATCTTACCAACCTTCTGAATTATTCAGTCAATCATACTTTCTATCCACGGCGAGGTGTAATGCCTCATGAATATACTTCTTACTTTGTATAAACACTGAATATTGTGCTGTAAAGAACAGTATACTTATTGTTATTGTTTTTGTCAAGCCATAATTCTTTGTTTACAAACTTATTTTACAGTATCGAGCTTACATACTAGAATCTTAACAAATTTTGTTATGGATTTTTTGTAAGAGACACACTATACTTTGAATATTTTTTTGTGTGAATAGTTTGTTGCTTTGCCTCCAGTCTGACAATGGAGAACAATATTAAATAATTTTCCATAAATGAGGAATTTTGTAGGATAAGGGAAGAGATTGCTTGAGGGACTCATTTTGTAAATCCTTGTACATATAAAAAAAATTTGTTCCATTCCTGATGGCATATATATTACAGAATCTAATAGTTATCACTTGTGCAGCTCTGTTATTGTAAGTTTATGTTATGTATTGTTTATTCATATTTCAATATTTTTATGAATTCTGAGAACAATTATTTTGATAGATTTTGAGAACATTTTATAAAATAAGATACCCAGATATTGCATTGGAAGAATACATATGGACAATTCATAATCTTTCAATGAATAAATATGATCCCTAAATCTCAGATTGTGGCTTACTCATGTAGGCAAAACTATGCCAAGTAGTTATTGCCTATGCTTTTTGTTGTTTGAAAATCTGGAGTCCTGTGATTTACCATCAAACTCATGCAAAGTCATTATCCAACTATGATTTCTTTTTAGTAAAAGCCGAATCTCTGTTTATAGTTTGTATGCAAAATCATGCTCCAAACCATTCTGACCTATGTTTTAACGTTTTGTAAAAATTTGGATATCTGTATGATGTAATCGAAATCACATACTACATTATTATCAACTATGATTTTATGTGTGTGTTTATCAAAATATGACTTGTCAGAAAATTATTTTTATCTTTAGAGGGAAATAAAATTAGTATTACAATTCAGATTTCTGAATCCTACATAACAAACATAGATATTATAATGATGTTTGTTGTAGTACAAATGTTCTTGCCTAGTTGTCTTGTTTTTTGTAATGAATCACTTTTATTACAAAGTTGGTTGATCATATTTGACAATCATACTTCATTTTGTATATAGATTTCAGTTTGCCGTATTGAGAGTCTTTATTTCACCTATGAAATACATCATAAACAGAATGTCCTTTCTGATTAAACTAAGTTAAGAAAGAGTATTTGTTTCTGACAAACCTTTTTAATGTGTGTTATTTATTTATTTATTAGTGAATGAAACTGTCAGTAGATTATACTATACAGCATCAAATACTAGGATAGTTGACAAATCATGAATTGCAAAAGGATGTAGAAGGAAGTAGTTAGCCTAGTTAAGGAGCTGTCTTGGCATTTGGCTGGAGAGAATGTGGAGAACCATCAAAACCTGTAGCCAGCGTAGCTTAGAAGTGAAATTTACAGAATTTATGATTAAGGTAGTAAGCACACATGAAATGTTGGTCAATTTCTGTGAATCTACTGGTTACATTTTTGTCTTCCACAGTAATTTGCTTTATTAATCTTCTAAGCCTGTGAGCATTCTCTAATACCCAGTGTACTACAGTTTTGTTGTCATTTTAATGGCTTGTAAGTAATTTAAAATAAGAAATTGTATATAAATGTGTGTCATTTTCAACTGTATCAGTGCTCCTTTCTTTACCCATTTGAAAGTTACCTAACTTCAGGTGAAATTGTTTTGGTATGTAGTTGGTGTAACAGTTGAGTCCGTATTACTACATTCAGTTCATCCGTTTGTTTTGCCCTTCTTTTGGTATTTTATGTGAACATAATTTGAAGAACTAGAAGATTTAAAATTTTCAATGTTCAGCGCAAACATTCAATCTCCTAAAGAATTATAATTAAATAGTATTTTAAATGCAAGGTTAATCCGAGATAGTTATGGTGTTCTTGTATTGATGGATAGATGGCACTCGCATTTGGTTTTACCCACAGATTATCAACATAGTCTGTGCATGTATTCCGTGGCCATGGC
>NW_019060661.1:0-39812 GCF_000696155.1 Zootermopsis nevadensis | reverse complement strand
GGATAATATCCAAGAAAATTTTTATTCAATTGAAATTCTTGTTGTTTAAAGGTGTATTCACAGTGTGTGCGAATCTGGACTTTGCACTTCGTCCGATTATGTAATGTAGTTACTCAGCGGAAAACGATAGAATGTGATGTTGCTAAAAAAGATGTCTTCTGGGGCTGTTTTGTCATATTATAACGTAACTTGTGTGGTCTTCAAACAACGTCGCATCGTCTTTGATTACACTGCCGTTCTTTGTGGTATACCATTTTACCGATTGAAATAATGAACACAACTCCGTAAATTATGTCAGTAAGGAAGATTATTGCTTTACATTTTGGATTCGGTGTCAGTTTTCATTGGGTTAAAAAGTAGCAGCTTCTGGCATGTATTTGCCCTCCTAACCACGTCGCGTTCATTATAAGCTTACGTATTAATGATGCGACATCTATGGCTTTTGATTGCGGGGTGATAGATTATAATGTAAAACTACTGTTCCATCATTATTGGACGAAAGCGTTCTTTGAAATTTTGCATAGTTAGTTGGATTTTATGTTTATTTATTGTCGATATAAATCTGTCTCTGCAAAGTTAAATAGCAGCACTGTTGTTGACACTGCGTGGAGTCTGAAGGAACTGCTACTTGTGTAAGAATTTCCCTGTATCTGCAGTTACAAATAACCTCAACGAACGGGGCAAAGTTCGTGAGAATCTTCAGTACGCTAAGGTAGTCAACATATCTCCCCTTTTGTAGAACCCCAACGTTCATTAGCGTATTCACAAGGGACCGGCCACTGCTCCTCCCCTAACCAGATGAATCCAATCCACACCCTCCCACCTAAGATCCTCTGATTTCATGTCCATTTCGCGTTGCGAAGAATTCGAGCAATTGGTTACGTATTAATGAAGTGTTTACTTTACCAATTAGGATTTGGAGGTTTTTAAGGCGGTGAGTAAGAAGATGGCTTGTCTTCTGGGTTGTAGCGCTGTGTAGCCAGGTAGAAGTTCACCAAAATCTCAAAGGTCCTTACTGCCTCCATCATCAGGGCAATTTACCTCTCTACAACGTCGGTCATTATCTACCAGACGACAGGACGCAACATCCCAGAACATAATCATCTTTATACTTACAGTGAGAACTGAAATATCGCTGGTCTTCTGTCTGTATATGTAATTTAATTTATTCTGGCAGAATCACATGAATATTGTACTGGTTCTTCTGGTAATTACATTATTATGGATATTTTCGTGAAGAATGGTTTTAGCAGTACCATTGCCCTATTTCTTGATGGTCCAGTTTATTTCGCATGGGCGATCATCCTAGTAAATAGTCGTCTGTGTGACAGTATTAACGGTTCCTGTATGAAGCAGGATCTGTCGTATGCCTTGGACTGAAACATTGGTTATCATTCCGTGGCTTGTCTAAGTATTTTTATGGCCCGAGGGATAATTTTACAAAATGTAACAAAAATAAGTAAGTAGTGCCAATCTTTCCTGTAGCGTTCTTCCGCCTGTGAAATTAAATGTTTTCCGCAAGATTATCTATTTGTAATTCTGAATGTTTCGAACTTGCAGGTTTTAATAGCACTAATAAGTATGAGTATGCGAGTTTATACGTCACGTGTCAAGCCTTGGATTCTTCTACCAGATAATCAGTCAGTCTTCAGCGATTATCCAGGCCAGCGAACTTTCCGCAGAATTGCGTGTTTATTTTGGTTACACTGTGATTATAATTTTCGTGTTACATTATGGTAGTGCAATCTTCTGCAAGTGAACTGTAGCAGAAACAGATGCGAATTCGGATAACGGGGGAGAAGGAAACCTACAAACGCTCTACTTTCTTTCCGGGCTAGTGATTGAAATTCATATTTTGTAAGTAATTTAATATTCCCATATTATAATGCAGCAGGTTAGATTACTGTAAGTTATAGAAAACTACGACCTCTTTATAAAACAATTTTGTGATTCACAAGTCCGACATTTCATAATGGTTCATTGAAAGTCTTTATTTATTTATATAAATTTCCTAAGTCCTGCTTGGAATCAAACTCCAGTCGTCCACCCGTAGCGTGCCGACTGAGGTATCCGGCCCAGTGTAAGTACTGAGAAACGTAAATAAGCTCCATATTCTGTCGTACCACGTCAAAATGCAGTTGTAAATTTCCTAATTTTGCATTGATTTGCATGGAAATGACGAAGCCATTAACTGTTTCCTTGTGAAGCGCGCAGTTTGGCATGCGTAATGCAGCGCACCGCGCGATCCATATCTTCAACATTTCCGTTTCTTGTATTTTATCAGACACTTCACAGTTGAATGTCCCCAGAAGGATTGTCATGTTGCCGATAAAGGACGACAGAAATAACAACGAAGTATGTAAATCAAGTACATTTACAGTTTAGTTTTAGAAACGTGCTAACTCACTTTTACAATCTAAAACAGCGGCTCGTGTATTCGCCGTCCTTCCCCTCCTTGTGCTATCGACATTTAACAGTATCGCTCTGCAGCTGTTTGAGTGAAATTTCAAGAAGAAAGATTGAATCTGCTCCGGCCTGCTAGTCAGGTTTTGGGGCTGATTGTGACAGGTGGTCTCCCGTTGAATAAATCAAACATATTCAAAGCTTTATAATGATTCTTTGTTCACATTAGTCCCCCAAAAACGCAGTTTGATCTCCTCTTATCATCATTATGATATATAAAGTCGTAAATAATATATTTTTAAAATTGGCGTATGCATTTGAGTGCATCCACCCTCTAATGTCGTAAGCACAGAATCACGCAGAACGCATCTATATGGCTTTACTTGTAAGCAGGCACAGATTTCTTAGTGAACTGGTTTCAGTTCTCATGTTTTGTTCTTATAGACTACTTATCTAGCTTCTTAACAAGTCTCTCTTCTTCGTAGTGTTCCTTTTAACACCCTCGAAAACTGTCAGCAATAGACTTTCGAAAGTTTTTACTAAGATGTTCTCTTTTGACTTGTCATGCCTTGCCATCGAAAATTAGAAAATTGTTCTTTTTTAAACTCCAAATCGTTCGTTATAAAACCTACTTCATGTACGTAGGATCCCGATCCTGTCACCGAAGACCGCGCAGTTTGGGTTTTCTTTTCGTAAACCAAGATTTCTAATTATATCCGGCGTTTTTAGTAGATACTTCGTTGAAAGAAAAGTTTCTGAACTGATGTGGAAGCTTCACAAAGCATGGCGTTCACGACTTCTTATTAAACTACGCCATCAGCTATAGTAGAATGCAAAAAATTAGCTTTCCTTTTGTAACACTTTTCCAGACCTAAATCCGTTTAAATGAACTAAATTTTACACTAGGGAATACAAGTGGATTTTGTGCGGTTTTTGCACGAGGTGATTAAAATTCCCTTACATTTCAGGGTAATCCTCCCTGTGGGTTTTGATTAAAGTTTCTGTCGAATTTCGTTTTTTCGCCGAACCACCACTACCTTATGTGAGCTAATAGAACGCTATCAGTTTACTAAAAGTCATTTCTGCTTTACATAAAATATAGATTTTACTTACATCAAAAACTTTTATTTCAAATATGTTTCAGTATTTAAAGGAACACAAGTAGTCGAATTTATATGTATTGGCTGTATAATTACTGTAATGCAATTATCTTTATAACAATATATTCGTACCTTCAGTAAGTAATTATAAACAACATTCTGTTATGTAAAATGGCAAGGGACATATTTGGAGAATAGGACATCCACATAAGCCTATAGGCTCTGAGCAGAATTTCAGTTCATCTGTCCTTCAATTTCCATTTGTTCGATTGAAACATCGATGAAGTGGGCCTACTTATCTGGAAGGCTTGTTCTCAGTGTGCATTCATTAATTTAGCGTTTTTATTTTGTTTTGTTGCTTGTTGTAAGCCTGTAGATTAATGGATGCTAAGAGGTTATCTACAAAATACACAATTTTACATCACAATAACAAAAGAACACTTACAATTTCCACCCGTTCCTCATTTAATTTTCTCTGTTTATGTAAAACTTATCTATCATTTTCTTTTCTAAAATATTTCAAACAAATATTCTCCCGTCTTCAAATCAGTAACTTCGTTTTATGTTAATGGGTTTTGTATGATTCTCAGTGTAAACAGGGATTATTTCTTTAAACAGCATGAAGTGTTTTTTTAAGTGCAGACTGAATTCTTAAATATTATTTCAACGAGCTTTAACGAAAAGAGTTAATTCCTTATTCCTGGTATTCGCGATCATTGTCTTAGGTATCTTATTACCAAAATGTCCCTATCCATTTGTGTTTCGAAACATTTTATTATTCACTCACCCGAAAGAAATTGTTTAATACATGAACCATAAAATTGCATTTCAACGAAACAGCCAAGGATATTTAAGTCGTTACTACCAGATACATCTGTAGGCTATGAAAGATGGAGGTCATACGGAACAGAAAAAGCACAGGTGTTCTGTTTATCCGAAACCTTGAATAAGCAGCAGTAGTTTCAAATATGGCTGTAGTATAGTACTTTAAAAAAACGTATAGGCTTAGGCATTTTTACACTTGAGTAGGCAAGGAACGTGTTAAATAGCAGCATAAATGTACGTGTTCCTACTTTCTCATTAGACAAAAGGCAAGTGGCAGACCAGCAGAATTACGTGTGAAACTTGGGAGCGTTATTTGCAGCTTTTTAACTGTTGAAGTTTGAAAAGAAAAATCTGCTGTATACCTAAATTTGATTCTTGTTTGTATTGGCTTTGACCGATATCCTTTCAAATTTCAATTCGGAAAGTAACTTGTTGAATTATGAGAATTTAGTTCAGTTTATTTGGTTGAACACGTTGATTGGTTTGGCAGATGAAAACATGCGGACGGAAATATTTTTTGATTGGTTTGGCAGATGAAAACATGCTTACGGAAATATTTGCCCGTCAAGCGTCTCTGTAATTAACACAGGGAAAATAACGCATAATAAATACAGTGCAATGCAGCTTATAATGTAAATGAAACTGTTTTAAAAACTAACAAACGCTTACATAAAATATACTTTCACTGCGTCTACTGAACGCTCTTGTGGAGGTGTTCGAGCTCTGTCTATCTTTAACAACTTTATATTTACGAGAGGTGGAAAATACGTAAGAGCTGATTTTGTTAAAGCATTTCTACGTCTGGGTTATGTTGAATAAAAGATTTTCGTGAACGTTGTGTGTGAAGAGCGATCTCGATTCAACTCTCTGAAGATGGGTTCCAGTGGCGGGTATTTGTGGTATTTCCTGTTCAGAGTGGTGCTTTTCCACGGTGGTTTTTCAGCATGTTAGAATACGCCATCAGGAAGGTTTAAGAAAAAAAGGGGGATACTGAAACATCAGATTTTGGTGTCTACTGATGATGTTAATTTATTTGGTGAAATCATAAAAAAGAAACAGACAGGCTGGACGTAAATGCAGAGAAAATCAAGCAGCTGTTATATTTATAACACGTCAGCAGATACAGTGTAAAGGTAACCTGGAAATGAGCGTCTATAGGACAGACTCATCATATAAATGTAATAAAAGTAGCACCAAACTTCATGGACCTGCTTCGTATTCGGGAGTCCGTGGTTCAAATCTTGGCCCGTATACCGGCTACCCTGACTGGGGTTTCTCAACCCCACCGGCCATGACGGAATAGTATGTTACACCAAGACTTCTTCCTTCCTCAACCTTTCCATTTCCTTATTCACTAATCAGTCAATCATTCGTTGCTGTTATTCCGCGCTATAAGTAAACAGCGTGTTAATGTAAAGGCAACTTAACTGTCATTTATACCTGACACTGACTCGTGAATGAGAGTAAATGCGGGTTTTCGGCGGTTTTGTATTAAATTTGTTATTTTTTTGTGGGGATGCATTTATTAATTTATAGTCGACTCACAGGCGTTAAAACGAGAAGCTGAGAATAGGCAAAATTGGAGAGCTCTTTTTGGGCAGAACAATGGACCTGTCGTCAGACAGAACACTAAATAATAAGTCGACTCAGCGGCACTCTTGTTCGTGACTAGTTTAAAAATTAACAAATTAAATCGAAACGTGAGTGGAAATGCCCATATGTATTCTTTGTTCTTTGCATATCTGTCGCAGGTGTTGTGGTACGGCATATACAGATTATTGTTGCAAAGCTAATTCTGCGAGATAACAGGTATACATTTTGAAGAAACATTCTCTTAACATAACCAGGTACGATTGCATACAGCAAATAGAGTGCTGGGTGTTCTCAGTAAACACTTTAACGGTCGAGTTCTGTGTGCTCGATATTCTTCGCTTGTCAAATATTGGCTTCATCTGGCTAGCATTCTTTTAACATGTAATTTCTTCTAGCGCGATTTTATTAAGGATACTATTTACAGAAATATTCCACATACAATTCAAGGACTGATGAAGAAAGTTCAGCCAGCAGCTACGGTCAGCTTGGTCGAACACAGCCTGGCTGGTGTGTTGCAGACGTGGATTTTAATGCCAACTGTGCACACACTGAAAATGTTTTCACTTGGCTTTCACTCTTCCAAGACTTTTGCGTTCAGTGACATATCGAACGCCATCATGGTAGTTATGTGTGTCTGTAGTTACATGCTATTAAATATTTTATGTTGGTACAATTTAGGGGGTTGGAAGTTAATATTAGTATTTATTATAAAACTATAAAGTTCTGTTTAATATTCGCGCAAAGTAGGGGTCATATTGAACCGATTCCCACATATTGAAATCACATTTTGGCATAAGCTCGTCAATATTAAGTGAGAACGTTTTTCTTCCTTTCGGGCCAGAATAGTTCCACAGTTGGACCCAAGAGCCAAGAAATCCCTCTTTGCACGATTTTTTTTAAAAGTAATAGCCGGTTTTCATTAGTTTAAAAATAGTTACTCAGAAATGACAAATTATCATAGTATTTTATTGAAATGCGCACAAATTATTATAGCATGAATAGGATTAATAATGTCGCACTTACAGGGATGCGTATTCGAGGGAAAGTTTTAAAGTAGTTTTCTTCTTCTTCGTTATCCAGAAGATATCGGAATGAATGATAGATACGTCATTCCTTCATCGACTGCATTTGGAAGTTTAGTAAGATTCACGTCATCCGTCCCACAGACATAATGTCATCTTTTTTTTGCAGTGTGATGTACGATACGTATCTCGCCACCTGCTGACGCTCTTTCGAAGAACTCTGTAATAAATAATTTGAATGTCGTAATCAAATATAGGTAGAACTTGACTAACATGTCTGTGGGAGGGGGGGTGGTGGTAACCAGCTGTTCTTACTTGATGAGCCCACGCATTTCTTAACTCCTTTGTTATATGCAGTGGCCATTGAACCTGGCTTTAAAATGTATTTCTTCCTTACCTTTTCCATCACAAGTGTCTTTGTCATTCGTTTATTCTTCGTCAAGTTGTGGTTGTGGTAACATCTTCGCTTTGTAAGAAAGGAAGAAAGAATGTGTTCCCCAAATAACGTTTGAATCAGTTGAATTTCTGTGAAGCACAGCATGAATATGTTGTTGGAGACCTTCTTTATTCTTGGTGTCCTTCAATCGATGACACCGACATACGTGGTCTGCGAATATCCGCAGAGACAGAGACTGCGTCCAGGGCTGTTTCGGATTTGGTGCCGAAGAAGGGCATTTGTCTGTTGGCCCTACAAATGAGGTGTGTACGTGTAAGTAGATGTCGGTTCGGAGGAACATACTTCTCCATCTTCAGGGTTGAGCGATGACGAATAAGGCATTGTGCTTTTCCCCCGAAACGTCTGTATGTACCTTCAAGTCCATGCAGTGTTGCTACCCAGAAGATCAAGTTCGACAATTTTCCAAAACAGGTAGTGCAGACATGCGTTTTTAAAAATTAATTGATAACGTATCGGGCTCGTAGTAAATACATACACATTTGCTGTATATGTCTTTCTTTTATTAAAGTACAATAACGCGGGGGATACGTCCCTGGAAAGGGGCGTGGTCGGTTAATCCGCGTTGGGCGGACTTGTTATATGGAATTAGTGGGGATAAGCGAACGGGGCCGTGGAATGTCAAAGTAAGTAAACAATAAAATCTTAAATATAATATAATTATATTTATTATTAACAAACTGTACAATATAATTAAGTGTAACCGGAGAGGTCAGCACAAAAGTAAAATACCGGCTGGAAGGTATATTTGTTAAAATAAAGAATTAGCACAGAGTTGGGCATCAAACTCTTATCATATCCGACTGCCTTTAGCTTTGAAACAGTAGTGGTACCTTTCGTATGCTACTACCAGAGTATTTGGAAAACCGCGTGTAATCGAATTTTCCGCGTTCTGCAATCAGTTGGCATTTATTTTCACGCGTATGATCGAATCCGCGTTGGGTGAGGAGTTGCCGTGTACAGCTTTGTTACAAGCAGTAGGCTCATATTAGAGTAATAAACCTGCATTTTGTAACGTTCTCAGAAAGCAAGTTGCTCCTTGAATATGGCTGCCTCCATCATGTGAAGATGGAGGTAGCAGGAACCTCTGAAACGTCGGTAAACTTCTACCAGACTACACGGCGCAACAACCCAGAAGACGGACATCTTTAAACTCACTGCCGTGAAAACCTCAAATCATACAAGTTCGTCCCTAACTATGCAATATTTACATCTACATTTACAACGAAACGAAGGACGGCATTGACAAGGTGGAGGTGTAGGAAATGAGTTAACAATTGTCTTGCTTCGTGCCAGGTACAGAGAGACGAAGTAGAGATCAAACAAACCCGAGAGAGTTGGAGAAACTTGTTCCATAACGCTACGCATGGGCGTCCGCCCACTTTTGTATACTTTAACGTTAGGAATTGAAAGTTGATTTTCATTCTGCTAAAAAAAGTGGCCTATGTCCTGATCCACTAAGGAACATGTAGTTGTTTAAATAGGGAATTCAAGGCAGGACACCTTAACAAGAACTGGTCCAGTTGCTTGCATTTCCCTTTCAGCCGAGTGAACTTTTATGCCAGTATTATAGCTTGGAAACGCTTTATTATCCTAGAGATCTTTGAGAATTTATTTAAACTCTTCCACTAGCAAAAGCGATATATTTCGTTTAGAAACGCTACTGTCCTGCCAAGATATATTTTATTTAATTTCGACAGGACATAAACGCCTCTGTGCCTTTTTTATAAATGATAACGTTATATGAAACTATTTAATAACATGGGCACTGGAAATTTTAAAAAGATGAGGGTATTTATTGTTAGAATATTTTCCTTTTTAAGGATTGGTACCCTTGCCGTATTACATTCGTGGATTTTATATCTTCAACGAATTATGGATTTTCACGAATCTTGGTTTGGAAATTATGTTTTATCTAGATGTTTTTTCATTCTCCACCATAGATAACATCAACGTGGTTATTATGCGAACTTCTGCTGTGGGAGTGACACACTCGTCGCTTAATTGAACTGAAACAAATTGCAGTGTGCGGGTTTGAATTGGCTTAAACTGGCCCAGAACAGAAAGAATGAATAAAAGATCAAATGAACGAAACAAGAAGTTAAAGAGGTTCTACATTTGTATTTCCTTGTGATGGACGAAGCCTGCAATTATTTTAGCCTCCATTCATTGAGTCCTCTATCGTCTCTTGAAGGCAGCAAGCGCACTGCTACCAGACTACGCGGCGCAAAATCCCCAGAAGACAGTCTTCCTGTTTATAAGCCAATGATAGGCCGCTCTGAGCATGAATATTTATCAGCATTATTTATTTCCCTGATGACAGGGTTTTGTTACAGTCTGATCCTCCCTTCAAGCAATCTTGTCTCAATAAAAAATCTATAAAATATTTACAATGGAGAGGGTCATGTGACGATTCTGAACTTCCAGCATGTTGTTATTACTGGCTGTAGAAAATTAAAAGGTACGAAGTTAGTGTGGTCTTCAGTCGTATAACGTTCATATCAAATTTCACGAATATTGGTCGATTAATCTGTAGTTTAAAAGAGGTGACACCGGACACACACATAAGCTTACAGTTTCATAACCTTGTCCTTTTTCACAGGAAAGCAAATCTGCCTAAAAAGTACATGCGTCTAAAGCTTGACTATGTATGTATGAATGAAGGCGTACATGAACATGCCCGCTCGCGCACAGACGTATTCTTCTTGAGTTGGTGTGCAGTGAGAATATTGAATGAAGTTTTAGTATGCTAAGTGGGAAGGGTTGAGTATATGCTTGAGTTTCCGAATGTTTAATGGTTCTTCGAAGGTCATGGACAAGAGTTCTTGACCAATATGGCACGATGTGGCTACCATGTGCCAGTAAGGTAAGAGGATGACTGTCGATGCTGCCGTCTATTTGGAGTAAATGCCTGGAATATCTTAGTACACATTAAAAGCGCGTCCATATTTAACGAGTTGGCCCTATGGTCCGTTAATATAACGGGAGTGTCGCCGGCCAAGTTATCGGATCCGCCTATCTAGGCCTATATTAGTAGTTCCTCATTACTAGGGATTTTTATTTTTTGTTTATTTATTTAACTTACCTGTCACATGTTCAACCGAGCTACGAAACTCTAGTAATTTATGCTTCGAACAGTTTGTGCACCGTTAACGTACGAAAATTGTATTCGAGAACTTCCGGTTCTAAACTCTGGCCGGAATTGGCTGGCAGTTTTCGTGGTATCTGCCTCCAGAAAAATGTCAAGGTTGGAATAAGCCGTGATACGCTCCGAGTCCTTAATATTTGTGGCCGTATTCCCATTTCATTCAGCGCTGAATAAAGTCCGGTTGAAACGGCTCTTTTACCTTAAAACTAAACAAACCAATGTTGAGGAACTGGAACCTGTTCGGCGTAGTGCCCTGAAGTTTTTTTTGGCACTTGTGAAAAATATTCTGCTCTTTTATGAAAACGGAAAATAACAATATGGCGGCCGCGCTTAATAGTTTGAATTGACGTCGATAATTGTTAAAGCAATAAGTTTTTATACGGCGAAATGTTATCACATCTAATACTAGTACTGTGTGCGGTGGAATTAACGAAGTACGATCCTTTCAAAACGCAGACATTTACAGTTCCTCAGGTAGTACACGAATATTTTAGGGATCTGGTAACTATTTGCTATTCCTCTGCCAGTAGGCATACCCGGCTACTATTTCGTATCTAACCAATATTTACATTTTCCTACCGCACTATTCCCGTCTTCATTCTCCCGTTTCCTAATCCCTTTCGTACTTTTATATACGTCCTTTCAAATCATATTACATTTTCCACGAGTTCCGCTCTCATTTAAACAGAGTGCAAGCAAGCATGAACACGTGAAACTACTTTATAGAGAAATATTTCCAATCTATAAACCTACTACCATTCGGACACTTTACAATTCTGTGCTATCGCCCGCCTTCGTTAGAGATTTAGCCACAATCATACATTTTCAGTGCTGGTACCTGACAACAGTTCGATCTCAGGCTATCATTTTCGTGTAATCGAACAAACTGCATGTCAGGTTGTCTCCGCCGTATTTTATGTCCAGGTTATGTGGTCGTCTCTAGCTTTAATTGTCTGTCGCTTTTGTTTCAGTGTAATTGCAGAGATCAGTGACATCGATCGGCAATCACTTGCGTCCTAAAGCAGCCGTGCGGGGTGTCAGAATGGCCTCCTGCTGCATCTCGTTTGACGGTGGACTTTAGACAATTTACCATCGACTTCTTTCAGACCCTGAACGCACTGTTATGTTGGTTAGTACGACATTGTAGATTCTGTAGACGAGATGTGTGAATTTAATGCATGATGGAAAGGTGTTGTGTCCGTCCGCACGTTTAATTTCTGAAACTGCTTGACAGTTTTATTGACATTTGTTATTGGTACGTTACACCAATATTTGTTGGGCTCATTTAATTTGGATTGTAGTCTCGGGATTGTGGGAGGCTATCACCGTTTCGAAGGAACTAATCGTCTCCACCTTAAGGGTAGAAAACGTGTCTTCCAGAGGTCCATTTTAAATCTCGTCCGTACTGCCAAGCGGACGTTGGGTTTGTACCCTGAAACAGTGATCCCTCCGAAACTAATGCGTGCCCAAAGGATTCAAGTAAAGTATTTATGTAAGTCGGTTTTATCGTCTTATGCTTAATGCACGTAAAAGTGGCTATATAATGAGAAGATGTTGTTTCATAATTATATTTTGGTGTGTGTGCTCTGATATGGGTGTACGGGCCAAATTTTCATCTTCTACGATACGCTAGGGCTATTTGGCACTTAGTACAATCGCTGTTTACGAAAGCAGAACATGTATTAGCTGCATTCCGTCTTGTCTTTCTCGGTCATACCAACAAGGTAACATCATTTTAATTCCAGTTGCAAGTGTATGCACAGTGACACACAATTCATGTATGGAAACGAGACTGCAATGCTGATAATAGTTGTGATGCACAGAATGCATGACTGATGGATGACAGTGAGAGAGTCCATTTTCTCTGTGGCTGAGATGGGCTTCTTTGTCACTATCTCGAGTTTCCATGCCTCGTGATGGAATGATGGTTTGTAGCTACAGAATGCTGTTGTTATATTTCTCCCTATTGGTTTAGTAGTTCACCAATTATATTCTGGTACTACTAATATTTCTTCCGTACGAGGAAGGATTGGGTTACCAGGACCCTTCCGGAAGCTGAACATCGATCAGACCGTCTCTGTTACACTATTCCACGGAAGCCAGCTTATTCGTATTTGTAGTTCGTTCTAGATGCTCTCTCCATCATGTCCTGCAAGGCTTTTATCATTATTTGGTGCTGTGTTAGTGATTGCTTCATTGTATAAGTACACGATCTCGTAATGAAAGGCCAGAGACTGATCAAGGAGCCCGCGTGTCCTTCGTCCTTAATAACTTTCGAACCACTTAACGAACTTCCATTTAACTTGGTACGTTCAGTTTCCCATCAAGGGATTTTTTTTTATTTTTATGCCGGAGAAGATTTTTGGTGGTTTCTCTCCGTCTCTTTCGTTTTTCCTGTGTCGGTGTAATTTCACCTCTGCTCCATATTCACTCATGCATCACCTGGAGGAGGGGCAGACCCACGGAGACATGTGACGAAAGATCTTTGAAAATTGTGCGTGGTATTTCCTTAAGTAGGCCTGTGTATTTTGTTGAGCGTAAACAACTTGTGTCCTCAGTCAAAACAAAACTAACCACAGACAACTCAGATAGCTCCACTGCCTTTCAAGAATGCGATTGTGGGAAACGTTAAACATTCAGCTAGAAATGTTTCTGGCCCCAAATGAGTATCTATTTGTATTGATTAAGAATAATTATGAGGAAACGGTTTAAAAGTTGAACTGAGAGTAAGGGTAGTTCAGGGGTTGTTCAGAGGACGGTGAGACATCGGTGGGTTGAACAAGATCTCACTGCTGTAATTACACTTTGTGAACTATTGTTAAATGCTTAGAAACGCGTTCGAATTCAAAATGTTGCAGCACAGCGGTTGAGAAACTTCTGGGTGGTAGTGACAGGGAGTCTCCTTCATTTTACCTTGAGCTGCTGAAGCTGAACTTTGCGTTCACCCAGCAACAGTCGTGGGCTTCGGTCGGTTTCTCCTTTGATTGGCCGTTGAATTTATCGCCGAGCCTAATATAAATATTTCTGTAAAACATAGATTTGTAGCGTAATGAACCCACTTGCTGATGATGAATTGTATTCGGATGTAAATGTGGTCACCTGAGAAAATTACACATTGGGAAGTTCGGCAGCGAAAACTTTTTTCTCTTAACCTCCGCGTCCAGGCCGGCTACTGGGACTCGAAACTGACCCACTCATCGCCGATCAGTGCCGAAATCAAGACAGTCATTTTAACGACACTGCATCAAATGCTGTGATTATTTACCATCCAAATGAGATGTAGCAGGAAAATGTTGATGAAATAATAATTGGGAGGATTAATCTGCAGTGTATAATTTTAAAGTACTTTGTGGAATTTCCTGGAGCAAATACGCATTATGGAAACTAGTCTCCAACCAAGTTTCAACCATGTGCTCATCAAATGCGACACTGCCACTTTGCTAGCTCACTTTGTGTAGTGATTTTACTTACAATTTAAATCTAACCTTGAGCGTTCAGACATGAGAGCTGTGCCAAAATGGTTCCAAATTTGTAAAAGTATGCTTCTTTTGTTTTTCATGGATGTGATGCATTAGTAAGTTTATGTGGGATGTGTGGAGCCATCATTCAGACAAGTTGTTTGTATTCTGCTAACGCAGACAGTTGCTGGATATAACTGGTGCATTTTCATATTTGGTACAAGTCGAAGTGCATACTAATATCAGTGAGATGTGACTTTGTCCAGAGTGTGAGATAAGACTGGAAAAGTCCATAGTTTCCAAATGCTGTTTTGCATCACTCATTGGCCTTGATGTTTATTTATTGCAGATACAAATCTGTTAACAGAACTAATCAGCAACACAGATGCTGCACTTAGTAAAGGTATAAATTGTTTTTACTTGTGTGAGAAGCTGATTTAAGCCATTTTATTTATTTACTTGTAGTTTACACTAAATGTTAAATGTAAAAGAGTTTTTAAATAAGTTTGGCAGCCTTAAAATAGGTCTGTGTTTGTACAGACTGCTTGTGCATTCTGTGAACAAAGTGCGTAAATAAACACCTGGGGAGGTCTGTCTGCCCATGCATATATCTATGTTTCATCTCTGAAACTACCCTACAGATTTCTTTTGTTTACTTTTGGAGCATACCAATTAATTATAATGTATACTTTGCATGAAGCCCGTATTGAACATTATATCAAATATTTCTAAAATGTTCATGCAAAGAGTTGGTGTAAAATGGAATATTGATCTCATAAAGAAGTGAGACTTTTATTTGAAACCCTCTTCAAAATGGTGAAAATTTAATGAAATAGAGGAGAAAATTGTGTATGATCTCTGTAGAGTTCAATGTTGATTTTCTGTGTTCATTAATATAATGTATGACTTGAGTGGAGTATCTGTGCTGATTTTTCTCATGCATTTTATTAAATTTTCATCATATCAAAAAGAATTAAAAAATATATATTATAATGAGATGTGTGTCATCTCACGTACTGATTATTTGTAGGGTAAGTTCTTGAGAAATCTGGTGATAAAAGTTGTATATGAGCTTTATGTAATGCTAGGAATTGTACTGGATTGGTAGAATTAGAATTGAGTTAACTTGACATCAGTGTAAACTAAACTGTTTGAAGTGCATATAAAAACCAGCATGGGAGAGTGTATAATAATTATGATATTAAATCACCTTTGATCATTTTACGAATTATATGTTCTATAAGAAAAAAACTGTATATTCTGCATCAGATTTAACCTCGGTGACACAAGCATGTGATTTTAGTATTTGAAGTATCCTTCAGCATGTCAGGTTTTCAGAGTATGTGGGGCAACACCTGATAACTTATCTTATCTTCCTTTTCAGGAATAGTAGTGACAGATGCTACACTAGTTGGACCCTCAGCAACTCCGTCCATATAACCAGAAGAAATTACACTGTTGATGCTAACAACCCAAGACTGACTTCAGAATTCACAGATAAATAGCTATGGAAACAGATGTCAGTCAGGATATTGAAGATTACTGGAATGAATATAAAATTCTCCAAGAAACGAAATTATTGGATGTTTATTTGGATGAAGTTGAAGATTATGGGTCTCGAAGTTGTGATGGTAAGTTTCTAATTTAAATAAAGAAAATGGATATGTTTCAGATAATTTTCTTCATATAAACTTCCTTGTCAGAAATAAATTTACTAATACATGAGTTCCCTTTAGGGACTTTATCTTTTTATTCACTCTTCACTGATAAAATAAGAGGGTGCATGGAGGGAAGTATTAAATTTTACTTACTTCAAGGGTAAGTAAATATTTGTACTCAGTGAATCCATATAACCAGTTAAGTCATCCTACAAATGATCTTATTCATGGTCATATCAATAAACAAATAGACAAACAATGAAGTTAACTAATTACATCTGCAATTTGTTGCATACTGGTGGGGGAAATAAGGATCTTTTGCAGGGGATAAACTGACCAGAGTGTGTAGTCGGTCACTCATCTGCACCGAGTGTCAATGTTAATAATGCGTGGAGCTTTATGCCCATTGCCTCTTGGCATCATGCTTGCCTTATTTAGCTACTTCTACGAGGTAGTGCTATTATTTTCAGAGGGTGAGCAGGAAGTGGAATGGCTTCGACTGGCAGGCTTACCCCAGCTGACAGCCCCTTATGAGGAGGGACGTGAGCTGGCCGAGAGCGAGTTGGATCCTGAACTGCGTCTCCTGCCGGCTCACCATGCCGAGGCAGTGCGACGTCGAGTCAAGACACTCAACTTTACAGTGCGACAGAGGAGACGCCAGCAGCGCTCTCGGGCCCGCAAACCAGACATCAGGGATGTCTTCCGGGATGTAGAAGTATGTCTGCTACATTTTTATATGTTCTTTGAACATAGTGCATAACATGAAAGAACAATAGGAAGGAATTTATGCATAAATATGTTTTATTAAATTGTGTAATTAGTAAGTGATTGAAGCATTTTAAGGAAAATATCTGTAATAAGTTCTCGGAAGTTCTTATTACAGTTTAAAAAAATTTATGGTAGATCACAGACTCATATTCATGCAAATTGAGTGAATGCTGGTAGCTTTTGAAGCAGTAACAGGCTTGTATGATGTTGTTTTGTAGTGACAGAGTGAAGAATTGATTTAACAAGGACAACAAGCTGGAAGCCATAATTTTATTATTTAGCTGTTATATTAACTGTACCAACTGGTAACAATGCTAGTACAGTGTGGGTCTGCTTGTTGAATTGTAATGTCATTTTTAACCAGTACAGAATGTCAGTTGTGTAGTTGTTTAGTTGTTAGCACTTCTGTTCCATGTTCGTATGGTTCAAATCTTTCCTATGGACTGACTATACCGAGAGAGGTTTTTCCTAGTTTTACTCAGTCCCTTTACAGAAATGCTGAGCTATTACTTTCAAATGACCCATGACCATGTCTTCCACAGTTTTTTCCTTTTTACTGTACATAATCCTCTCATCTCCTATTTGCTTTGCCGTATGTGCCAAACACAACACAACCTCAGGCAATGGGGTTCATCTGTAGATCACATAACATCCATAATATTGGTAAACTACTAGTAAGTAACTATTTCTGAATTTAGGATCTTGTCAGATCTATTTCTGTTCTTTCATCTTTGTTCTGCAGGTTGTCTGAGAGAGTTCAAACCTCTGATATGGACCAAGTTAATGAATTATATGTTTCATGTTTATGTGTTTTAGAAGATTGATTTTGTTTCTAGAATTCAAGTACTGGCACAAGATCCCGCAGTGCTACACCAGATTCTCTAGACTTGGATCATACAGGTTCTGAAGATGTGGGACCTCCTAGTCCTCCCTTACCATGGCACATCCCCAGAAGTACAAATATTTTTAACCCAGGGGCTGGACCACAGGTATGGGGAGACAGTGCTGGCTCTCCAACTACAAGCTAGTGAGTAAATTATTTATTCTTTAAATTCTTAGCAGGAAAGTAAATAAAAGCTGAATAATTTATGCTAAATGTGACAAACCAACATTTACACAAATTGAGTTGATATTTACCCTCAACATTTTCATTCCACTTCTGTGTTATCCGATATTTTTGATTATCTGACTCCTTTGCTCCTGTTTAGGTCAGATAATCGGGACTACTGTATATCTGTAACAAATGGATTTCTTGACAGTTACATCAGTTGGAAACACAACTTTTGTTGTATTCTACTGAAGTGCCAATTAAAGGGTTAACAAACAATGATTCTATCCTTTTCACAATTGGAAGCTTTTGTGAACTCTGGTGTGAGACTGAGGTAGACAGTAAAGAGCCCCAGTATAGTCTGTAATCACAAATTGAATTGTTTGTGCCAGTATAACTCCCCCCCTCCCTTCTACATTTAACCTTCCAGAATTTCAGTGCTCATTATCATTATATTCCGTGACAGTTTAAATTTAACCAAGTACAGTAATTATAAATGTTTAAGTTCTGATATGCTCTACCATGTAGTCTGGCAGAAGTTGACTGATGTTTCAGAGGTTCTTACCACCTCCTTCATTGGGGTGATTACAGCACAACATCCCACAAGACAGCCATCTTTGTACATGTTACAATGGGAACCTGAATCTAACCAAGTATGGTATATGTTTAAATACCTTTCTGTCTCCTTTTGTACCCACAGCATTCCTTCATCTAGTCCAAGAAGCCACACAGTTTTACTGGAGAGAGATCAGTTGTATAGCAGCTATGCCAAAGATCAAGTACGCAGACAGCCTAGTGGGTCAGCCAGTGCCTCAGAACTGTTTCGTCGTGTTGGTAACTGGGCTGGTGGAGGCAGCCGAGGTGATGTTGCCTGTGACACTGGTAAGCTGTCTTAATTACACATCTATGCATTTATGTGTTGTGCTGTCGGAACTACGTATTGAGTTTCTGTATACAGATTGAAACTGCATATGGTAAATTTCTACTTCTGAAATATAAAATTTGCTTTTATAGACTCTTCACAGCTTAGGGATGAAAAAATTCAGCCCATGAAAAGATTCAGTCCAGTCTACCTTGTTGTTCAGATATTATTTTTAATATGGCCTTATATACTACGTTTTATTAGAAATATAAGATCTGGCTGTCTTAGTGCACATGAAAGTTAAGTGATTCCACTCTAGATTTAAGTTGATTGTTCACATTTCTGATGAAGACATACACAGGTTGATACCAATTTCAGGGAATAAGGAGTAGGTTTTACCTGAAGACAGAGTCAAATTTCAGGCTCCAAAACATGTTTTAATAAAAAAATCAAGATGATGAATATTGTCCAGAACATTTGTTATTTTAACTATACACCTTCATCACAAACCTTCAGATTTGATTCCTCCTCCTCCTCTCCCCCTTCCCCCCAGTAATATATTTAGTTGAGTATGAATTTGTAACACTGAAATTATGGTGAATTTTGTTTATTTAATGTACAAAACCTGATAGGAGTTGGTTCTCACCACTAGACCTAGTTATTAGCATATGTGTTTAGTATTCATGAGGTTGTGAGTTTGTTCATTCCTGACAGCTGCACTAATTTTGAAAATAAAAATTCATAAAAATTATTTGTCATTGTAATGACAGCTAGTCACTGAAGACTTGAGAAGAATCATCTTTTGAAATGTCAAGTGTGGATGATGTCCATTGTAATTGGATTGTAATGACTTGACCATTGTTACAAACCACTAGGGAATCAGAAATTGTTAATACATTACGTGCTTCAATTTGTAGTGTCACAAACTTAAATCACTGTATGCAAAGTTGATGTTTCCTGGCAGAAGGTATTCAAATGGTGGGATATCAGCGTATTGGTACCATTCACTTACCTCGACCACGAGAAAGGATACGTGCTGGTAGTGACCCCACTTCACCCACATTTACCTCCAGTGGTGTTCCCTCTTCTAAGATGGCTGCAGTGGCCCTTATCAGTAACAGTGCTGCCAAGATGACAGATAGGAATAACAAGTTCCTCAAGTGAGTTTGTAGTTAATTTTATAATAATAATAGTCAGAGATGTGTTTGGCCAATTTCGAGTGTTAGTAATTGACACATGCATCCCACTGAGTCACCAGGCGCTGGTTGCCTGTCTTGTAGAATTCTGTAATATGCTGGCACAAAACATTCACACACTGGTACAACTGGAATCCATGTTTGGTGAATACCTTCTTTAGAGGCCTGAAGATGCATAAAATGATGACTGATGAACATTAATTCTTACCTTGTTGATAGATGTTTGTGCTTTTAATTGTTTTATTTTGGAGGACTGAGGATGTTTACATTTTTTTGACTCTGGTTTATAGGGACAAGCTAAAGTATCATCATTAAATCCACAGTGGGTATGTTTCTATTGGCAGTTGGACAAGTACTAATTAAACCACAGCTGGATGAAGTCTTTCTTTGCTAACAGTGACCTTCATTCCATTGACAGGGATCATCATGTTTCAATTTCACGTAGTCACAGTAGTTTGTATAGCCCTGACAATGAGACTGATGCGATAAATCATCAGAGAGCAGCAGCGCGGGCTGTTCTGCATCGTTCTGGTTCTCAGGGGCATCTTGGGTTTGAAGAGGTTTCGCAGAGACTATTATTTCCCAGTCATGAAAACATCACCAACATCCGAGTCGAGGTATTTATTGCATTATGATGTTTTATATAAATATGTTAGGCTTTTATGTGTATGAGTTTCTGTTGTTCAGACAGTAAAGTCGCTCTTCTCCAAGGTTAAATGAGGGGGGGTGATAAAATTTCAGGTTTTCATGATGAAATAAGATTATGCAAAATTTGTAGGAGAAATTTATAAATAAATAGAAAAACAAAGTTCACCATACTAAGTGATTGTAAAGAATTAGCATGGCTGGGGCGTGATGCTGAGCGCTAACCCCCATCCAGTGCTGAGGTCAAGATTGAGTAGGAGCTATATTGCCTTTTCCCTCAAGCATCTTCATGGTGTATAGTGGGTCGGATAATTTCTTTTTCTTTTTCTACAGTCTGGAGTGTCTATCTATTCAGATCCTAGTCTAGTTGGAAGAACTTGGATAGAGTTTATGGGAGACGGTGATCTTCCAAAGCTGCAGCCACTGTTGCTTCTTGAGGCAACAGCTTTGTTAGATAATAATGACATTCCATTCAGGAAGCGTAAGCCACCAAGAAGGAATCGAAAAGTAGGCAAGTATCTTATTTATATTTTTCCAAATGTATCTTATGTATGGTTAGCCCAAGTTCTGTTTACTGACAGGAGAAAAGGGAAGCTTAGATGTTGTGTTGATTGCCTACTTAACAAGTACATCTGTACTGATAAGAAATTCATGTTACTGTGGATGAAGAAACAAATGTATTTAGCCTCTTCACTGATGTCGATGTGAGTACATGATGCTTGAATATAAATAATATACAGTCTTATAAACATTATCATTCCATCATCTGATGTTATTCATCAGAGAAAACTGCTTCCTGTGTTGCAGCACAGTGTTGTATTGTGTTTTACATGTAAACACAGTACAGTAGCCAGTTTGTCATTTATTTTGTGTAAATATGTTGTCCTGGTGCATGGGCACAAAACAAGAGTTTTTCACACATGATAACTTATGCCATAGAACATGGAAACAGTTTCATGTGTCACTGCTGTTCTGATGTGCTCCATTGACAGTGTGTTTCATAAGTACTAATGAATTTGAGGTGTATAACATAAAATATCTCTTCTTTAAAATGTTGTGGTATAGAAAATATGATGTTCATAGTTATAATCTCTTGGTATTTCTCTTCATATATTTATTATTACTGAACTTTTATTGATCGTGTTACTCTTGTTTATAAGTTCCATGTTGCTGAACTTACAGATTCTACATTTTAAATGTTATGTTTTTTTCTTGTAGTAGGAAATGTGTTTGGTGTTTCACTGGCAGTGCTGTTAGAACGGGACCAACTGATGGGTGCAGAGAACTGTGAAGGTGTTCCTCTAATCTTCCAGAAGGTACATCTTAAATGGAATTCTGTGTACCACTATTTATTAAGATACAAGCAACACAAAATACTGGTATCCAAATGCAGTACCTGTGACTCTCGTTTGTCACACTGACTGATGTATTTGTCTAGCCAACTAAGAGCTCACTGTATTATAAATGTTTTATCAGAAAGATTGTTAATAAAATATCCCATAACCCTTTACACTTTATTGCTATATCAAAGATGAATTTGTTAGGTACTGCTTCATTTGGAGAGATATGGGCTACAGGAAGAAGGTATTCTGCGTGTCGCAGGACTTCAGCAGAAGGTGGCAACACTGTGTGCAGAACTGGAGGCAGTATTCTATAGGAGGCCACTAGAGGAAGTAGACAGGCTTCTTCAGCAAGCAACTTGCCATGATGTATCTTCTGTTCTGAAGCGCTTACTACGGGATCTGCCCCAGCCACTTTTATCTATCGAGTACATTGACATGTTCTACCAAACCCATGGTAAGTATCTTCTTGTCCAGAAGTTATTCTACTACCTCACATGTATCAAGGGTAAATAATATTTGGAGGGTTGGTATTTGCGGTTCAGTCCCTCCCCCCCACCCCACCCCATTTCTTGTTCTTTAAAACATTTTGAATAATATGAGGAGAAGTGCTTGTTCTGGAAAGAAATTTTATATGAAAAAAAGATTTTGTGATGACAAGACCAGGATACTATTCCAGCATAGCCTGGAGGGACTGGGAAAAATCAAGAAACCCATCACAATGTCTGATGGCCAAATATGAGAGAGAGGTGCTTACCACTCATCTGTAATATTTACCTGTTGTGTTGATTGTTTAGAAGTAATGTTGGATGTTAAATGACATTGCAGCTCTGTCAGATGACACAACTCGAGCACATGCACTCAACCTATTAGTTCTTCTGTTGCCTCCGGAGTATCGTAGCACTCTTCGTGCTGTCTTTGGATTCCTTGCACGAGTAGTCCTGAACCAGAAGAAAAACAAGATGTCTCTCCATAATGTTGCAATGATCATAGCACCATCACTGTTCAGCCCTCAGTAAGTACAGAATATCGATCAGCTTCGTGTAGCAGCAGTGCTCTAGACTTACATTCAGGAGGCACTCGGCCAGTTACTAGCTCCAAAGGCTGATTAGTGGAACATTCAGGATGAAAGCAAGCATTTTACAACTATGATTACTGTACTATATATTACTGATTCTCAAGTGCAGCTACTTTATTAATAATACAGAAGGTCAGGTATTAGGAATAAAATGTTAAAGGTAAATTAGTATGTGATGCTTATTAAGTGTAACCCCATAAAGAAGTATGGGGGGACTGTAGGTATGGCTCAGCTCATTTTTGACCTTTGTCAAGTTGGTCTGTCTTCTTTGCCCCTAGTACCAATTAGATAAGAGGCTGGTCATGCTCCAGAGCAGTCTGGATGCAGTAGCTTTGAGAAAACCCTCTTGCCCCTACTGGGAATTGAAGCATCCAGCCTGTAGCCTAGTCACTATATTGACTGAGCTGCCTGGCTTCATTCCAGCCTAGATATTAATTTTTTTGTTACCATACATTTTTTATGTGTTTAATTGCTGTATCTACTTATATTTTGGTATATCCACATAGAAATGTTGTTAAAAAAAATTATTTGCTTGTGATAATATTACTGACATTACCATTTCAAATTTTTAACATACAAAAAATGGTTCATAGGAAATGTGTGGTTGTACTTATGAGCTGTCTACATGTTAAATAGTTGCATTTAGACAATTTTCTGTCAAGAGGGAAATTTAATCTCTTGGATATGTTTGTTGTTGCAGATATGTCCATCCTGCTGATAAGGGGGACTTGAAAGCACAGGTTGAAGTGGCAGAAATCTGCTGTCGGTTAACAGAGCAGATGTTGGAGCTTGGAGAAGGGCTGTGGGTTGTTCCCGAGTCTCTTGTGAGACAGATACGTCGTTCTAATGAGGAAGAGCACTACAGGAGGTATTAATGCCTTGCAATTTACTAACCTTATACAGTCATATGCTCTGTGAAAATGTGTTGTTTTTATAAATGAATTTTTAATTGTATGCTCACATGCATTTATAAAATTTTCAGTCAAATTGCCAGCAGTTCATAAAGCTTATAGTAAAACTGGTAAGGCACTTAATACATAGAAGGAAGTACATAAGTACTCAGTAGTAGATTCTATGAACTACTAGCTATGTTTCCTTCAGAATCCTAATTTCACTAGTTTTGTGGTACTGATCTGAGACATTCCTGTGTCCAGAATGTGTTTTCTTTCCATAGGTATTATGCTTTCTTGACCCATTTGATGTACAAAACCGAAATATAGTAGACTCTTGATTATCCAGAGGCAGATTAACCAGATTTTGTCTGGTATAAATGAAAATTAACGATTAATTTATAAAATCTGTTGTATAACTTAGAATGTTTGGAAAGAAAGGAATAAACACAACAATGACATATTATTTAAGGTATTAACACAAATCAGTTATTGCTAAAACTTGATGTTTATTACAATATAATGTTATTACTATTCATTTAAAAAAATTGTGATGTATACTGTATTAAATTTTAAATAAAATCCTTTCTGTTATTAGTGAATGTTAAAAATTTTAAGTAGTGCATGTCTGTAAATAAACTTACATATTTTGTTGATGTTTTTATGTTATTTTTTCATTTTTTAGTTTATCTGGTGTTTTGGTTATTTGGGAAAGTATATTTCCTAACCAAATTGGATAATCAGGATTCTGCTGTATCACAGATAGACTAAATGTTGTTAGTAAGAATCGTGATCTTCCTGTGTTAGTCCCGTTTCTCCCGTGATATAATTCCTTGCTTTTATACACAGTATCTGTCATTTCAACCACCTTCCATCACTGAAATTTTTATAGCCAGTATCTATCTAGTCTCCTCACTTTACATTTTTCAGTCAGTATACACAACAACAACAACCTGTCTTTTCACAAATCCATATTAATGCATCATGAATCTTTTCTTAACTTTATTGTTTCCTTTATGTGTAGAGGTACAAAGGAGAACAGCAAACCCATGAAACGACTACTGGGGAGAAGAACTGGTGCTCGCGAGCCTATTACTCGTAAGATCAATAATGAAGTTGATTTTCAAGATGGCATTGTACGAGTGAATGCCCCACAGTTTCAGTTATTTGATATCCCAGTACGTTTAATGGAAAATATTACAGCAGGAGATGTTGTTTTAAGGCAAGTTCTTTTCATATGTTGCACTTGACTGTTATCAAACTGAGCAGGCCGGTGTAAATGTAACATCATATATAATAACAGAAAATTTCTTGATCAATTGAAGAACTGTAATTTTTATAACACAGAGTCTGTAACATAAAGTTGGGACATTTTATCATATGTTGATATATTCATTTATTTGTCCAGTATATTAACTTACATTGACTCTGAATTCAAAAATGTTTACATTTGAAGTTAAAAATATACTATGACTAATTGATTACAGATATACATTTCATATGAGATGCAGATAATTGTGGCAGTAAAAGAAAGTTATTGTCACTATGGTCATATAGCACAGTACTAGAATACATTCAGAATGAAACAGAACAAGCAAGAAGAAACAAATGTGTACCCTGTGACTCCTATTGGGACTGGAATTCCATTATTGATAAGTGTTGTTAATTTTGTTCTAGAATTATGGAAGAGGCCAGTAAGATCTGTGAGATGCCTGCATCTGTAGGATTGAAAGTGTCACAGCGTCCACATTATGACATGAAGTCGCGTGCATTGGCTGAGCTTGCTCCCAATGGTAACCTCAGTTGCATTCTTTCTACAAGCTGCCCAGAAGTGTCCTTGCAGACACATTATCTGTATGAGGTTGGTGGAAATATTGGTAAGTTAGAACATTGTACTTTGTTATGAAACTTATTGTTCTTTAAGCATGATAGCTACCGCCCCCCCCCCCAAAAAAAAAAAAAAAACCCATCATTTTCCAGTGTCTCATTGTAAGTGGAGTCCATTTCATAGGTACCCACACCTCAGAAGTGGTTTCCATCATCTCCAAAGAATGCAAAAGGTAGACAAATTAAATAGACCATAAATCATGAGGGTTGTGTATGGATGGGAGGATAACATTAAAATGGATCTTGTCAATATTGACTGTGAAGTAGATTGAAGTAATTTCTGTTTTGTGCCAGTAGTAGGTTTTTGTGAAGACAGTGGTAAATCACACATTACATGTGATTTGAGGTTCTCACAGCATTGAAGATGATGATGATAATAATCTAGGTTGTAACACCATGTGGACTTGTATATAGAATTTCAGAAATGGTCTGCATGTCTTTCTTCATTATACTATTATGTAATTAGATGTTTGTCAGTTAACATATCATGATCATTCTGTTGCAGGGCAGCGTCAAATTGAGCACAACGCCATCTTGTTGGCTGTTTACAAAGAGAATCCAAATGCCCAGTGGGTGCTTCGTTGTCACCATCGTAATTCTAACAATGCGCCTGCTGCTTCATGATAGCGGGTTTCTGTCCAGAATAAAATTATTGTGTTGTACAAATGCCAAACCTACAGGCCATAATCTTAAAACAAGGAAAAGTATATTGTGTGTTCATAAAATGTGAACAATAAATATTAAAATGTTGTAATTCCAAATTCATTAACTTTGTAAGTATAAGCTAGACTTTTTGCATGTATTTTATAATCTGTATTACCAGTCATAGAAGTCAACTTTCTTGTATAATAAGAACCCAGTTAATATTAGTGATTAAACAATTGTTAATAAGTTTTCTAATCTAATTTTTTGTCAGCGTATTATTAGGTTGAACTGTTAATGGATGGAGAAAATACTCATCAGCACAACAGAATTGTGTAATTACATCAAATATTATAATAAACACTTTTATTGTTGTAAAATGTAATAGATTGTGTCAGTTAAACAGAGAGAGGGAGACATGCTTACCTAGCTTACTTGTCATTTATCTTGCATTAAGTTGGTTCATTCACATCTGAGGTCAACAAATCAGATATTTACCAGTAATTTTGACAATATATTTATCAATGTTAACAACAATGACAGTCTCTCCATTTTAAAACTTTTCTTCTTTTCCTGATGGACTTGTAAGGGAAACATGCTCAGTCATCAGACCATATTTCATTTCCAGCAACAAGAGCCAGGAATTGACATTCTATAGCATGAGCGTCATTTTGTTGGGTGCAAGTAGATTTTAGATAGCACTCCTAACTATTGAATGACAGAAATGCAGTACAGCAACCATCAGTGCAGTGTTAGTTGTAGGTTCAGTTGGTCTTGAATTGTGAGATAAAACAGCATAAAGATTTCTTTTCTTAATTAGAAATACTGTAAGATATTCAGGAAAGTATATTATTATAAAATGTTGGTTTCATTTTGCCTGCTACTATTTGAAACTTTATTGATATTATAGAAACTGAGAGAGTTATGCTCAAGATGAGCATGGAAACAAGTAAGTTCTCCTGTATGGCAGGTGTTTTCAACCTGCAGCCTGAAAATCTGTTTCATCATCTGGCCTATATACATATTTTGTAAGTGCTGTGTTTTTCTATATGCTGAAAACCATCTTGCTAATGACTGATGTTAAAAAGGAATTTACAGAGTAATATGCTAATCAGTTTGAAACAATAGCCCTACTTCAGTGATGTTTTTTCTTAGATTCCAATGGTGTTTTAATAGATTGTCAGAACATGCTCTTGCTACCTGCTAGTCAGTAAAGTAAATATGTACCTAGAAAGGATTGAGGACCCCAAATGTAAAGTGACTTATTGATGACCGATTTTAATCAAAATTTGAATGCGTAGACAAAGTTTGGTGAAAAGTCCCCGTATAAAATTTCATGTTGAACCATTTAGTGGTTGAGTCATTACACATAGAGATAGATAAAAAGACATTTTAAAATTAAAATGCGCATTTTTGTAACCTTTCATTTCTAAGTATACAGAAATTGTATATTATCTGGAGAACAACATTGGGTCTATTAAGGTGGCGTGAAAATCATACGTTCTCACAAGGTAAACGCTGAATGCGTTTCGTCGCTTCTTTAAAGTTCAAACAAACGCCGTAAGAGTGCAGTAAATGTTGAAGCCGTTTTGTTCTGTTTGACCACCTATCTAATTTCATTACAATCGTTGATGATTGCTACGTCAGTCGTATTCGGATGCGGAGGTAGTGAGTGCTTCGTGCTCTGATTTTGATTTTTATTCGTTTATCACCTTGTTCAAACATGAGTTCCATTCCCACAGGTAATTTCGACTAGTCATTAAGTCTTATTCGTAATCATTACTATATAGAAGTTTATTTAAGATGTAAGTTTTCTATGCCGAACTCTGAGCTGCATAGTACGCGTGAAAATATGTTCATTCTGTCAAATTTCTGGGAAGTTAATGACCATCATCGGTTCTAGATGTGTTACATTTTTGGATTAACAGGTTAGAATATTGTAAACGTCAGACCTGTCCCAGATGTGACATCCTACTTATACCGTTTTTGCAAAGTTGGTTTTTATAGTCGTAATAGATGAAATGTATTTCTGGTTTCTCATGTCAGTCCTTGGCCATTTTCCTAGAATTATGAAGTCAGATTGTACTAAAAAAAGAGGTTGAAAGTGTACTTACAGTTCAATTGTACATTAATTAATGAGCTGGGAATATTATTTGTGGTTTAATTATGGGGAAGTTAGTACTTCATAATTAGGCTATCCAGTAATTTATCCATGAACCGCGTACTGTTTAGCAACAGTTGTGATATGCATTGCAAGTTATTCATTCACATGAGCAGATACTTTATTGTCCGGTTACATCTGGGTTTGATTCTTATGTTCACTCACCATGGTATGAAATTTGTTTTACAAATAAAGTATGATATAAATAGTATCTGTTTATACATCTTTTTTTACATAGTTATTACAGCTGTTGCTTAGCAGGATGCCCTCAGTAAAGATTGTTTTACAAAGGCACTCCATCAATGGTTCTGCTAAATCCAATAACATGACGTTCAAATACAACAAATCTTTACCAGGAAATTGGACAGTACTGTAAGACCAGTCTACAGCATATAAATTGGTGATACTTAAATTTTTATTAATTTGGTAGACAACGTGGAGAGCAGTTTGAAGTTGTTCCCAGTGCTTTTGCTCATAATAGATACATGGCTGTGGTTTGTTTTTACATGATTTGTAGGTAATGTCTTTGCCTTTGAGTGTGTGATGAAATTATTACTGTTATGTTCATATTGTTAATTTAGACTGGTTTTGCTTTCACATTTTTCTGTATTGGCTTGCTATTTGACTATGAATGCAATAATTTAAGATAAAAAAGGGAGCATCCTTGTTCCAGTATGTTAGAGTTTTGACACCAGTTTTGTTTATATTTTCATGCACATAAATCACACAGTATTGCTTGAAATGTGTTGGTTCACTTAAATAATTCAAGGTTGATGTTACCATGATTAATATTATGATACCTCCTACTCAAATTGGGGTGTTGTAAAACATGGAGTGCCCAAGGTTCAATATTTGTTCCTCTGCTTTTTCTTGTATATATCAATGATCTGCCCCCTACCATCAACTGTCGATCTAAACCTATACTCTTTACTGATGATACTAATATTATTTCACATCCAGAAATTGACTGTTTTCAAAATTGTATAAATGATGCCTTTGCTAGAGTGAACAAATGGATTAAAGCGAATAAACTCACATTAAATTTTGACAAATTTCATGAAATTTTGTACTAACAACAGAACTTGTGTAAATCTAAATATAGGGTACGATGATAAAATAATTGAGGAAATAGAAACAACTAAATTTCTTGGCCTACAAATTGACAACAAATTAATCTGGAAAATACATATTCAATACATTATCCCGAAACTAAGCTAGGCATGTTTTGCTATGAGAACAGTTGCAGCACTCATGAAAACAGAAACTTTAAAATTAGTTTATTTTGCTTACTTCCATTCCATCATGTCATATGGAATCATTTTTTGTGGAAATTCAACGGACACCAAAAAAGTACTTTACATTCAAAAGAGTATCATTACAATAATGGTAGGCACTAAAAGGAAGCCTCTTGTATGGAATTATTTAAGAAGTTTAATATTCTTCCAATACCCAGTGTATTCTTGCTCTCACTGTTATCATTTGTAGTGGATAACATGGAAAAATCTCAAACAAATACAGATATCCACAATATAAGAACAAGATACAGATACAACCTTCATGTGCAAATATTGTATTTGTGCTATGACCTGTTCTGCATCCTTGGCTTAGGCCTATGAATGATCTGTGGAATGTAAATAGATTCTGTTCTATTCTACACTATTCTGAGCAAACTGGATGTTGAACCCAGAGCATTATACTGTGTTCTTAGCTTTCTTTTCAGTTTGTGATTGTACTGCTGTGGCATCTCAGAATTGCATTGTCTTTCACTTGCAGTGTTTCATCTTTTGTGGGAGACTAATTACATGTTTGTGACTTCTTTATGGCTTGTTATGTTTTATATTCATAATAGGCAAATTAGCATTACTTTACTTCTAGTAACATGCATATTTATAACACTTTCATGACCAGTAACTTCATCTGTTTTGACCCAGTTGTGTAATTTAGCAACATGCATCTTTTGTTATTCTCATGTATGTTTTCTTATACTTTTTATCATATTATATTTCTCCAACAAGTAATTTCTAATTTTTGTGATGGATTAGTTGGGTATAATTTAATTTTGATTTCTTCTCATTATGTTTGTCTAATAAGCATAAATTAAACATGAAATTAGTGATGTGTACTGTGATGGACTACACCTGTGTGTGTGCCAGGTGTTTCTAGTACATGGTTGCCCCTTCCTTCTGAAAGTCTTTTGCTTTGGCCCTTTATAACTATATGTTTTTTGAGGTCAGATCAGTCTGCCCTTTACAATTGGATTATTTTGTAAAATATTTCCTTCTGCACCAAGGAAGTAAAAGGAAAACACAGTTTGCTTGTCTGATTTAAATGTTCACACAGATCACTGGCCTTTACTGGGAAGCTTATGAGTTTTTTAAAAAAGATTAAAGAAATCACAGGATATTTGGCTTAGAAACTACCTGCCTGAACTTCTCATTAAAGTACAGGAACACCACAAGTGCATTTGTGTGCTTTATTTTAGCTGTGCATTTTGCCAGAACAAGACGTTTTATTACCTTTGCTTAGGGGCTACCAGCCAGCTTCTTTCACTACTTTCTCCACTGGGAAATCTTTGCTTGTAAACATTTTTTAGAAGCATACTCTTTGAAAAATATAGCTGTTGCACAGTGTTTTTGCAGGCCTATTTTAAAAAACGTTTGCTGCCTTTATGCTGAGTAAATGTAATCACTTAGTTCAGTCAGAAAGCTGGTGTCTTTCAGTTCTTTTATTTGACTCCAGAACCCAATGGATTTGAAAAATGCTGAAACTCCTCAGAAAGCCAAACATGAGTGCAAATGTGTATTGTTTCACAGTACACTGTCCCCATACCTGTACATAATCTTCATTTATTGCAGATAGGAATATTTTGTTAACGGAGCAAATGAACAATAGATATATTACACTGCAGTGTTTTGGCTCCATTGAGCCATCATCAGTGGTTGTGTATTTACGTAATTTTGTTCAAACATAGATGATAGAAGAAAACATTTTCATCATTCAGTGATAGACCCTTACATCACTTTTAAAAGACTGAATTACTTTGACATTGAGGTTAAATGTTTAAGTTGAAAATGTAAAAAATGTAAACACCCCCATATTTATCACACCTATTTGCCGTCACCGTATATCATGGGAAATTGTTGCAGCATTTTGCGTCCATTGCAGGTGTATTGGATAGTGTTAATCATTACTTTTGTTCGTAATTGAATCGGGACAGACAGACACAAACAGCTTGTTAATAATGAAGGATCTATGGAGTGTGAATGAATTGTATCCTGTTCTAATACGGCCCTGAAGAAAGGCTTACAATTTCTTTTAGCAATTCTTACAATTATACGTTTTACATAGTCATTTCTGGGATCCGTTCCTCCGCGACTTCAAAACACAGTTTTTCTTGCCGTCATATCTTGTGCTTTGCACAGCCGATTACCATTTTAATCATGAAACAAAAACCTATTTGGTCATTGGGGAGAATCTAGTGCGGTGAAATTCTTGTGACGGCGACGTCTAAACAAAACAGGCAATGCCATGAAGGATAAACGAAAGGGACAGAAATGCCATTCTATACTGCCGAAGCTGCTGTGTTTAGATGGTGGCATACTTTTCTGAATCGTTTGGAGAAAGGAAGATATACTTTCAACATCGAATCAGTATGCATGTGTGTCTGTGTATCCGTATTAACTTCTTAACTAACTGACTGACTTTCGTGAAATATACTCCAGTGAATAATGTTTCGAACTGTTGTGGTACAGCACTCTTGAGACGCCTTGGTCTTGTGTTTACATTTGATACAGTGTGATTCTGTTAAATATTGTATTTGTTTTGGAGATGATAATTGTTCAGTTGTTGTTTTTATTATTAGAGAGAGAACTTTTATTTCGATTTATGACCTAGTGATTATAATGCCCAGATTTCGTAATTGTGCGTTCAGTGTCTGAAGGATCCAGAAGCTGAAGTTGGTTCTTGATTAGACAAGATAGTACATTACGGGTCGGAAGGAGAAACTGAAAGCGATGAAAAGTATAATATAAATGAGAATTCGCTTACATTGTGACATATGGTCAGTTGCTGGCTGGCCAGTGTGCTGGACGTGTCTGTTGGTTGTGGTTTGTGGCTAGATAGAGACAACGTGGCATAGCATACCATTGTCTTGAGGTTTGTGGGTGCGATTTTCACAACTGACAAAAGAACTCTTTCATATTCTATTTCCGCTGCATGATTTTCATGAGAAATTCAGTTTTAGAGCATAAAAGTTTGATATATATTTTTGGAAGTGCAGTAGGTGTGTAGAAAAAGTGCTAATGAAGACAGCGATTGCATTTCACAGCTGGCAAAGGAACAATTTTTGTGTTATGTGGCGAATTTTACAATCTATAAAAATCTTGAACATATTTTGTTTTGCAGTATAATTAGTGTTATACCAGGTGGCAAACAATGGAAACAGCGAGTTTTTATTGACTACGGATAAAAGAAATATTTTGTTGTATTTCCAAGTGGTGACGTTAGAGAAATCATTGGTGTTAGTGTGCTTTTGTCTGTTACATCCAACATTGTATCAAAGTGTGATATTGTACAAAGATAAATGAATAAGGTAGTAAGGTAGTGTAGAACGTATATTTATAATGCAGTGACCAGTTATGCGTCTTTTATCTGCACGTTTGGACATTACCGATTTCGGTAAGTTAATTTAGGTTGTGCAGTGTTGGGCCTGATGTGCATAAATAAAACATGAGTTGTGGGAAAAGCTTTGCCGTAGATGATACGTAGGTGCGTACTAAACAGACTTACGTGTATGTCACTGCAGTTCCAAATTCTGATTAGTAAAAAAATATATAATTCCAGTTGAAATTTACTGCAATTCGTTGTCAGCAGAAATCATAAATGGATTCACTGTTGCAAAACGTTACTGTTTTAAAATATCAGCATGAAGACTTTGGTGAATTAACATATGTTGAAACTGTGTGATATGGTTAAGTTGTTTTGAAGGGAATAGTTTATTAGTGCACTTATGGAAAATATAAGTGAAGAGGCTGTAGCAACTAATGACTTAGTTAGAAATAATTGTGTGAAAAGAACATATGTGCCTGATCTAAAGGATGAAGACATAGAAGAAGACCATGAATCTTTAGAGTATGAAGAGGACTGCTATTATTCTTATGTAGCAGAATCAGGGGCACCCAGTTTTGGTCATTGTTGGCCTGAAGATGAAAATTTTGTTGAAAATTTACCCCTATCTCGTCTAGATGATTCATTGGCACCAGAAATAGACCCCTTTTGTGTTGAAGCTGAATTTTATTCTAAACCTGCCAGCAAAAAATCAAGAAGTGTGAGAGTGACATTTCAAGACCTTTCAAAACCATACTTGGCAAAAGTCAGCAGTCCTCACAACTACAGACGTTTCTTGCAGTTAGTGAAAGGTAAAACAGCATATGAGTCTACTGTTTACCAGTTTATTGTGTAATTATCACTGTTTCTTGGTTTGCTTAAACTTCTAAACAGTATGGAGAAATATGCATGTATTGTACAAAATATAAAATAAAAGTGTCAGTACAGTGTAGTTAAGCTTCTGCTTCAATTACAGTGCACATGTATGTTTGGTAAGTTTTGTGTGGTTACCATAGCATCAGGGTTTTGTGTAAATCAGTTTTTCTGTGCATTATAAACTAAACTAAACTAAATGAAGAGTAGTTTACAATGACTGATTAGTGTTTTGTTTTCATATATTGTTACTGTTATCTTAGTATTGGTAATATGTTATAATAATTATGACAGCAACACCATTAATATGTATTCCAAGTTGATTTATATCTCTATAACGCTGACAGGACAGAATCCCAGCCACCTCATTTGATTTTGTATATTAGTAGTCAGTATGGTTTATGATACAACTGAATGAACAAATTAAATATTTCTGTTGCTTAAATTCAGGATATGACGTATTATTGTTACAGCTGAGGAGGCAGCAACTGACATGTCCCCAGATTCTGGTATCAATGAACTACATGGATTGACCCCAGAGGAGCAGGAGCGCCAATGTCAGGAATGGCAGCAGGAACTTGTAAAGGTATATAATTTAATTAGAAGTGGTAGTAGTAGTAATAATATACTATGTAATACTTTGACTTAAACATCCTTAATGTCACTAGTTTCAATTCCTACCCCATTCCCTTTGAAATGAAATGTAGCAGCACTTGATGAATGACAAAGTTTGATTTGTTTGTGTGTTTCCCCTGCCCTGGTAGAACTAGAACAAATGCTTAGCAATGCTTATAGGTTGAAGAGGAAATCCAAACACTCCGCCAAGTTCTTGCATCCAAAGTGAGGGTGTCTCAAGAACTGAAGCGGAAGCTAGGCATTAGTGTTTGGAAGGAATTTCAAGATGACATGTCGCAGGGTATTCGCAACGTCAAGGAGTCCAACGTGTAAGTACTAATTAATAGTTTTATGTAATAGGTCTGCTTACTATAAAATATACTTAATATCATTTTTGTTGCTTTTGTGTCCATTTCTTCTATATATATATATATATATATGTAGAGTCCTAATTCGTTTTATTAATTCTTTGATGGCGTTAGTCAGTTTTGTTTATTTTAAGTGTATAGTATTTCACACATTTACTCCTGTCTTTTTAGAAGCCCATTTAAAGCAGTAAATCATCTGGCCTTTTTTCATCTTTGAAACTGCTAAGAAGATTTCATGTGAATTCAGTGTGAAGAGTCTATACTAAGTTCTTGGGTAAATTCTCTTTTTGTCAGTAACGTTGATCCAGTATAATGCCTGCTTTACAGAAAACTTCAATTGAATATATTTTCACAAAAATGGATCATCATACAGAAAACTTGTGCATGGTATAAAAAATATATCTTAATGAAATCTACAACTTTAATTTTAAATGTGTTTAGCTGCATTGTATACTTAATTATGTTTAACACATGAAGAATTATTTTCATGACAGTGTGAGTATAGTGTTACATGTGGCATAAGCTTTGCAACAGTAGATTTATATTATAATAAATTGATATGAAGACCAGTTAAGTGTATCAGTTGAAATACAACTTTGAGTATGTTGTGACTAAACACTGCTACTGCCAGGCCTATAACTACATATTGTATTAGAATTGCCAGGTTATTTCATAAATGTCACATAACTCTGCCTGTTTATGTATAAGATTCATCAGAATCTTGCTCTGAAATTCAAAATGTGATAGAATAGGTTTGCATGAAGGAATTCCAAAACATTCTTCTCCTGCATCTTGTCCTGAGAATTTCATTTTGTCTTTAATTCTTTCAGCAGTTTTTTAGCTTTTATGTATTCTTTTGCAACACATGTTTTGTGTTCTTTTTTCATTCTATGGCGGGTGGTTTGTTTGCTACATTCTTGCACCAGATATCAGAATGTTGAAGGCAAGATAGGACAAATTAGCAAAGCAGTCATAGACGCACCTATGTAAGTACTGTCGATTTGTGTGAACATGTGTTTATTCTGATTCCTTGTCATTTTCATTGATATAAATATGAATGCAAGTGCCAGGGTAGCTCAGTCAGTATAGTGACTGGCTACGGACTGGACGGCCGGGGTTTGGGGTGTATAGTAGGACAGCTATACTTTGCCTTATTTTTAAATGTTAATGTATGTTGCACAATTCTTGAACTGCGTTAGTGTCACTGTAAATGTGGTTAGTTTTTATGATGCAAGGTTTTGTCAAAAATGCTTATTTCATACTGGGCATTATTGTGTGTTTGTGGGGTTCTTCGTTATACAAAATAGGAAATTGTGTCGAGTACAAAATTAGCAGGTTGGATGAAGTCTGGTATCATGAATACTGTCCATCAGAATGCAGTGTCCAAAATATCTCATTGTAGTGGAAGAACATACTTTGACAGCACTTGAGAACAAAGTTCTGAGGATAATATTTTACCATATAAAGAGGAAGTAGTAGGGGGGGGGGGGAGTTAAAAATTATATGATGTGGCAGTTTTATAATTTGTATTGTATGCCTAATATTGTTAGGTGTTTAAATGATGGTGTATAATATATGGACTAGTAACATCTTGATTCGCCATTATGGCAGGGCATGCTGCATGCAGCGGCATGTTAAACACACGTTGTGGCTGACTGCATGATTGGCACCACTGGAACACAGGTGAATGTGACAGGTGCTCTTTCTCATGCTGTAACTGAAGACAGTAATTGATGTCAGCTGCCTTTCTGAATTTTGTTACACAAAAATATGAAGATAATATGCCGTGCAGCAACATAACTCAGCGCATCACTTGCTGTCATGTTGGATAGACAGGTCATTAGCGCAAACAAAATACTGCTTCTGTTCTGGCTAGTCCACTTATGAACAGTTATTCCCCAAGATGGGTGGAACTGTAGCTCATGTTTTGCTATGTGAAAAAATAAGTGGGTCAAATTTTAATTTTCATGCATTCAGTTTCACATTATTCAACTGGTAGCAGTCTTGCAACACCACAGTCTGTTCCTCTCTCTGTGCGACAGACCGCTTACCAACTGTTTTGTTTCTTTCTCACATTAGTCCTGAAGAAGCTTCATGCTGCTAGTTGTGAGGACTCTAACAAAGTGATATCCAGAATTGCAGTTGGTAACATTCCACTATGATATGAGGGAACTGTAATATTGACACTTACCTTGACATACCTTATAATATTAGTTGTTTAATTCAATGTTAAATTTATATTATTAATTTTGTTAAATGCTAATTTTAGCTACCAGAAAACAGAATCTGTAATTAAAACAACAGCAGAGAAAACTACGACTCTTCTGGGTGGATTTGGCTCAACTGTAACCTCGAAGTTTGGCCAGCTCAAGAATTCAGAGTCATTCCGCTCTTTTGAAGAGAAAGTTGGCTCAGCATATGAGAATGTCAAGGTGATGACCGATTCACTCTGCATGTGCATATCCAATTTTTACTGTTCTAGAATATTGTCACATGTAAAAATAGTAATGAGTTCTAGTTTTTGTAAATAGTACCACAGAATGTCTTTAAGAACTTACTTGATAGCAATTATTGTATAAAATTCATAATTTATAAATTTATTAAGTGTTAATTTGAATAAGTGATATCTACATTTTGCATATTTTTGTTCATATTTTATTGGTACAGAATTTTAATTATTAGAACAGTGTAGCTGTTTGTTATTTTTAGTTTTTATTTGCCTTATACGTGACTTGTTAGGTATAATCACTGGTCATCCAACCTGTTGTTTGTCAGATTTGTAAAACAAAATCCTCACCTTGCTTTTTCCACTTCATAGAATAATGCTTAATGTAATCTCAATTGCCTCATTACAGACAAAGGTTGTGACATCACGCTCCAACTCCACACAGAGCTTTGATGAAGTTCTGCGAGAATTGGAAGCAAATCGCAAAGCCAACAATGGATCAGTGGTCACTCCAGCAACTACTCCTACCATACCAGAAGACAGGCCTCTCTCCTAAGCACTTTACGAACTTCTGGTGCCGCTTGCAAACACTGAATTTGGCAGGTGAATCTCTTGCATCTTAACTCATGTTTGGTTGAATGAATGTGATGCAGGGAGTTTACATTTCCAGCATTAATTTTCATAATAAAGTAATTTATAATTTTACTGAAATAGATGGCCTTGAATGTAAAGAATTTGTATTTTATGGAAATGGGAATGGACCGTTTCTTTTCTTTTTTTTCCCCCCTCCCCTTACTAAAGTAATTTATAATTACTCTGAATCTGAATATTTTTGTCTTTGGTTGATTGTTAGTTTTTGTTCTGATAAATAATGTCAATAAATTACATTTAACATATGAATTTGTTTTGTGTGTTAGCAGTAAAATGTGAAAGCCATTATTATGTGTAATAACAAGGTGTTCTGTGTTCTGTATATTAACTAGTATTACTCAAATATCTTTCATGTTTATTAAGTAGCTATTCTGTTAAGTGTTCAGCAGCTTTCTGTTATAGTTTTTAATTTCTAACACAACAGGCTAATTTAATTTGCCTTGTTGAACATATATAAGACAAATGGTAATTTGAACACTTTGGAAGCAATGTAAAATCAGTGCTCAGCATCTTTATGTCGTGAATATGTTTCCAGAGAAGTACTCAGAACTGAACAGGCCCTTCCCTTGCATGCTCAGAATTAACTCCAGTATCCTGATAGGTAATTAGTAAAGTATGAAATGGGATTGATTGCACATTATTCCCATTACAGTATAATTTAAATCTGTCAGTCGTGACTGTATAAGTCACTTGCAGATGGAATTAAGAAGTGAATTTAATTATGAACATGAAGAGCTACTATTGCCAATTAAGACAAATATTCAGAAAAGTGACTTTGGTTTGAATCCCAAGGCAAGTTTTTGGGCCGTGTTCTACATTCCCATTGCCTAAACAGTCACCTCTGGAAAAATGTCCAAGGATATTATTTTCACCAGGATATTTAAGACAGCATATATAAATGGTCAGTTTTCCAGTGTCGGACTTGGTGCTGAAAGACATGTGAAAAAAAAATTGTCTTAAAAATCGGAAGGGTACAGATACATTTATTTGTATCCACATAATACATGAAACATACAATACTTGTAAAAATATATATAATAATTATTCACAAGTGTCCATCTGTGTGTTGTACTTTTCAAGGCACTTCCAGTTGGATTTTAGATGTGAAACTCAGTATAAAATTAATATGGTTACTGATTGTGTCCAGCTAAAATGGCTATTAAATCAGTTATAAAATTAACAAGTGCAGTTTTCCATTGTCACCAGGGTTAAAACAGATTTAACTTGGTAAATATCTGAATTCATGGAATATTATGGTGAATGGAATCATGCTCTTGGAATGTGGGAAGGTAGTATTTTAGCAAGGACACAGGCACAAACAGTTGAACAGAGACAAGCTGACGGGTATCTCTGATTGGTAATGTATATGTGAACAAAGTGAAGGCTTCGCGGAGACTGAAGTTGATATCTTATGGTTAATTCACCATTCAGCCACCCAACGCGGCTTGTAACCTGAGAGTCTTTCATCAACTATATGTGAACAAGTTTGATCAAAATTATTTGTAACTTTTTTTGTAAGTTATGCTTCTTCTTCTTGTCAAATCTGAAACTAGTTATAATTTTCTAGGGACCATTCTTCTAATTGCATTGACAGATTTGTTCTGTGACTAACACACCAGATTAACATAACAGAGAAATACATCACAAACTTACATCTGAACATGTGTGTAACACTTGCAAACTTGAAAACATGTAACTGATTGAGCCTTCTCAGTATATTGTGAGACTGATTTACTGATTTGAAGCTTAATAAATTAGGAAATGTATGCATATTGTAAATTATGGTGCATTCACTCTAATATTACCTTCATATTTTTGTTTATTTCTAACTTTTTATGCTCTCTTATAAAAATTAAATCAGACAGGGATGATGAGCAGTGTGCACCAGAATAAATTTGTATTAAAATCAGTCCCGACAGTTTCTTTCTACAATTTTGTTTGAAATATCATGCCCAAATAAATGGTTTGTGGCTTACACTTGAAATGCACACAGAAATATGTAGTTCTTTATGACATGGTTCATTGTACGGTTTTATTTTAAAAATTGGAGTGTGGAAATATACTGAGAAACATTAA